>PYXC01002151.1:1587500-1760000 GCA_015244755.2 Tenualosa ilisha | reverse complement strand
CCCATAGGGGCACCAGTGACTGAGGTTTTTTGTGTGTGTCTTGTGTGTAAAACTGACGCTATAAGCCTGGTGTGTGTGCGTTTGTGCGGGAGAGTTGTGAGAGCTGACTGAAATAAACTGGAGAATATTCTGGAACTTTTTTTGCTCAGAAGCAGCAGTCCCATAGGCTGTACACGCGTCACATACATAAAATGTACTCACATGAACAGGCACTCTAGACATACACACACACACACACACTTGTGCAGATCTACCTCAGTGGTCTCTTGTCAGTTAGTAGAGCTGAGTGAACCTCTCTAGACCCTCCCTCCCCTATCATGTGTGTGTTTTTGTGTGTGTGTGTGTGTGTGTGAGCGAGAGCCAGCACAAGGATGGGAGTGGTGCTGTTTTGGCACATCGTTACCTGTCTGTCTGAGAGAAGTAGTGGGGTTTGTGTGTGTGTGTGTGTGTGTGTGTGTGTGTGTGTGTGTGTGTGTGTGTGTGTGTGTGTGTGTGTGTGTGTGTGTGTGTGGTGGGGGTGCGGGAGTGTGTACCTCTCAGCTGTTTGCTTGCTCATGCTACACACGGAGGGTACGGGGCACTGCCGTGACACACCCTGTCTTCCTGTCAGCTCCAGAGGGAGAGGAAGAAGGGTGGGTGGGTGTGTGTGTGTGTGTGCGCTTGTGCGTCAGCCTTTGTATGTGTGTGCATTCTTGCAAGTGTTTGAGTATTTACATAAGCAAAATATCTGTATATGTAGATAACTATGGGAAAAAGGTAGTATTTGTATGTGTGTGTGTGTGTGTGTGTGTGTGTGTGTGTGTGTGTGTGTGTGTGTGCTTTTGCATCAGCCCTTTTTGTCAGTGTGTGCATGCTTGCAAGTGTTTGAGTATTTACATAAGCAAAATATCTGTATATGTAGATGCCTATGTGCAAAAGGATGTATTTGTGTGTGTGTGTGTGTGTGTGCTTTTGCATCAGCCCTTTTTGTCAGTGTGTGCATGCTTGCAAGTGTTTGAGTATTTACATAAGCATTTACATTTACATTTACATTTATGCATTTAGCAGACGCTTTTATCCAAAGCGACTTACAACTCATCAACTATCAATTGTTCCGGGCCAGTCTCCCCTCGAGCAACTTAGGGTTAAGTGCCTTGTTCAAGGGCACAATGGTGGGAGCCGGGATTCGAACCCACAACTTTCCAGGCTACTTACACGCTAGCCAGGTTCCTTAACCACTACGCTACCACCACCCCATAATAAGCAAAATATCTGTATATGTAGATGCCTATGTGCAAAAGGATGTATTTGTATGTGTGTGTGTGTGTGTGTGTGTCTGTGTGCTTTTGCATCAGCCCTTTTTGTCAGTGTGTGCATGCTTGCAAGTGTTGAGTATTTACATAAGCAAAATATCTGTATATGTAGATGCCTATGTGCAGAAGGATGTAATCATATGTGTGTGTGTGTGTGTGTGTGTGTGTGTTTTCTCTCAGCTCTGCTACAGATGTTAGCTGCTGCAGAGGCAGGCAGAGACGTGGTCTACTTCACCTTTGGAGACGCAGCTCTCATGAAGGACGTGCACCGCATGCACACACTACTCACAGAGAGAGACGTCAGTGTGGGTAAGACACACACACACACACACACACATACACACACACTCACACACATTACTTGCAGACAGAGATGTCACCATGGATAAGATACACAAGCACACACTCACAGATGAGTTGTCCGCTTGGATAAGACACACACACACACACACACACACACACACACACACACACGCACGCGGTGCTGTATGTAAGTGCGTCATTGACAAATACAGACTCTCCAACCCATACTGCTGCTTGTGCATACAGGCTCCATCTAACTGTTTACTCTAGTATTTGTCTAAGTATGTGGACAGTAAATTTCTGTGCCTAGTTAGTGATGCGGCTGCCACAACATATCTTTTAAAATGTGTGTTAATTTTAATAAAGTTTCTCTCTCTTTCTCTCTCTCTCTCTCTCTCAGGTACTGTGTATTCTTTGCTGGAGGAGTACTTCATCTGCGAGGTTCGTGACTGCCCAGCCGCCGCCCCACCGTCGGCCTCTATGCCTTCATCGCGGAGCGGGTCATGAACGACCCCGACAGCGACCTTTCACCCACGCACTCACATGATGAACTTTGATCTCTCCGTGTCAAAGCCGGTCTCTGTCGCCAGCCTTAAGTGCCATCCGAGTCAGCTGTGTTAAACCGTGCGGCGTCAGCCGTACAGAGCGTTACACATACACACATAGCCAAAAATATTTAATCCAATATCGCTAAGACCTCACGCATAACAACACTTTCTTTCAAAAAAAAAAAAAAAAGTTGTTTAGATTGCAAAAAGTATGATCCAATATCACTAAGACCTCATCCATAAGAAAGCCTCGTTTTAATGTCCTTGCTGAGATTGAAGTGCATTTCGTAGTTTGGATCGGATCATGATTCTGTTTTTTTTCCCAAGCACTTAAGCTAATTTATTGGAAGGTCATTCAAGCAATACTAAGTGGATGACTTTCTGTGTTGTTGGTTGGTGGGACATTGTAAAAGATTTTTATTTTTTATTTTTTTAGGGGTTCTCCATCATGCTCTCTGCCTTATAAAAGCAGATGTTCCTCACTGTCCACTATTAGTACAATGACCAGAAGTTGTGGTTCTTGTAGTCCCTTTTCTAGACTGCCAGGAATTCGCTGTTTGACTTTGAGTCTGTGTCTTCCTCTATTCTCTTAGTCTACCTTTCTCTGTTCACCCCCATTTTCATTCTCTTGTTCTTTACTGTCTTTCTGTGACTTTTCCTCTTGGCTGGTTTCCATCGCTCCCTTCATTCTTCACTTTTGCTCTCCTCGTTTTTTTATTCTGTCTCTCTCTATATCATCAACTCTCTCCTTCTCTCCTCTGTTTCTCTGCCTTTTCTCTTTCTGCGTAATTGAATTGGCTGCCAGGAGCCCAGTAAAAGGAGCGTAATGAATAGCAGAGATAGATATATATTATTAAAAAAAAAAAAAACATGGAGGCCCTCATAAAACCACACAGACGTTTTGTTTGGCCAGCCCCCAGGTCTTCACCCAGCCCATAATATAATATTATAGTAATTTTTTTTCTGGCCCACACCATGCTTCTGTGTGCTTATACTGTCAGAGTGTGCATTACTGTTCGTTTTGGAAAGAATAGATCCTCAGGTACGGGTTAAAGGGTGATGTTAAGGACTGGGATGATCCAACGGTTGGAGTTGTTTAGGGTAGTTGTGTGAAGGAGTATCTTTCTTGTGGATGTGATGAATAAAAAGAAAAAAAGATTTTGTTGAAATCAGA
This sequence comes from Tenualosa ilisha, assembly GCA_015244755.2. Lineage (NCBI taxonomy): Eukaryota > Metazoa > Chordata > Actinopteri > Clupeiformes > Clupeidae > Tenualosa > Tenualosa ilisha. Next base: position 1,756,683 of record PYXC01002151.1, on the reverse strand, counting down.
GGCTGGAAGATGTTTGTGTTTTTTGTTGGTTTGGTTTTTTCATATACACAGACCGGTGGAGTGCATTAATCTTTTTTCTTTTTTTCAGTTTTTTGGTTTTTATTTTTAATGAAAAAATAAGAATAAAAAGTCTATTTTTATGACTTTTTTGAGACTTGTAGTTGTGGTTGTAATTAATTTGCTTTTTAAAACAATGACGCTTAAGTGTTTGTGACTGTGATTTTAATAGTAAAAATAAACTGAAAATACATGAAGTCAACAGACTTTATGTTCAATATATTGTTAGCATGACTTCATTTTCTTTCAGTTTCTAGGTCTTGCCATTTTTGCCTTTCCCTCTCACTCTCTCTCTCTCGTCATTCTCTCTCTTTCTCTCTCGCTTTCACACACACACCAACTTCCTATCATCCTCTCTCTCTCCATCATTAACAATAAGTTCTTACTGCAGTGGTCCTTACCATTCCTGCAGCTCTAATAAGGTCATATCTCTGGTGTCAAGAGTACATGGGGCCTCATTATGGAGGGTCAGAGCACCAGACCATGGGAAACTTGGGCAGAAGTGGATGTACACACACACTGCTCATGCACGCATACACACACACACACACACACACACACATTGTCTTAGATGCATCCTTGCATGCACACCCACATATTGTAAATGCACCTGCATACACGCATATACACACACACACACACATGCTGAGCATGCACTCATTTTACGCACACACAGACATGCATACACTCGCATATTTTGAAAACACACACATACATATATGTGTACTCTCAAATTCATGCATGCATTCCTACCTACACTAACACACACGTGGACATAACTCTGACAGGGAGGCTAAACTGGGTGTGTTACTGAAGTTTTCTGTTGGTGCTGCGCATGCAACCACATTTAGCTTCCACTATCCACCTTATTCTGCCCCGGCCATTCTAAACTTTTTTTCCCTTCAGCTTTGTGTCAGGACTTTAATATGTGGATGCTTCACCGGAGATTCATACCCAAGCCAAAACCCAAGGTTTTTTTGTTTTGTTTTTTTATTATTCAGCACTGCTATCATCAGTAATATCATGATTCTTCTCATGATGCCACACGTGAATTTCGCTATGATATTAATAAACACTAATCATAACCAGAATCTGACAAAATATAAAATAAATTAACACGGTGCCCCCTTGTAACCACAGAAAATAGGGTGATACTGCGAGAGAGCACTGCGCACATTTAAAGAAATGAACCCTGTTCTATAAAACTATTTTTACACAATACAAACTGAGTGTTACAGTGTTTCTTATTAAGTGGTAGTGTGCATAACCAAGGAAGCACAAGAGTGTTCGAAATAGGTTTTAAGAGACTGGCAACTCAATGAATTAGTCAAATTGACACTGTAGCTCTAACTATAGAAGATTTAACCGTGTCTTTCAAAAAAAAAAAACTTTCAACAGCTTTCAGGAAATGTAGCCATCTTGGTTTGAAACAGGATGATGTGCGATGATGAGCTTTTCAGCAGCAGTGTGTTAAACCCCCTTTCAGGTCGAGAGTGGGGATGAAAGCATGGCGTCCACAGTGGGGCTCGGATCGATTGGTTGCCGCGGTGGAGAGAGACCCTGACTTAGCGACTCCATGGGCTCTTTGTTGCTCGCTGATTTCAAACGCCTGCCCCAACCCCCGGGTCCTCACCCAAGTAGCATATGCCAGTGATACTCTACTGCCCATGCTCCCTCTCCATGCCCTCTATACTCCTGCTCCCACGTTCAAATACACACACACACACACACACACACTCGAAAGGGAGAGGTGCCAATCAGATTATATCTCAGTTCTTCCAACCCCCAGCCTGTTTGGTGTATCCTCCTCATGGCCATCTGCCACAGTAATACAGCATATTAAACACACACACACACAAAACAACTCACACATATGCAAGCGCACACAGTTATGCAAACATAGGCAAACTCACACACACACATACACACATACACATAGGCACAGACTCTTTAATACACGCTAATACACACATGGTTGTGCATGCACACACACACACACACACACACACACACAAACACACATACACATAGGCACAGACTCTTTAATACACACTAATACACACATGGTTGTGCATGCACACACACACACACATACACACATACACACATACACATAGGCACAGACTCTTTAATACACACTAATACACACATGGTTGTGCATGCACACACACACACACACACACACACACACACTGTTGAGTGTACCAGTGAGGCTCTCTGAGGCAGCTGATGTTTGTATAGGATTGTGGGTTTGATTGCATGAGTTTCAAGCCTTCCAGGTGTGTTGGTAATGGTTCATAAGCCTCAAGGACTATTGTTTGTTTACCAAATGGCTCAGAAGAACACTTTGTGTTCAAAACACACATCTGTTTAATACTTAAGAAGCCAAGAGCATTTCATTTGGCAGGTTCATTTTACAAGGTTCAGTCTCTGTGTACACTGTACTGTGTCTAGAGGTCCATCTGTCTGTCCTCCTGTACTTGAATGTATGATAGTCGTCCGTTCATATTTAAATACTTTTCTATTTGCCCTGCTGCCTCAACAAAATCAATGTTCCTGCTAGGAGTGGGAGTCGAGAACCAGGAATCAAGTAGAACCAAGAACCAAATGCCTAAATTCACTGAAATCGTATTCCTCTTACATTATCAATTCCATGTTTTTTCAGACCATAGGCCTACAGTATAATATAGCCTATACCAAGGTGACCATAACAGCTCATTAGAATGAGGGAAACCATTTAGAACAGTGAAATCTATTTCAATTTTTTATTCATAAAGACCTGCTGTATTATACTATTTTTTTATATATAGGCCTATGTGCTGATACTGAAAACCTGGGTAAAATACCTTCTAAAGAGTAAAGAATTAATTGATGAAAAGAATTGATTAAAAATTGGATCAATAAACAGAATCAACAATGGCACTGATATTGATAAAATCCTATCAGTTCTTACCCAGTTCAAGCATTGGACTGGAGGTCTAGGTCGGCGTTTATCTGTATTTGTGAATCAAGTATTGACCCTTCTTTCTTCACATACTAAAAAGCCCACCCACCACCCACCTGATGTGTGTTCTCCTTTGGCCATGCTGACTCGAGAGTTCCACCGGTCCCCGTGGTGTGTGTGTGAGTGTGTGTGTGTGCACGCACACATCGGTGGCACTTCACAGAGCTACTTAAAAGGTCAGCCTCTGCTATCAGTGTATACATAATGAATGCAGAGGTCCGCTGGAATCCACATAGGTCTGATTTGCATGGCCCCACAAGAGGAGACCTAGTCAAAGAGCGTGTGTGTGTGTGTGTGTGTGTGTGTGTGTGTGTGCGTGCGTGCGTGTGTGCAACAGCAAAGGGGGTGTTTATTTATTTACTTGGAAAGAGATCAGAGACGACACTTTCCCTCAAATGTTAATGTTTTAATCTCATTAGCAGAGGGATTGGCATGCCTTCACTTACAGTGGTGTCGCACATGAAATGTTTTGACTGCTCAGCACCAGGCTAGCTCTTAACATTTATTTGAACATTTTATTAAGCTTCCCCCCTTTCCAAAAGTGAAACAGTATGTAGGCTTTCCAGTTGCCAGTGGGTCAGCCCACTGTAACCTCAATTTCAATTCCATTGCCTTTGCACTAACTCAGAACTTCAGTGTGGGAATTGTTTGAAGCTGTGATGAAATGTTGCACCTACTGTTATATGGGGTGTGAAAAGCTGCCATCCAAAATTCAGCTTGTGGTAAACAGTCTAATTTGTCACCTTGCGATACAATGCAGTGTTAATGTAGTATAACATCTCCAAATGTGTGTTGATATTAGGATTTTTTCATGGCTGGGTCCGAGCCCACTCACAGCACCAGGACAGTCAGAGTCAGTTGGAGACTTGCAATAATCTGGTATGAAACCTTTTTTGGTTGATCTGGATGAACGCTGACACACTTGCTGGCAAATTTGAATTCACTCTGCAGGTCCATACAGAGTGAATTTCCGATTCACCCAAAACCCAGGAACCTATCAAAACCTTTTATCCAGCATAAGGCGGGCTTCAAGATGTTACTTATACTTACTACATGCAATACATACAGAGCTTGAAGGATGTCATCATCAAAGATGACAGTGCCAGTGCCAGTGCCAGTCATTGCGAAACTTTATTGAAAGGAATGTGGGCTACTTTGCCTAAATTGTGTGCTCACAAGGACAATATTTAGCAAAATGAGTACACTATGTGCACTACATATATGTATATATATATATATATATATATATATATATATATATATTATATATTTATATATTTTTTTTTTTTTTTTTGGACTAATAGCTCACAATGGCACACACCAGGCTCCACCATGTGGACTTCAGTTATAGCCATCAATTGCTATCCACAAAATTCATTTTTGAAACTACCTATTTTGAAAACATTGTTCTATAAATGCACCAAAGCAACTGTAAAACCATTTCAAGGCAATACTTAACGAATACGACCACCAGGTGCCCAAGTCCCTGTAAACACACCACCTCCGCAGGCCTGTCGCACTAAATGCAAACACACATCAAAGAGACTGTTAAAGTAAACAGGTGCTAACGCTCCCTTCCTTCCCTCTTAATTAATTCCTGCCGCACGAACGACATCAGCAGAGGGGTTTATTAGGACTCCGCATTAGACATGGCTCTCAGTGCACGCAGTTCCTGTGGATTGGCTGCAGGGATTTATGATGGCGAGATTGGGGACTCAACGAGCATCACAACGAGCACTATCAAGTTAAGTTAATCTTCCTGATGGGCACACGGTTCGCCCTTCGGTGGCAGTGGGAGAATTTGGTTTGATGTTGGCTCCATATTAATAAGGTCTGTGTATCTAGATCACAGAAATGTTAAACAAATAGTAAAATTAACTGAGAGACATACAGATTGGTCATTTGCCCACCTGGTTCAATTTTATGAACTGTCAAGTCATTGTCCCGAAGTGGCCTCTTACACTCTGAAAGATACGGAACAGCCAATTTGAAGGTTCAGGTATAACAGGCTTTAAGGCCCTTACTGAGACAAGACAGTTCAAATTCTGAACGGAACCTGCCCTCAATATGTAAGGTTTGAACTTTCTGAATACTAACAAGTAACCATGCATCCTTTCTGTCTCTGTTATATCAGAACTTCTAAGAACACAAATTAATTCAGTTATATGTGCAAAGAGTATTTGTCTTTACTGGTAGGAAAAAAAATGCTGATTTGTTTCCATGGCCAGAGGCATTTCCTTTCTTGTAACAGAACACCATCCAAGCACAATTAGTGTTTGGCTTCCAGAAAACTTTGATCCACAACACAACAAACTCAAATTATAGAAGCAAAATATAATGGAAGAGTCATAAATCTGTACTGTTAATTTGGACAGGAAAATTACAGTCCATCCCCCTCTTCTCCCTCTCTATGTCTTTTTCTCTTGCTCTTTTGTTTTACTTTGGTTTCAGATGGCCTGTCAACAGACACTGACAAGAGACATCAGAGATCTTCAGTAACCCACTAAACTTAAGATTACTGAATAATCTGACCTAAAAAGAATACAAACAAAGGTTTGTGTTCTAAAGATCTAAATATGAATAATTTATGAATTATTATTAATTATGAATAACTTACAGTCAATTACTGTAGTAGACTCTGTAGAATACTTAAAATCCATCCTACAGCCTGCAACACTTGCTTGTCCTACATATAGGCTGTATATTCCTTGAATATGTGTCCAAAATAATATGTACATTTTATATTGTCTATTTTACATTATGTATTGTCTACTATCGTATTTTGCCTATGTTGTATATAGTCTATATATTGTCAGTAATGGTATAGTGACACCATGAGCTGTTTAAAGGCATACGTAGTCATTCAAATGGTATCCAGAGTCTTGCTGATGCCATGAGAAGCTTGCTGAAATACAAACAAATGTGTTTTTGCGATACAGTCTGCTGCTAATTTAAAAAGTGTTCTTTCATTTTTGTATTGTGTTCCAGGCTGGCTGGTGAGAATGACCCCCATATGATCATATAGCATCAAAAAGTTTCCTGATAAAAGCATTGTTGCATAGGTTGCTGGAATGACATTACACACATCAGCACCATGGACAGCGGATAGGTATCAACTGTCGCTCTGCAGCTGCAACCCAAACATATTAGTACGCAAATCAAAATTTGCCATGTAGTAGAATAGTTAAATTTCCAAAGCTTTTGCTATAGAACAACACGGGTCCTCAAGTTCTCTTAAGATCTGCGTCAGGACACGGTGTACTGTTTCATCCCTGGTTAACAGGGGTGTTTTGCATATGTAAACCACAGACTAAGCCATGGCAGCAAAGTAAGTCTGCAGTAGGCTACTTCCATGCACAGGTCCCCAGACACAATGCCTAATTGCTGTGAAGACAGGCAGGGTGCCATTCCCCCACCTTCCTGTGCGGAAGTCAGCACCTATTTAGGGAACCCACAATGGAGCCCGTGGTCAAACAGCGCTTTCTCTTGCCACTATAAATAGCTGTATGTGTGTGTGTGTGTGTGTGTGTGTGTGTGTGTGTGTGTGTGTGTGTGTGCATGTGTGTGTGTGTCTAGAGTCAGATGGGGACTCAGGAGCCTTTTTGCTTAATGAGTACCACAAGAGAATTGGCAGCACTGATGCCAAAATAAATGCATAATACTGCCCCCTCTGTTCAGCCAGTATTTCACGCTGGAGTCATACTGTGATTAATGTTTTGACTGTATCTCTGACCACCATCACCACTATCATAATCATAGACATTATCCTCATTATCGTAATCATCCGCACGACTATCCTCAACATCATCAGCATTGTCTTCACTGTCAATATCCTCATCGTTATCATTGTTTGTCAGTATTATCATAATCACTAAAGCCTGTGGCTAAATGGGTGAGTTATTCATGATCTCCTAATCTTTATAATAGCAGCCTAGCCAGGCCTGGCAGTGAGGCACATAAATGCTGAATTAAGCCTGCACTCGCTTTCCTCATAAAACAGATTTCCACCACTTAGTGCCCTATTTGCAAGAGGAAATGAAGAAGATTTACGGGTCAATCAATTTTTCACTCTTTTTTTCCCCTGACTGGACTTCTCTCGCTCTCTCTCTCTCTCTCTCTCTCACACACACACACACACACACACACACATATACTCACTCTCTCATACACACACTCACACATACACACACACAGACACGCATACTCGGCAAAACCTCCCCTGAGTGTTGTTGTTTTTGAACAGTCTGGGTCCTTATTGGGTTTGTAATTGCACACTTGTTGCGTCCGCTGCCTGCCGCGCCAGCAGCAGCGGTGGTCACAGCGGTGGAGGCAGTGGCAGCAGCCGGCACAACACCATCTGCCAGTGGTCCACGCTAGACTGCTCCTCGTCTCCCAAAGAGAAAAATAGATTCTTCTCCCTGGCAGAGATTTCAAAGTGTGCATGGGCAGCTGTTTGCCTGGCATTTCAAAGGTTTTGGCCCTCGATAGGGTCGTTTTCTCTCTCTCTCTCTCTCTCTCTCTCTCTCTCTCTGTCATTTGCGAGGAGTGGTGAAATGTGAACTAGTCACATCTGCTGAGAAAACAAGCTTCACGTAGAGGAAAGGAGGAGGAAGATGACGGGTAGTTTTGGAGTAATGCTATTTTGGGTCTAAACAGCTGTCAGTTTCCATTTCTTTATACTTGCTATTTGGTACTGTCACATTCTTGATAACCTTTCATCCCCGAATCAAATTAAATGTATCACAAAAGCAAGAACCTGTGTATTTGTCCAGATTGTGCCTGGGATTCTGCCCTCACAGATATTGGTGAATGATATCTTATTTGTTATGGATATGTTTGCTGTGTATGTTGATGTACTGTATGGCTGAGCTTAACAGTTTAAGTATAAAAGAGCATTTGGTTGTGGTCATGTGACAAAACTTGTTCAAATGAGTATGTCTGTGTGTATGGCTGTGAATAGATGTGCATATTTACAAGCTACTTTGAATGCGCTTTGAATGTGTGTATGTGTGTGTGTGTCTTCTCCTGTTTGAAATTGTGTGATTGTGTGCACGTGCATGTGTCTATTCTCCCGTGTGAATGTTTGTTTGTGTGTCTCCCGGCTTGTGTATGTCTGCCATTGAGAATGTGAGGGGCTGCGTAAACAGGGTCTCGGCTGTGCTGTCAAAGCTCTGGCAGTGGAGTGACCAACCCAGCCACCCCTAACGCCCTCTCCCAACACACGCATGCGCCCACACACACACACATACTTCTTGCAAGAGCCTTCTGAGGCCCCCTATGCTCATTATAGATCTGTCACATTTCCAGGAGAACCACGCCACCCACCCCAGCACCATGGCAGTCAGCCAGGCCCAAGAACGAGGCTCCCCAGTCAGCCTGACCCTAGAAGCCCCCAGGCCCCTCTGCTGCCAGCCATGGGGGTCTGTGGATATTTGAACTTGTCAGAGTCATTCTCCTCAAACAGGCAGAGCCTTGTTTCAACTGTTATCATGTTTGTTTTAGCAATCAGACTTATTCACAGAATGTGTGTCATTACATGTATATCACTGACTGTGTTGTCAGTTGTGTATTTGTGTAAGATATTGGTATTGCTGGTTCATTGTTTTCCATGCCACAGCCTGGTGTATAAACGCCTCCTAAGAGACTTCAGAGGGGTCAGTGTCTAAAATTTGGGGGGGCGGCGGGGGGTATGAAGTCATGGTGCATGTTGTGAAAGATGCATTCATGCACACACACACACACACACACACACACATTCAGATATGCAGGCACTTGACACAGACAAAGAGAGAGCAACAGAGACAGATTTTACACTTTTCTTCAGTAGAAACTGATAATGATGTGTAGAATGTTTTGTAAAAATGATCACACAGAAGATGGAGTCCTACTTCATGAGGCAAATGGAGGTTCCTGATGGTAGTGGTTCTAGGGGTGTATAGGCAACAATGCTCCCTCTCGGCAGACGAGATGTGAACTATAGTGCTGTCAAATCTGTCAGCGATTGACACTGCACAGTGCAAAGCAATAGAGGCGGGGAAGCAGGGTGGTGTAAATCTTCCCGCTGCCTGCTTCGATTCGGTGTTCCGTTGGTTAAAACGACTCCCTGTGGGGCTCCTGTCCCAAATGTTAATTGGATCTTCTTCCTTCAGGGCCCTCCGGTCAGAGCGAGTACATCTCTTTTAATCAAAACATTTATGAGACGAGTGAAGATATTGTCCACAAGATCACAGTGAGGACTGTTCTGCCTCTTGGAGGATTTTTATGTCTTAATTGAGATAAGTTATGGAAAGTGAGTAGGCTTACAGTAAGGAGAATATCGCACTGTACGCTGAAATTACATTTCTTTTTTTCCACTTTGACGATGTCTTAAATCCTGCATTAAAACTGTTCATCAACTAGGCTAGGTTTTAAATAATGTGATCTCACTACATATTTCAAATAAAAAACCTTGTCTTGTCATTGGAAATAATGTATATAACTGACTAAAATATTACACAAGGCAAACCAACACAATTTTATTAAGCCAAGCCTATATGTAATGGGACACATGGTGTAAGATATTTCAGGCACTTAATAAGAATTTGTATACATTTAAAGTTCTGCTGCATTTAAGTTATGATGAACTATCCATTTACATTCACCTACACCTCTCGGCCATTTCCACCTTTTTATTTTTTTTTACAACACGCAAGGATACCCCATGGTAAACTGATTATGTCATCAAAAACGAGAGCCGATGTGTGCAAAATAACATAATACCCTCTTACTAATGGCATCGCTTCCTCTAAAAGATTGGCTGATACCTCAACCACAGCTCAATTACCCGAGGCGTCATAAAAACCTGGATACGGTCCCCGTGGACACGTAACTGTGAAATATCTGGAGCCATAACTGTGTGATTTAGAACGGAACCTCGCGTCGCAGGACTGGGACGCGCTAAGAAACTTCAACGCGACCACGAAGCGTCAGTAACCAAGACCGTAAGCTTGAAAGAGTAGCCTAGGCTATCTCATTCAATCCTACTATTAGCCTATATTTGTAAGGTGGGTATACCGGTAAAGGAAGGCATTGCCCATGACTGAACACAGGACTGTGAGATATGACTGTTGACAAACGCGAGCTCTTTAGGAGACCACGGCCCATTGGTTTTCCCCGATAGCGTTCCACGGTGGGATGTTCCCGCGGTCCAGAGGTTAATCTTATTACGGCTCACTCTCACGGGAGGCATCCTGGGTGTCAAGCACGAGCATTTGATCAGCGAGCTCGGTAAATCCCGCTACCCGCGCCCCACTCTCGCTTGTCATTCTCTTCTTACATGTCTGTTTTTACCAATAGAGGGAGCTTCGTTACCTTCAGCTGATTTGATACTATGCCTGTCTAATATCCACTATCGGCTACGCTGAACTGCAACCAATCAATACATGTTTTTAGTGTGCTGGAAGGAGTGAAATTACTTCAGCCAATGAAAAGGTCAGGTGCAAATTTGGGTAGGCGACGTTGTCTTAATAAGGTAAATGCAATAAATTGCAAGATTGCAATAAATAAACATCAAACATGATAATGTAGGCCTAATAAAATGTCTTAAGACAGGGCAGTCAAAGCAAAGTGGGTCAACACCTCAGTTGCACACACTGTGTTTTTAAATCTAGGGTCATTGCTTAGGCTATTGTGATCTCTCTCAAAAGAGTCAAGGCCTACTTTAGGACCTCCTCTATTGTGCAGCTGAGGTGTTGACACACTTTGCTTTGACTGCCACTGGAGGTTATGGCACTCTGAAGCTCCATACTCTTTTCCTGTCTGCTGTTTAGTCATACAGTGCGTGTGTGTGTGTGTGTGTGTGTGTGTGTGTGCATGTGTGTGTGTGTCAAACACTCCAGTGGCATAATGAGCCAACACATCTATGTCGGATTGTCATGAATATCAACTGTTCACACAGCATCTGTCAACATTCACACAGCATCAAGATGATGTTTGGTACAGTTAAAGGTGTAACTTGGGTCCCAGTGTAGTCACATTAAGTGCTTTCTGCTTGCTACAAGTATGAGCATTTCTTAGGATGTTGCTGCTCTTTCAACCCCTCAGAAAACACCATAATTCAATGTCCATATTGGCTTCCTGGAGTAACAAACCCATGTGTTTGTAGTTGTTACTTATGCCCTGATGTAGAGGATGAACACTAAGAACCCCTGCTCTACTGGTTCAGATCCATGTTTATCCTATGAATGCATGAGCCCTGTGGGCTGAACATCACTCTCTTTTAAAGATGGCGAGACCAGGACAGCCCAGATTTATCCTCCCCGGCTTCCCCACGATCTCTTAGCGCACAGCAGGTGTGATTTATTCGTCCTCAGGCCTTGTCTGCCTCTTTTGCAGAGCACTGTGAAACCTGGTGCCGTTTTTAAGGGACACTGTTAGTCACAGAGCCCAGCTGGGTCGAAAGAGGGCTGATAGACGCGGCCAGAGCAAGACATCATTCATGTCTCCACCCCACCCCCAGCCCCCAACCCCCCGCCTTGTGTGACGCCATCTTGTTTGTTTCCTGCCCGGTTGGGTACACTCACGGAGGCGTGGGGCAGGTGTTTTGGTGGTAGACACACTGCTTCTACTCACACACACACACACACACACACAAACACTCTCTCACACACACACACACACACACACACATTGTTCATCAATCCTCTTGTAGGAACAACACCTGGTTAGTGAAAGCAGGAATGATGGACAGTTTGTCTCTCTACATGGACTCTAAAACACTTCCAGACTGGTTTGCCCTCAGTAGAGCTTTGCTAAAGGCAGGTAGCTGCTTGCAGTAGTAAGCAGGGGTGGGTGGAGGGTAGTGATATGAGCTGCCCATTGCAAAAAACGTTGCATGCCTTGCTTGACATTCTGCCATCTGAGGTTTTCAGAAGATGCCATAATAGTGGTGACATAAACAGTTTTAGCAAGTATCTGGTGCTTTTTATACAGTAGACCATACCATTGCAGACAGCTGCTCAGTGCACCTGGTTATCAATCAATCAAATCAACCAATTAAAGACTGTTTTTCAAATGAAACGCCTAGTAAGTATATGGGAGAGAAAAAAACAGTAAGTTTAGTACAATGGTTAACATTGGCTGGACGCAACTGTGATGTCCACAGCATCCTCGCCAACCAATAATAAGGAATGTCTCTCCTCATGTTGATGAATATGATGTGGTGTTGGTGGTCAGGGAGGGGAGGGGTGTTGGAGTGTGTGAGGGAGTGTCTTCCCTGTGTGTGTGTGTGTGTGTGTGTGTGTGTGTGTGTGTGTGTGTGTGTGTGTGTGTGTTGTGTGTGTGTGTGTGTGTGTGTTGTTTGTGCATGTGCGCTGGGCAGTGCTGTCTTTGGTTACAGAGAGGATGGGGGGTGGAGTGTGTGAGGGAGTGTGTCTTCCCTGTATGTGTGTGTGTGTGTGTGTGTGTGTGTGTGTGTGTGTGTGTTGTGTTTGGTTCCAGAGGGTGTGGGGTCCTAGTGTTGGAGTATTTGTTGATCAGTCCAGCGACAGAGATGGAGCACTGCCTCATCAGACCCCAAGAGTCCTCAAGATGACGGCTAATTATCATCATCGCTAATCATGGGTAAGTGCTGCAGGGACATTGTGGTGTGTGTGTGTGTGTGTTTGTGTGTGTGTGTGAAAGAGAGAGAGAGAAAGAGAGAGAGTAAGAGAGAAAGACAGGGGGGATGCTCAGACTGTTTTTCCTTTTTTCTTTTCTCTGTCTCTCTATTCTCTCTCTCATTTCCTCTCTTCTCTCTGTCTCTGTTTTTATCACTCTTTTCTCTATCTCTGACTCAGTTCCTACTCTCTGGTTGTAGGCCTTTTCCTTGTCCTTTATCTGTTATGCACTCATGCCTCTCTCTCCTCTTTCTCTCCCTGTCTATCTCTCTCTGTGGTCATCTTAGATATTGCTGACTTGCTGATTCTTGTGGCCCAGTGACATGAATCAGTCTCGTTTAAGGGAGATTTACGCCCCCACTGCTAACACATACACACACGCACATATGCACACACACACACACACACACTCACTCACTCACTCTTGTTCCCACTTCATCCAAGCACAATCTATGAACTAATTCGCAGATTGGTTATTGATCACACAAATCACAAACTGTGAATCAACAGCCTAGACTCGGTGCTATGTGTGTGTGTGTGTGTGTGTGTGTGTGGGACGGGGGGGAATGGTAGATATAAGTGGCCTGGACAAGGCAAAAAATGTGCAAATAAATAAATAAATAATAAGCTGGCGCAACAGCAGGTAAGAAAGAGAAAGAAAGGACAGAACACAATTACAGTCTTAAATTGATTTATGAGCCACAGGATGGCAGCAGTATGGACAGTTTCATGGAAAAGGAAAACAGGATTTGACCTCTTGAGCACAGACCTGGCCATCAGGAAGAGTTTCCATTGATTCGATTTGAGCTGTGTAAACGCAGGCAGTTTAATCATACATAACAATTTTATGTATTGGCAGCTGAAGCACATTCTTATGGCTGAACGGAACTCAATAGAATTTGAATGTAGATATTATAACCTATGTGTTTGCTAGATAGACTGGTCTTGTTTTTTTCTCAAATTGAAGGCTTAATGTTCTTCAAATCCGCTGAGTCCAACATTTGTCCAACATTAGCTTTTCATTAAATGGTTTTTACAAGCCAAACCGACAAAGCCAGAGATATTTTACAGTAAGATGTCCAAGATGCACTTAGGAAATCATTAGCTGTAAGGGACATCTCAGTCTGCTGTCTAAAAATGCAGACTTTTTCTACATGAAATTAATTTAATCTGCCATAGATAATGCTAGCACAGAATAATTGGTCCTCTCTGGCTCCGCTACACACATTTCACATCCAAAGGAGTCTTTCTATCCGTGGCAGCAAGAGAGTCTTTTACTGCATGATTTAATGCCCCATTTCATGGCCCCTTGAGAACTTGAAGCCATGCAGCACAGCAGTGGCAGAGAGTGACCCAGGACCTAACACAGACTGACCGTCGCGCTGGTCGTCCACTGTGCCGTGATGTCATTGCAATTCATCGTCACTCCTCTAGCGCTTCCTCTTGCTAAATGTTCTCTTCATGCGGGAGCTCCGTTATCGTTTCAAAATGTCAGGAGGGAGAACAAGTGGATATGCCCAGATCATCCACTGGTCCATCCTTAGTTTGCAGTGTTACACAGATAAAGAGAAAGAAAAAAATGGAGACTACAGTACATACAATTAAACAGGAACTCACTGTACCAAATCATGAAAGATGACGTGAAACCATGAAACTATGACCATACCATGAAAAGGGAGTGGTGGGGCAGGTGTTTTGATAGTACACACACTACTTCTACTCACACACAAACCACACCCACACATACATTGTACTCACTGTACAAAACCATGACAGATGATGTGCGCCCGTGAAATCACATCATGAAAAATCTGTAACATAGTCTTACATTAACATACTTTAAGTTATCTAATGGTTTAGTCTTATTGCTGTAACAGTCAGTCACTTATGATAGTCATGTATAAGGTGAAGTTTCTCCTTTCAAAGCACAGAATATTTGTCAGTGCTACTGTAGTGCTGTAGTGATTTTTATGTGTACTTTAATTTTTCCTGTCATTGTCCTGTGATAGATTTTAGATTTGATCACTGGGGGGGGGGGGGGGGGGGGGTAATTAACAATAATAATTCATCTGATGATTAATTAAAACGACAGACAGACATGAAGCTATCAATGGCTTTCCCTGTTGGGTTTCTGGGAAGCTGAAATCATTGGCAGCTCAGTACCACATGATGTCTTAACCACATATTATCCATTTCACTGCAGCAAGGCAGCCTTTTTTTAACCTTCTCAGCACTCAGGGTATTGTAAAAGGCGTGCGCCAATTACCTAATGGTCATTTAATGTCTGGGGAAGAAGGTGATGAGGTAGGGAATAGTCAGTTCTTACTAGATCAACTTAAACTGGAGGAGGCACTTGAGAGATGTACCTTTCTTTTGAGCGATGCTAAGACTTCTGGGAAGCGGTTAACTAAAAAGGGAGTCATTTAGAGGCCAATTAGGCTCCCAAGTCTGTGTTAAAAATTTGCCAGTCTACCTCTTACCTTGGAAGCTCACAAATGCCAGTGGGATTATTACAGAGAGTTCCAAAGAGGTAATGCAGACAGACAGGCTTGGTCACCCTTAATTGAGCCACTTTCAGTCTGGGAGACAGAAACATGTCTTTGGTATTTAAACTGTTTTAAAAGTCAAAGCCCATACCTCAGGCAAAGCCATACGAATGTATACATCATATGCAGAAATAAGCCTATAGAATCTTAGATCCAACTAAGTAATACATCCAAAATCCAGGTAATTGCCACTGTCAAAATGACATTAATCTGATATGTCTCACTTCATATTAATCTGTTAATTACAGGACTGTTTACACCAATTAATGTTGGTGTATTGTGTGTCATCCAGTTGAGTGACAGGGAGGTGCTGCTTTAATTGGCCATTTCACAGACACTGTCTTCTGAGTCTCCTGTAAGCATTCATTTGCACTGAATTAAGCAAGACACTGACACATATTGAGTGCTGCATACTTGGATATGAGTTTTATTTAGCATGTGATTAAGTATGATGCAGGTGGAACTCTGAATGCCCACTCAGCAAGCCTCTCCTTCAAGGTGAGTGTTTCTGGATGTCTTGTGACATCCAGAAACACACGTCGTCCATACTGTGGTAGCTTTCCCATAAACTTAATTTTGCAGAATGGTACAGGCTATGACAGCAGAGCATCCATCAAGACCATCAGTTCTATCCAGCAAATATGATGCATTTGTCAAGTGAAAGAGAGATACTAACTTGATTGGAAAATGTCCACAATTTATGAAATGTGTGTGCACAATACTGTCTACTATTTGTGCATTTAAGTAAACATTGCACACAAAATATAGCTTGAACTGGTTGATTTTAATGTTACTGATTTTAATGTGTTGCCATTTCTATAAACTGAGCTTGCAACCTACTTCTTGGGCACATTAAAGAGCATAGGAAATCAAGCTAAAGATGTTTGAACAGCCGTGAACAGCCTTCACGTATAGGCTACTGTTGAAATGTCAAACACCACTACCACTCTGAACCACACTTTGTTAGTTTGCTTCTGTGTGTGCCTTGGGGTTGAGTTTTTGTGTGTTTGTAGAATGTACAAAATGAACAAAATGCTTTAAAAAGTTAAACTTTTTTTTTTATTAAGGTAGGCCTTAGTGACAAGGTACAGTGCTTGCATCCTTAGAGGGTACATCTGGAGCAGAAAGCCATTTGTATCATAAGTCTACTTCAGTCTCAGGTCAATTTATTATTACCTTGATTTCTTTGTTATGATCTCTAAGTGGTTTTGATAGGCTTTGTGTAAGATCTGAAAACAGGGTTTGGTTTTGAACCAACTATTTTAAGGTGACAAGGCAAGGCAAGAGAATATGATGTAGAGATTGTAGTGCCAGTGTAAAAAAAACTCTAAAAACAGCTTCTTGATTAAGATCTGCCAAACATAATGCAGCGCCATTTTGCAGAGGTGACACAGTCACCTCACAATGTCAGCACTTGGTGATCTCACAGAACATGGCTATGGATGGAATCACTCAGTATTTCTCCTTTAATATGCATTGTGTATTAAAAGTAATCAGATTGGTTGCTCTGATAGACTAAAGCATCATGCACAGAAATTAAAGAAACAAACTGATGTTTAGGTTAGAGTGGGAACAAAATTACATTTCATTTAATTTCGTTCAATTTTCTACTGTTTGGCAATTCAACAATTCAAGCTACATACAATGTTAATATGCTAAAAAAAACGATAGGTCTCAGCACAGTCGTATAGGTGATCTGAGAGCACCAAGTGTTTTAAACATAACACACATACATAATCTGTGTACAGCCAGTCAACACAATTTCAATGATGTAAACGATTCTTAAACAGTATCTCTTGCACTTCATGTAAACAAATGACAAAAACATTAGAACATCTGAAACAGGGAAAAACTTTTTTTTTTGCTATATTCAGATACCAAAAACGTCACAAAATTAAAGATTAATGCAATCACGAGCTCATAAAGCAACAAAGTACACTATAAAGTGAACTTCACATTCAATTATAGTCACATATATAACTTGCCACTAAGTTCTTATTCTATGCCCAAGGCACTAACGTCTTAGTTACGCTAACGTTAGCCATCACACAGCCCCTGTCATTGTCACACTAACATTAGACTACTGCAGACAGATAGGCAGGCAGACACGCAAGCAGCCCCCCAACCTGCGTGCGCACACACACACACACACACTTAACTTGAATGTCACTAGCTAGTTACCATAAATTCTTTCACTTGCTGATCAGTGTATCTGTATACCATAATCCACATTAAAGCTCATTCTTAGCACCATTCTGGGTATTTGGTACACAAATTCGAGTCTGTGGCAGAACTATTTCAGTAACGGTATTGAATGGTGGTTAACTTCAAATCTGTAATTTCACTTTTTTGAGTGAAATTGACAAATATGATGTGTGTACTTACAAAAATTGGTTACATATGGAGCCAAATAAGTACCATCTAATACAAATAAGGCACAAAAAAAGGTTCCAAATGGAACTTTTTAAAAAGGAACCATTGGAACCATTTTCTACATTCTGTTATTATTAAGAGCTAAGTGATTTCGCAAAAATGATTATATTGAAGTTCAAAATGTTTTCTTAATTATTAAATTCATGCCAATATACATGTGGAGGAACTAGCAAAAAGTGTCAAAGACCTATGTTGACTGTCAAGGTAGTAAACATGATTTTAGAAGGGTCACACATGAGTTTCTATGTCAGCACGGCACCTAGAGCAAAGTTGCAGGTCTGAATCCTCCATATTGAGCTGGCATATTGGTGTAAATAGTGAGCCATTCTCACTATTAGAAGTTCATTCACTATCCAAATTACTTTGAAGACATTAGGTCATAGAAGGTAAAATATTCCATAGTTCCACTTTAAAAGATCAGGATCAAGGAGGATCAAGAAGTTTATTTCTTACATTCATTGAAATACTAACGTAAGTCATGTAGTGAAATTGCATAAATTAGAGTATTAGCGCAATATAAGAGAAAAAGGAAGATACAGCAAAAGCAAAGAAATGGGCATTAGTCCATATTGGGATCAGGATCCATGTCGCCTACGGACCCATACGTGGTTAGTCAGTTTGTGTCCAGCACCTTCCATTGGACATCACTTGGCCCACCCATGTGAGAAGGTATAACCTGCATCAGAGACTACTGCACAGCTAAACGACCATATAGGCCATCCCGACTGGCATCGACGTACCCTGTAACATGCCACTGATCTAAGATACTGGATAGCATCTACGTCATAAGGCTGGTGTAGGTTGCATTGCTGACCTAACTACTCTGCGCCCTGCAAAGGCTCCCATCCATCAGTGTGTTCTTTGAAATTACGACAGGAATTTGTTGATTTCAAGCAGAAAAAAAGAAAGCAAAAAGCAGTCATCAAAGATTGAAATGGCAATGATACAAACATAAATGATTCAAGTAGGCCTAAATAAAGCATATTCAAAAGCATGGCTGTCTGAGTTTATCAACACATATAGAAAAAACGTATATACGTATGTATCTCAACTGAAGTGAAGTGCTACTAAAATTGAATTCAGATGTTCAAGGACAAAAGATTAATTCTCAGATTTAAAAGTTTAAATTAAGAAATATGACATCAGATCGTACTGATTTCAGTTTCTCCCAAAACCCTCTTAGGAGAAAATACACAATTGAGCTCAGTTGTAAATGCATCTGTTTCTGAAAGACAAAGATACACAACTCTTCATGCAAGTGCTTTCATGCATGACCATGTTTGGGAAAAACACTTCAAAGCTCCTTCAAAGCTTCAAAGCTCAAAACTCCTTGTGGGCAGATACTTTCTGTGCACTTTAAAACTACTGGGCATGCTTTCAACCATCTGCTAACATTATTGGTTCGCTACTGGTCATGACATCCCTTTCAGCCCCTCCACTGAGAACACAGCCTTTCCTCTGTTTGCTGAGTGGTCAGTCAAAAGTTTGACAAAGCAAACCTAAGCTTTTGGAGAGGTCCCTGATGCAGTACTATAGTGAAATGCAGTATTGAGCGGAAGTATAAGGCGGCACTAGCCTGGCTACTGTTGAGTTTCACATCATGCCAAACAACTCTCCTCAGCTGTTGTAAATGTATTGTATACCATAGCCTTATATGCCTTATTGCTTACTTAACTAAAAAAATTAAGCAAAAATTTTCAAGAATTTTCTGTTTTATTTTTATAGATCTTTTGAAATCAGTGGCACAGTATAGAATGTGGTTTTACAACACAATAGGCAATGTCTTTTAAAAATAAATAAACTACATTTTACCTTACAAAAATAAATAATTCACAATGTATTGTTGTATATTAGAGCTGCAAGAATAAATTCACATTTGTTATAGCATTGTAATGTTTAACCAGTAGGGGGGTTATAAAGGGCTACTGGCTAACATAGACATTTTTTTTACTTTCTTACTTCTAAACATTACAAGAACAACATAAACACACATTTCTTTTTCAGTCATTCAATTTGCATAAGTGAACTGAACATACCACAACATATCACTGTTGGATGGCATGGCAATGAGTTACAACTGAACCTGATATTTCATAGTATATTTTCCAGTGTTTGTGTGTGAGTGAGAGAGATAGAGCTAGTGTGTTTAGAATTATCCTCCTAAAGGGACACTGCATCAAACAGATAAATGTAATAAATGTGATATTCAACTCTTTAGAGGTTTAACATTTACCTCAAAAACATTAAACATTTACAGATACGTCATATACATTTACAGACACATCATATATTTAGTTTTCTCTCTATTTTCTACCTGTGTTGTTATTGCAGCATAGTTACAATAATAATTTACTTGATAATAAGACTGATTCACAACAAGAAACACCCTCCACACACACACGCGCGTATCATCTTTAGATTCACTAGGCCTATTGCTAATATACATGATAGAACGCTACCCTTATATGTCTTAGTACGTCTTTTACATTCAGCAGAGATATTGTCTCATGAATCAACACACAAATACCCAACCATTGATTGTAAAAAATCAGAAACATACTCAACTAATTAATTTACGTTTAGACACATATATCTATTTTCTGTTTTACTCCTCTTTTTCGGCTTTTCTCCTCATTTTTGTTACTAATCAATATTGCACAGCACCACACAATACAATCGAGGAAGTATCATTATTTCTGTACCATAAAGTGCATACGCCCCCTTCAAAATTCCTCATCAACTTTAATCTTTGGCTGCCTATAAAATATTTATTGTAATGGATGGTGCTCAACTGCATGTCAGGGACTTGAACACTGTTTTGGGTTTTATTTGTAGAGAACAACTGGTGGTTGCCCCTTGTATACTGTGAGCTATCTGCTGTCTTCTCATCAATCATCTCTGAGAGATGCTGACCTGACTGTAATATTCCCCTACATGTGAAACTTAGTAAGCAGATACAATTCTGATTGACAGGTGTGGTTTACCTCTGTGAATATTATAGTTTCAGGTCACCTGCACAGGTCAGGTGAAGTACAGGTCACCTGCAGCTAAATCAACTTCTGCATCTATTTACTCTTGAGTGAAATGTGATTATTGTTTTTTTTTTTCATGCAATGAATATAAGAGAGACGGGCAGGACAGAAGGAAAATCTTTTGCCTGGCTTGGAGTTGTTTTGCAGCAGGGCAAACTATGATTTGCAGCAATGCCATTGGAAAACATTCCTCTTGTGAGTGAAGTCACAGATACAGTGCATACTGTACGTTCGGGCAATGTAATTTGCGTTATTGACTATATATATTCGTGCTGTCAACTTTTGTTAATGCATTAACACATGATTCATGTAAAAATATTATTTATAATATTTTTGAATATTATTAAGTATTTTTTTTCAGCGCAATATAGACGCATACATCACACTACCCCCCAGCGCCCTCCCCACTTAAATGACAGTGATTGGTGGAGTTCATCCAACCCGCTTTGTTTTGTTTGTATTTCAGTAGCCCAATGTAGGTTCTTTTAGCAGCACGCTAGTCCACTGTATAGACTTTGTACATCATTTAAGACATTGTTTTGAATTGAATGGCAGGATTTGTTGATTCTACTTTGCCTGTGTTTTTATAATGTTTTAAATTCAGCACTTTGTCAGCAGGCAGTACTTTGTAGGCAGTTATCAGAAGTTTGCTTGTTAACAGAACATAAACTGACTGCCCAGAAACCCAGGAACTTTAAATGTGTGATTAATTGTGATTAATTGTGATTAACTTTTCTAAATAAATGTTTCTGTCGATTAATTGATGGACAGCTACGTTAATGACATTATTTAAAAGGTTCCCAAGACATAGTGTAGTCAAAGAGTCAGAGAGACAGAGCGAGAGACTATAAGAAAAGTTTTTACGGATATTTGCTGTAAGATTTTTGCCTATTATCTGAACAGTTGAGTAGCTGTAAGTATGTAAACACTTTTTTATAATGTAATCAAATGTGCTATCTGTTTCGATAGACTTTTCTGGAATACTGAACATCATGGTGAACAGTGGATGGATGGGATCGCCATGGTTGGGATGAATGAAACAGCTGTATCAATCGTCCCTCCACAGGCATCTGGCCTTATAGCCTGGTTTGCATTCCAAGTGAATTAGCAAGCTACATGAAAGTTTGGAATTGGGAAAAGCATGAATTGGGCTACTGAACAAGAAAAAATAGTATTTTAAAAATTCAACTGCTGAATCTAATTTACTTCAGACCTTCTTATCGCCTGTAACTCTGTGATGAAAAGACATAACCAGAAGATATTTGGCACATATGTAGAGGCTGTAATGTACTATGATTTGACCCAAACACACTTGTTTATCTTTACTGCTCTTGGAGAAAATCTCAATGTTTCATTTGTTCCAGTTCTCCCTTACTTTACATCAATCTCTTTAAGGGCACAAACACCATCCACTCTCCAACTATCTCTTTATCTGTCTCACTTGAAGGCCTCTGAAGCTAATGGATTACTCTCCTGTTAAGTACTTTTACTTTACTTTACTTTTAATGGGTGTTGCGGTTGGCGTTCCAGTGGCAGAGGAGCATGTGCCGAGGGGCCCAGCAACGGCGGCGTTTTTGCTGCACAGGTCAGCTATCTCCAGCAGGCTGAGGTCCAGGGCACGGGTGAACACGGCAGAGCTGGTTTCGGTGCTCTCACGGAAGCTGGACACACAGAAGATGATGTGATCGGCCTGTGGGTTGTAGCAGGCGCCATAGCCGTTAGGGACCACCGGGCCATAGCAGCAGAACATCTCCATGGTTGTGGGCACCTAGTGAGATGAGGAGAAGAAGCAGCAGAAGAAGAGGAAGCAGAAGAAGCAGAAGAAAAAAGAGAAGAAGAAAAAGAAACCAGAGAGAATGTCAAGAAAGTGAGGAGCTGTGACACATGTGGGCTCTATGTCCCTGCAACCATTTTCCAATCACACCCAAACATTCCAACTTGCTTCCTGTTTATCCTAGGCAAAAAGGTGACTAGCACTGTGGTTTAAATTTGCTTTTTAAATATGGTTTGTAAAACGAGTAAAGTAAATGTAAAACGAGAGGGAGGAGTGGATGGAGTGGTTCCTTTGTTCAACTGATTAATGAAATAAAATATATTTTGACAAAATTTGTATGCGGATTTCTTAAACTTGAGATGAAACTTGATTTGATTGTGAGATTTTGTTCTCTGGGTTCAGGACCTCAGCTAGAGTTGTGCCCATCCAAAATGCAGGCTTCGTACAACGTCCTTGGTTGAAGATCTCATACCTGACTGGTAGAGAGAATGAACTCGTTGCTCAGCAAGTAGGTTTTGTCATTGAAGAGGTCAGGCCTGTTCATGCCAAGTTCCTGAGCGATTTCTCGGAGTCCGAGCAAATGATTGTCTATGCCATTCCCTGTAATTGCCTTAAAAAAATTACTCACAGTCAATTACATACAGTTGCATACAAGTAAGTCTGCATAAATGATAAAAAAACTAAATATCTGCGTTAGTCGAATTAGTATGTAATCATGCCAAAGGCCTTCCATTGATCACGAGACCACACAAGTGCCCTCATAAAAGCTCTCTATAACGCATAAGTTATCTTAATTATTGAATCATTAGATTATTCAACACATTCATAGTCAGGCATTCTAGCAGTGCATTGATACCATATTGAATGGAACACAGAGGAAGGGAATGGAAGGCAACATACAGTACAACCCCTTTATTATGCACTGACCGCCACCATGTTTACCCCCCTTCTGTGTCCTCCATGATGGAATCTTTGTAGCTTCTGGCTTTAACCCATAGCCCTGTTGATTCATGTTGCCGAATGCTACTGGTAGGTATGAGGTGTGAGCTAACTGATGAGGGCAAGGAAGTTTTTGTTTTCTTACGCCCTCATTTGTTAATGTTAGCTGCCAGTTCACAAATTCGATCTATGTTGTACCAAATGCTGTTGTTCTTACACATACGACAGCGCTCGGCAGCCTCAACGAACAGGGATATTGGCTGATTGACTCCAGATTTTTCCTGTAATCTCTGCGATTACCCTGACTTTACGCCATTAGCAAAAATGAATAGTGCTACACGAATGAAAAACAGTGATACATACCAAAACAGTGTAGTCAGTCTGCGCCTTGATGGCGTCCTGCAGTCGACTCATCCTCACAGCATCCTGGGAAGACAAGTATCAGAGGGTGAGCTGTCAGTAACAGATGACAACTGGGCACAATCAGGCGGATAGTTTTGCATCTCTTTCTCTCTCCCTTGGATCTATCCATCTATCCATCTTACCTCAGTCTCTTTACATTCAGTATCTACAAACATACATACATAAATACATACATTCACACACACATAACATGTTACATACAGACATCTATAAACAAAAAAGTGAATTTCTAATGTCTTGCTAGAGGTCATATGGAGACATGCTTGTTGTTTTGCTCATGTCTCCATGAGCTGAAGCACACACACACACTGTGTAATTGTGTCTTAGTGAGGAATGACTGACTCACGGTGTGCATGTTCAGTTCGTCTGTCATGGACCTGACGAAGGCCAGAGCCTCAAGTGTGGCAGAGCGGATGTTGTCCACTCTGCCCTGGTGGAAGCGGCGGATAGAGGCACTCTCATAGGTGGGCACTGCCCGTGCATTACACCTACAAGGGCAGAGGAAGAGAAAGGCAAGGCAAGGCAAGATTTATTTACAGTATATAGTGTATTTCATACACAAGGCATCTCAATATGCTTCACAAGAAAGAAATGTTCAAACAGAGACTGAAGCCATGGTAATAGATCGATCATAAAGTAAAAAAACATTTTGATGGAATAAATTTTGAGGAATAAAAGATGAGAAAATGGCAGACAAAGTTAAGAGGAGAAAATAAACAGGTAAAAGAAATAGCTAAAAAGAAAATGGCCAAATCAATAAATTAAAAATGAATTAGTTAATTAATTAATAAAGGTTAATAACAGGATGTTTGTGTTGGTCTGAAAAGTTGGAGAAATTATTAAAATCTTGAAATATGGTTTGTCAGACCATGGAAATTTAACTGAACTGAAATCTACTATAATACAGTATGGCCGTGTAGAAATGCAGTGTAGAAATATATTATAGTGAATATAGAAAGTGTAGAAATGTTGTGTAGAAATGTATTGTGGTGAATAGTGTGCCTCAAAGGATACTGCACACTCACTTATAGAAGGCCAGCTGTAGAGCCACTTGTATGTAGGCATCTGGGCTCATCCTCTGTTTCTTGATGAACTCTTTCCCGTAAGATTTAAACGTGTGCACATCCATGTCCAGATTTCTTACCAGCCTGACAACAAATGAGTCTATAAATTATTACAGCATATTAAATATCCTGTGCTAGGCTTTTGAATAGACCAGTGCAACTGCTACAAAAACACTCTGGTTTAACTAAAACCATGGAAGATCCAGTGTAAAATAATTGCTGTTTAAGGTCAGAGCATGCAAATCAGATGGAATGTTGGACCAGTCAGCGACTAGTTGATTTTCATTTGATATTCTAGTATTGAGAGAGGGAGTGTAAGCCTAGTCCTGAAAGATATTTGCTTTTTTTTAGTCTGGGACTATGCTTAAGATGTCCCGCAAATCAATGTCTTGAGCTGAAACCTATAACCACCCCAAAACCGCCCAACATTTATTGACTCCTGTGACCCTCCCCACCTCACCTATGCAGTCTGTCGGCTGAGGAGACCAACAGTCCCTGGATCTGTGGAGAACACTTCCACTGGAGCCTGCGAGGAACAGGCAGCTCAGCGACACCAGTTGAGGGTTGAGGCTTACCAGGGCTTTCTGTTCTGTAGGAGGGAAAACCACAGCAGCAGTATGAGGATGGAGTCAGAAACTGGGCAGGTTCTTACTGAGACAACATGGGTCTTTCCAGCACTCCAAGGAGGGGGCCGAAACAGCTCAATAAACAAGAATGAATGACTAAATGGCACTGTGTTTATAACTATTAAATGCATGCTGTCTCTCTCACATGTATTTCACGAGGTACTCTGTGCACTGCACCAAAACGATCCCTTCAAATGGAGAGTGCTCACACACCACGCCACACACACCATCTGCTCCCACAACAAACTAAAAGCAAGACAAGACAGGTTACACACACATTGTTATTACTTCTGTTGAAAACTGCTCTGTATTTAACTACATACTTTAGCACTTTTTTCCTTTAGCACCTTTTTTCTCTCTCTTTTCCTGTCTTCCCCTCTCCATTAGGAGTATGCAGTATGTAAAGTACATATTGCATACTGATAGAGTAGTGATCAATTAGTATGATGGATCAAATCAAATCAAGTGCTGTATCATAAGTATACTGGTGAAGTGTACTACTCAGGGAAGTATACATGTTAACAGAAGGCTTAAAGGGATTGTCCAGGTCAATTAAGCCATTGCCTTGTTGTTTGAGGTTGCTAAGTGCTTTCAGTAGGAATAAGAATGAGAAATTTTGCACAACACAGACCAAATTTGCGAACCAGCAGCAACCAGCAGCAGTCTAACCTGCATTGGCTTGTCGTACCAACGGTTGGCCCCATTCTTGTCGTGGCCCCCGCCGTGCAGCATGAGCATGGCACGGTTAGAGTCGGTTGGTTCAACGCTGCACGGCTCATCCAGACACACCACGCACACGCACCGCTCGATGACATCCAGCGTCTCTCTGTTGGTGGCGTCTGATCAATGCAGAGTGGGAGAGGGACTGCGTCAGTACAATATCAAGTCAATCTCAGTACACAATTACATGAATCGACTTTTGGAGAGGATATCCTAGACAAGTAATTTACAAATCAATGCATTTTCTTTCTCCCAAAGGGGTTTTATGATGTTTTTCCTATGTCCGAATGTGAGAATGCGTTTCTTTGACATAAAACTGTCCTCACTGCCTGTCAAGGGACTGTACCTGTTCCAGCAGTTATGCTGCCGGTCCAATGATCATACCTTTTAAGAGAATGTCCCTGGCCAGTGCCCAGTCAGTGCGCCTGTCTGACGTGAGGAGGCCAATGGCTGGGAGCCTCTCCTCCGCGTTGTCTGCCATCTTAGATATCCGCTCCAGTTGCACTAGCAGCTCTGCTTCGCTGAGCTTACGGGACTTCACCGCCAAGTCCAAGACAAAGAACTAAAGTGGAAAAGATGCAAGATAAAAAGTGAAAGAATTAATATGGAGCTCCTGTTTGATTAAAAACTAATTATTTGTAATGTCAAAATAGTCAAATTGAGATATAATAAGAAACAAGACATTTTTTCTTCCAAATCTATTGATTTAATTTGATTGATAAGTCTTCAAAATCTCTTCATCTTCCAACCATGTGATGTTGTAAGAAATGTGAGTAATATAGAGAACCTACTTGAACCAGATAAATTGGAAAACAAATCTTATCCAAAATCAATCAAATCTTAGCTAAATCAAGATTTAATGTCATAATAAAAAAGAACTTATAGCATTTGACAACAGCTCAGTAATAGGTCTCCACAATCTACTTTCATCATCCAGCCACTTGATGTCGTGACAGGACATCTCAACAACAGCAATCAGTGCTTCCTGGCCTCCTCTTTAGCCAATCACGAGGCCCCTGGATGTGATGATTTTTGACTAAACAGACTTTTTTCCCCTTCTGTTAGGCTGATTAGAAGCTGATGATTAAGCTTAATAAGTGGGTCATTTATTGCCCTTTCTATGGCCAGTCTGTGACCACAGAGTTGCAGAAGAGACTGGCTGAGTGTGTTTGTCAAGATGGAGGAATGGGGCAGGGGTGGAGGGGGTGGGTAGTTTGAAGTGGGTGAGGGTTATTTTTGCTGGCAGTGGACTCTCAGACAAAGTGGCAGATCCAATCAGCTCTAAT
The DNA here is from genome assembly GCA_015244755.2 of Tenualosa ilisha. Lineage (NCBI taxonomy): Eukaryota > Metazoa > Chordata > Actinopteri > Clupeiformes > Clupeidae > Tenualosa > Tenualosa ilisha. The sequence continues at coordinate 1,729,144 of PYXC01002151.1, read as the reverse complement.
TTGGTTATCAGCCCCAGCCCTGTGTCTTTGCCACACAGGCAAGGACTCACCAGGCCGCAGGGTGGGTGATTGCCCTCAGAAATCACTTCCAGGTAAGGGTGTGTGTGTGTGTGTGTGTGTGTATGTGTGTGTGTTTCTGTCTGTGTGTGTGTGTGTGTGTGTGTGTGTCTGTGAGTGTGTGTGAGAATGTGTCTCCATATGTGTCTGTATGTGAGTGTGTTTATCTATGCTGTTTGTTGGGGTGTGTTTATATGTGAGTGAATGTGTGTGTGTGTGTGTGTGTGTGTGTGTGTGTGTGTGTGCATCTGGTGTGTGTGTGTGTTGTTCCTAATAGATGACGTGTAGGGGCTTCTGGCATGCTCTCAGATGAAGTGGATTAACCGGAATTTGATGCAACACAGGGCTTCAAAAAAAAAAGGTGGAGTTTTTTACAGACCCGGTCCATCCAGTGCTTAAAGATTTGTGTTAAATGTACAGTCTTATGTATGTGATCTGATACATTTGCAAAAACCCACAGTCTATAGTGTTTTACTGTGTACTCTATATCTCCATTATCTTTTCCACAACAAAAAAATGAAACAAAACAAAAACGCTGTCACTCAGTGGCTGGATCTGACCTGGCCCTTGCAGGCCACTATGGTGTACATTGGCAGGGACCTGGCCCTTGTAGGCCACTATGGTGTACTCTGGAAGGGACCTGGTCTTTGCAGGCCTCTATGGTGTACTCTGGAAGGGACCTTGTCCTTGCAGGCCACTATGATGTACTCTGGTTGTGTCTGACCTGGTTTTTGCAGGCCACAATGATGTACTCTGGCTGGGCTCCGGAGCCGGTGCCGGTCCTGTGGTTCAGCTGTGTGTCCTGTTTCGGGCCAGGGCGGCGGTAGCAACTGAAGATGCGAGAGTACTGCTCCATGCAGAGGGAATCCCACTGCACACCAGGGCTCAGCTGTCCGCGGGCCTTCTCTGCAGGCAGAGACCCTCTGGGGAAAAACACAGCACAACAGAGTGGACCACGGTCAACCAAGACATTTGTTTACATTTGTGTTTTTCATTTACATGTTTGCAATTATATCCTACATTTTTTATTAATGTTCTTGGTCGCTGTGTAAATTTAATATGATTCAACTTCAAATCTATGTTTACACTGACATTATTCACAACCATGGTCAAATTCAAACTGATATGTATTTGTATCCCACTAGGCCCAGTTTACATTCATATTCTCATAAAAAGTTTGCATTACACTCACATTCAAATATTAAGATTCTTCTGCCATCTATCCAACTATGCTACAAATCCAAGGAAACCTTGCCATGGTGTCTTTGCCATGGTCCATTGGCATGACAACAAGGTGATGATAGACACATTTTTTTCACTGGTGTGAACACACACAGCATATTGTCATGCTTTTATAAGTTCAGTTACAAGAATGTATATAATGTCTTTTCAAAGCGATTCACAACACAGGGATCCCTCATGCATCCTAGGGGAGCTTTGCATCTGGATCACTGCATAAACAGCACATTGTGCCGTGGGCAATTACTGTACGCACATACAATGTATGTGCATTTATTTCATTAAGCAGACTGCCTAATTTAAAGCAACTCTCAGCATACTGGGAAAACAGTCGGTCTGTGCTCCCAAGACCTGTTTTTTGATGACCCTGGGTCATCAAAAATTTTTTTGTAGAACTCAACTACTGTGTATTATGATGTTTGTCATTACTGTAACACACATAGAAAACAATCCCTGTCCTTTCTCGCAGTATTAGAGCACTACACACTACTGTAAACTTGCAGTATTAGAGCACTGTACACTACTGTAAACTTGCAGTACTGGAGCACTATACACTAATGTAAACTTGTAGTATTAGAGCACTGTACACTACTGTAAACTTGCACTACTGGAGCACTATACACTACTGTAAACTTGTAGTATTAGAGCACTATACACTACTGTAAACTTGCACTACTGGAGCACTATACACTACTGTAAACTTGCAGTATTAGAGCACTGTACACTACTGTAAACTTACAGTACTGGAGCACTACACACTACTGTAAACTTGCAGTATTAGAGCACTGTACGCTACTGTAAACTTGCAGTACTGGAGCACTATACACTACTGTAAACTTGCAGTATTAGAGCACTATACACTACTGTAAACTTGCAGTACTAGAGCACTATACACTACTGTAAACTTGCAGTACTGGAGCACTATACACTACTGTAAACTTACAGTACTGGAGCACTATACACTACTGTAAACTTGCAGTATTAGAGCACTGTACACTAGTGTAAACTTGCAGTATTAGAGCACTATACACTACTGTAAACTTGCAGAACTGGAGCACTATACACTATGAAACTACAGTACTGAACACTATACACAACTGTAAACTTGCAGTATTAGAGCACTATACACTACTGTAAACTTGCAGTACTGGAGCATTGTACACTACTGTAAACTTGCAGTATTAGAGCACTATACACTACTGTAAACTTGCAGTACTGGAGCACTGTACACTACTGTAAACTTGCAGTATTATAGCACTGTACACTACTGTAAACTTGCAGTATTAGAGCACTATACACAACTGTAAACCTGCAGTACTGGAGCACTATACACTACTGTAAACTTGCAGTACTGGAGCATTGTACACTACTGTAAACTTGCAGTATTAGAGCACTATACACTACTGTAAACTTGCAGTACTGGAGCACTATACACTACTGTAAACTGCAGTATATAGCACTGTACACTACTGTAAACTTGCAGTACTGGAGCATTGTACACTACTGTAAACTTGCAGTATTAGAGCACTGTACACTAGTGTAAAGCTGAATTCATTGCCATGCTTATTTCATGTATAATCATCAATCATACCACTGATGATCCCACTGTATACTGTATGACTATGTACATTACAGTCTGTGTCATACAAATGCAAACACTTTCACAATGGGCTGAGTGAACGTCATTGGATCACCATACCTTTTCCTCAAAATACTCAGAGTCCATGCAAACACTAAGGGACCATGCAGGTGGTCACTTACGCGTCTAGCATTTCTTTATACTCCAGAACCCCTGCCACAAGACAAGCAGTGAACCTGTAGAGAGCAGAAAGGACAGGGGGAAAAGTGACTGAGGACACCTCAGTCTTTTGCACACAAAACCAATGAAATGATGCCAGTCTGGTGTGAAAGATTTGCATACAGTACAGTAATGATAATAGTTGATGATAGTTATAAGACTTGATGATGCTTTAACTGTCTAGACTCTTTGGAAACTAGTTTAACTAAAGACGTACACACGAAGTGTGTTGGATAGGACAGTCGAGGTTGACAGGGAAGGGTTAGGAAACATCCTCGGGTGGGAACCAAACTGGTGTGTGGTAAGCACCACAGCATCCCCTTCCTTGCTGTGTATTTCATAAAATAAATTAATTCATTCTTCATTTACTTCACCATAAAGTAATTTTTAAAGTCGTATATATTCAACTTCATATTTTATCTATTTTTCAGTTACAAAAATGGTCAATGAAATGTTCTGCTCTTTTCTGTGCTCGTAGATCTTTTCATTTGTTTACTGTAAATATATCCTATGTGCATCTCATTCTTCTTGTAAAAGCATAAAACATGCACCCTCTCTCTCACACACACACACACACACACACTCCACCCTTCTATGTTGTCCAATCTAGGTCTGGTAATTAAATTATTGTTGGATTACCGGGCTATACTGGAGTTGGGTGTGTTTCCCTGTTGCTCTATCTTTCTCCCTGTAAGTGGGTGCGTGAGTTTGTGTGTGTGTGTGTGTGACAGAGAGAGAGAGAGAGAGAGCGAAAGAGAAAGAGAGAGAGAGATGAGAAAGATGGAGGGAGTGGATGGGAGGAGAAAAAGAGCACAGACACAAGTCAAGTCTTGTGGTTTGTGTCATTTGTCTTAGGCCTGTTGTGTTCAAAGGTAGATCAATAACAGCGTGAGAGAGAGTGAGAGAGAGAGAGAGAAGGAAGTGAGGGAAGGCATGAGACAGTAGGAGAGGAAAAAAGGGAAAGGTGAAAAAAATGATGGAGAGAGGCAGTGATACGGGCATAGTAAGAAAGCAACTTATACAGAAAAAGACAAATAGAGAGAGAGAGAGACAAAAAAAAGAGAAAAAGAGACAGTGACAGACAGAGAAAGAAGAAAAAACGAGAGCGAAAGCAAGAGGGTGAGAGAGCAGGAGAGTGAGAGAGGAAGAGATGAAGGGGAAAAAAAGAGAGCGAGAGAGCCTGTGGCTGCTCAGCTTTTGCGGCAGTCTCTCAGGGATGCTTAGTGCTGTCGCGCCCCATCAAATAAAAGCCTGTGTCAGTGCCCTGCAACCAGCTTCCTTTTTCTCTCTCTCTCTCTGTCTATCTCTCTATCTCTCTCTCCCTCCTTTCCTCCCTCCCATGCCCTGGAAACATTCACTTAGTGAGCCATGGGCTGACAAAAGCAAATGGTGAGTTACAGTCGGCCGGCTGCACTCCTGTGTGCCTCTAACAGACCACAGGCCTTTTAATAACCGGCCGAGATTTAAAGCCTGGTCGGGTGCATTGTCCTCGGTGTGAATCAGCTCAACTGCCTCCATTAGAGCATGCAGGCAATGTGTATACACTGTACTCTCAACTCGCCAGTTAAGGCAATAACTGTGACTCTGAATCCATCCTTGACCTAGTCCCAAAAAGCCAGATGACAATATATAAGGCTATCACATTCAATACATACTCATTGTATTGCTATATAGTATGTCTCAAGTGAAGCAAAGAAGAATATGGTTTAAATGTATTACCATATAGCTACCATTTTGAACCATGGGCCAACGCTCCCATTTTGTGAAGATGGAGAGCCTAAACTTTTTTTTACACAATTGTTACAGCACACAACTTTAACAGTAAACAACATTAGGTTCTGTGGCAAATAATAGGTAGTTCTAAAAAGGCAAGCATTTTTTTTATTTGAGTGGTGTTTCCACACCAATGTTTAGATGATTAATCTCCCAGTTGCACTGTATCTTCTCAGCTTAGGTGGTGCTATCACACTGACTCTCACTACACTCACTCTAATCAGGCTGTGGTCTGGACAGGTCAAGGCCATGACATATATGTGCACTGTCACGTGTGATATATTGTCCTCTACTGACCAATAAGGACAGGGTTTCTTCAGGACATTAAAAAAAATACAAAATCTGCACAACTGGGAAGGAGGAAATAAAAAAGAGCAAAAACAATTAAAGCAGAACAAAATGCCAGGTAGCTTACACCCATTTCTGAGAAGCTCTCAGAAATGTTCACACTTTTTTCACTGAATAATTTACTTTTGGTCTCAAGAAGCCACATCAACACGCCGATAATGCAAAAACATGGTAGTCTGGCTAAACCCATAGTGCCCATCAATCAAGTTTGAAGTTAGGTCTAAGGACGAGCAACTGACTTTTCAAGGTATGTAACCAGCATGAAATTTAAAGTAAAAAGTAAAAATCAGCATGAAATATAAAGTTATTTTGAAAAAACACATTTTCATGTAAAATGTTTTAATAGCAGTTAGCAATAGCATAAATGGACTGCAACAGCCCAAACGTAATGGCTCAATCACCAATATGTTGTTAGTTTGTGATGATTAGTTCAAATGTCTTTATCTCTCTTGATTAATCCCTGTTAACTGTATGAGGGTTTAGGGCTTGGGGTAAGGGGCATAATTGGAATTTAGCCATGGTCTGCTAGCATTTGATTAAAAATAACCTGACAGAACTCACTGAATTGAAGATACATAAATGACATAAATACACTTGGCAGTAGACTAGTGTACGTACCTAAGCGAGTCCTTCCTGTCTTTAAAGGACTGCTTTGGGAGGACCATGACAGGACTGGAGTTCACTGGCAGTGCTAATCGGTTGTTCAAGTACATATCATGGAGCCAGTAATCATACACCTGAAACACAAACAAAAAGAGATTTCAAGACTCAAGAGATTCATTTATACATAACATGTGTGACTGCACAACAGCAGTGAAACTCCCAACTGTGTAAACGTAAGAAAAATGTGCAACTTCATTTGTTTAAATGTTAAAGTGCAAGAATATGTACATTTTGGATGATGAACATCAGTTTTAAATGTTCAGTGCTCTGGCTGAACTCTTACATGTCAGCTAATTTTTAGTCCCTGCAATATGAATACATCATAACGTAACATCAGTGTTTGTATTCAGAAGTACATTTTATGTCTATGCTTATATTAGGCCTACATTAGAGCCCAAGTCAATGGTATTGGAATCACCGTTTCACTCATAGATGACAAGTATTACAGATATTTTGCTTTTATTGATTGTCATTCCATCTTGAACAATGACTCTCTAACTGGCCGTCTCTCTGCTGCACTATTCAGAGGTCTTAAGCTATTCAGTTCCCAGGCATTTTCCTGTTTGTTAAGCCTTTTCTTCATATTTCATCAGTGAGAGTTTTTTGAGTGGGGGCTTGCTCTTTGTCGAGCCTTTAAAAACACACACATAAAGAGAAACACATTTTTCTAACTCTAGGACAGCGTGTGCGTCATTGGGCCCTTGCTCCGCGTGCCCTTTGTTAACCCCAGTCCATCTTCGGTCTCCGATCAGTTACTTTGACGATGGACAGTGTTCTGCGCACTGGAGCGAGACTGGTCATCAATACAGGGCGGCCCTGCGCTTGTCAGGTACAGAGAAGAGGGGACGGGAGGCGGAGAGGCGGTTGTGTGGCGGGGAGTATGATAGATATCGGGGATCTGAAATCCATTAGCTTCGTGCGCCAGTTTGGATTGAATCCCCCGATAGTGAATGGTTCATCTGATAGGTCTGGGCACATTGTTTACACTTTTTCATTCAACACATCCTCTCCTGTGTTATTCTCTCAAATAGTTTTTTTTTTCACGAACCATGCTTGAAGGTTTAAAACAAACTTAGGCTAACATGGACTTGTTAACGAGTAGGCAAGGCTATTTATTACCAGAAGTAGCCTGGTAAACATCGAATCCCTGCAAGAGCATAATGTATGACACGGAAACGTAATGTACCCAGTTTTCCTTTTTATCCTTCCGCTCCAGCAGTTTTTTCTGAAGCCTCTCGCCGACGCCTCCAGGCTTTCCGAACTTCTCCACGATATTTTGTGTGTCCCGAAACATCTGATCCGGCACCAGGTGCCTCATACACCGCAGGTACATATTCAGTGTCTGGTGCAGGGGAGGGACCGGAACCTTGGGCAAGGCCTGTGAGTGTAAAAACAGCGCTTCCGTCAGAACACAAAAATTCTTTCGTTTGAACGTTGTTATACTTATTTATTTTTCGTTAGATTCCCCACCGGCGTTTATTCATGAGCCAGAGGGGGTTTAATTGTTCAGAATTAAAATCTTTCTGAAGTTTTTTTCCCTCTCCGTTTGAGCTTGTATTCACAGAGGGCACCATACATTATTAATTGCGAATAGCTCAGAGACATGCACTGATTGGAAACCCTTGTGGGAAAGACATTTTCCCTTCCTTAGCTGTTGTGTCCTTGGGTAACATGCTAATGACGAGCGAGGCTTCAAAAATAGCCCCAATGTGACTTGTAAACAGTCCACAAGCGCAAAATGCATAATGTATACCTAACAATGAAAGAAATGTGCGATAGTTCAGCAATCGTGTAGTCTTGATCAACTGTCAAGTTTAAACTGCATCAACAACGAGTATACCAATAATTTATTGGAGACAGACATTATGGCATTTCCTTTACTCACTACACCGACTTTAGATCATGCTTTAAAAGACTAATCATCCAAAGTCCAAAATCAGCTGTCAGCTTTATATTGCACCAATAACTTGTGTCTGTTTGAGTATACCACCAATTTACTGGAGATGGACATTATGCCATTTAATTCACTCACTGAACCGACATTACATAATGCTGTAAAAGAGTAATCACCCAAAGTCCAGAATCTAAGAGAGTCCCCTTCACATTAGCAGCATCTGCCTATTGTACCGTGGGGATTTGACAAATAGCAATTTAATTTCTCTTATGCTTCCCTTTTTCATACATGAATGTTCAACCCATATTAGTCATGCATCTAACTCTATGAGTGTTTAGTGTTATTATCATTACATTAAAAACACAGCAATGTTTCAAGAAGGGAAATATTCGCATTCCGTCGGGCGGATACAACAGCTGTCTGCTGTGGTATTCTCCGAGCGCTGTCCAGCGTGCTGAAATTATTCGCCCCTAGCGGTCGCGACAGGCATGTCAATTCAACCGACATGGACAATCCCACCTCTCAGTGCACCCGAAACTTTCAAGTCGTACCTTGTAGTTGGCCATGAATCTCTTGCGTGTAATTAATCAGTCATTTCCATCGATATTAAATTATAACAGTCAACTTCACAAAGGACATTTAACTAATACTCAAGCCAATTCAAATATACAAATAAAATATAAACAAAACTGTTGTATTTATGACTGTATACTTACAGCGTACTCCTTGCGGCTTTGGGACGGTTGCTTCTCCAAGGTAGGCATTGTTCTTCTTGGTCAGGTGAAAATGCAGACTCCCGTCGCAGTTTCAGCACCACAACCTGACTCCTTCCAAGACAGTCAAAATTCAAAAAATGTAACAGTAGGCTAAATATCTACCTCATACTAATTCAATTTTCTTGTTAAACATATAGCCTACGATATTGTAGATTATAGTTGACCAGTATTTTAAAAAGACAATTGTTCCCATCACATCTGAACAACTCTTTTGGATTTCCTGAAAAGTTCATTATTTCTGTGGTGCTATTTATAACGGGCAAAATAGCAACATAACACGGCAATTCCATGAACTAAACCTGGACCAAACATGTCAAAGTTCAATAAAGCTTCGCCCTTTTTAGCCACTTTCAGAAGTGAATTAACTTTATTTACAGATGCTATTTCCATTCCAATTCTGTAAACAAAGACAGAAACATACTTTTGGGATTACCTGGAGAGCAATTCCGGTCAGTAGGGCGTACACGATGACACAGTCCTCTCCATCCCCCCTCGCCGGCGCCTGGTCTGGTACTTCGATGAGCCCAGATGCGAATGAGCGGCGCGGACGTTCCCAGTCACCGCGTCATCCAGCCGTCGGTGTCTTGGACGGTTTTCTTACTGAGCAAGTGAAACGTGCTGAAGGTGCTTGCGTCTACCTACGCCCGCGGGCCACAAACTCCTCCCATCGAAAACTATTCGCGGAAGCATATTTATGTGACAGCTCCCCCCCCTCCCTGCCCACCTATGCAAAGGACATTATGAAGGAGGCGGGCAAAACTATTAGTGCGTTAAGGTTGCAAGTATAGCCCAGCAAATCACTGTTTTTTGAGATGGGAAGTTAGGTAGCGTGGAAAGGCATGGGTACCCAGCGCTGACCCAAGTTTATAGTGTTTTAACTGTGTTTGGTTTAAGTTTATCCGATTTTAGAAGGATGAGCAGAAAACAGTGACAGACAGATATATAGGTACAAAACGTCATAAACTGCTCTTAAATCTTATCATTTCGAATGTGTTTAATACTGTGAGACTGCAGTTGCTTAAAATGTTTATTTTCACAGGTTGATAAACCGATGATAAACTTTTAGTGACTTTTATGGGCCGATGACCTGGGAATCATTGTATGGAGTCCCTGAAAATGTTGCGCCCTTTTGAATGTGTTTATGCATTAAAATTAATTCTTGACGGATTTTTTGAAAATCTGTCTGATCAAAATTACTGAAAACCAAAAGAAAAACACTAAGTTAAAATACATTTCTGTTCGGAATATATAGCAATTAAATGGATTCTACTTATGAAATCAAGGGAAAGTTTTCGTTTAGATGTTTTTTTTTTTCAGTGAGTGAATCAAATGAAAGGCATATCACCACTTTGATTGGACTGAAGTTTTATTCAACCAGTACACATTTCAGCACATTTTAGTTCATTCTCTCCTCTGACATGACATAGGTCTATGATTCTACCTGAATTCACAAAACACACACATTCAATTTTACACTAGTCCATAGGCATAGTTGAATTTACAGATACCTACATATTTACACCAAGTATTCGAGTATTTGTGGTAGACGTGTGATTTAACGGTTTAACCTAGACGACAAAGAGAGCCACTCCAAATCAACACAATGATTGAAAACTTGCAGTTAAAACATGAAGTGTTATGATAACAATAATATGGATGTAAACAAATATTTGTCTTCATCTGGAAATATAAAGTACGCTATTTGGTTTTCATGATTTCGTGTCTTACGTTTAAATATATTATTTTACATACATGTTTCTATTTACCTTTTTTACAATACAGTACATGTGCACAAAGTCGAATATAGACCTTTCACAATACCAATGATAGGAGGAAGCGTTTCACCATAGACTTGGTCATTTAAGCTGTAATGATAGCATCATGATCAATTAAGAAGCCCATATTCGAAACGCATAAGACAATCATTATTTGGTAATTATATATTGCACATAACTTAAGTAAAATATATTCTAGATAACAAAATAAACAAAATCTCTAAAAATGAAACTAACTACGACCTTTTTAATTCTAACTGTATTCTGGACCTGATGATTCTTCTGAATACGACCCGTGTTCTCTAAATGCGTCCAGTCCGTTTTCATCGATGGGGACGCAATTACCGGCGGATCTAAAGCCCTTCTTTTTACTCTTTCTCTCCTCCATCTTTATGGTATCGTAGAGTCCCTGTGGCCCCTCTTCGAGTAGGACATTTCTCTCGGAATAGGACGGCTTCATCTGACACACGTAGCGGAGCAAGAGCAAAGTGGGTGCGTAAAGCACGTTCACCAGTCCCATGCCCAAGTTCAGCTGCACGAAGCCCAGATTGTGCACAATCTGGCCGGCTACTATGGGGCCCATCGCGTACGCGATGGAGTAAGATATATCAGCGATGGCGTACACACTGCCGTACACGGAAACGTGTCGCACATCGACGAGGAAGGCGAGAGTTGGCAGGAGCGCGGTGTCCACAAGGGCGATGCCGAAACAGATGCCGCACAAGGGGAGCATGAGCTGGCCAAAAGTTTTGCACGCTGGCACGACGCAGGAGCTTGCTCCTATGATGACCATGCCAAGAGCGCCGTAGAACCACTGCAAGTTGGGGTACTTCGCAGCTAATTTGACAGTGATATACACCCCAAGGACGTGAGGGAAAAACGCTGGCAGCCAAGTCATCCCCACCTCTGACTCGCTGGCGTTCATTGTAGTGGTCATCCAGTTGGCAATGGTTGGCTCCAGAAAGGCCAAGGGGATGTTGCACACGGTCAAGGCTCCTGCCACCACGGCTATGTATGGGTCAATCATCAGTCGGTAGATCGGGGTGCCCACGGGCATGTTCTCTCGTGTCCTGTTCGTGAAAGGCTTTATCACAGTTAAAAGCAGGAAGCCGTCGGCCAGGCAAACGCAAGCGAGCACTATGAAGGGCACTCGTTTACCGGCAAACTGGTACAAAACGCCACCGAAGGGAGGTGCAGCCAGGCTCCCGAAAGAAATGAATGCCAGGGCGATGCCCAGCGCGCGACTTCGCTCCGCTTCCTCTGTGTACTTGTCCGCAATCATTGCGATTCCAGAGGTGTCGGCAAAGGCCGAGCCGAGTCCCTGTAGACTGCGCGCCACGAACAATGTCCCGTAGTTCTCGGCAAATGCGAATATACAGGTGGAGAGGAACATGACAGTGAGTCCGATTAAAAGTGGAATGTCGTATCCCACCCGGTCTATAAAAGTTCCGGATAAAGGGTTGACAAGAAGCTGCAAGATAGCCTTGGAAGCGAACAAAACTCCTATTTGGACGTCTAAATTGTCTTTGTTGCTTTTGAATTTAGCGGATGAATTCACATGTGAAGCTTTATAGGCATGCTCTTGTTCACTCTCCAAGTCCGCCAGATATTCTGGAATTATTGGCACTATAACCATATAGAGCATATTGTCTAACAAAAGCGCCACACACACAATCACTAAAATAATCCGTCTCTGCCTGTTTGGGTCTTGCATAGCTGTACCTAATTGTTTAGTTCTTTCACCCATCTCAGACAGTTTTACAGCGGCAGACTTCGCCAGTCCCGTAGATCCTTCGGACTCCATGGTTCTATATTTTTATTTACAGCGACAGAGGAATTGATGGTTCCTACCTTGGTGTGTCAGTATTACAGAGAGCGCATAGTTTGAACATTGATGCCTCTTTGTTGTCTCTTTTAGTCACTCAGGTGGGGAAAGACAAGAACTTTTTTCGCCTCGTTCTGTTCTCGCTGCATCCAGCTACTTCACTAGCGGCTTCCCGATCGCCTTGTCCTCGTCACGTTTGGTCCTTAACGTCAACAGTCTCTTCATGGTTTTGAGAGGTGACGTCGTGGAATCACGCGCGTTCCCCTCCGATTCGGGGCCCCGAGCCTGTCGTTATTCCTGGGAAGTTTTCCCTCGGACGCTTCACAGTCGGCGACACGGGGCGCGAGCGTTTGGAGATCTTCCGTCACCTGTGGCGTGTCCACGCGTCTCTTTGAGATCACAACTGGTTTCGTTGCCATAGGCAGGAATTACCTCGTAGATTACCTTGTCGATATCATGATTCAGTTTTTATTTTTTTCCTCGTCCCCTCTTCCCATTCACAAAGGGGTTGTGACGCATGGTCTGCTTGGTCCCCTGTGGGTCGCTTGGCAGCTGCGTCCTTAATGCTAATTTAAGGCAGGAATAGCTCTTATCCAATGAGACGAGGAATCCGTGGATCGGACAACCCCTTGTAGGGATTTTTTTCGTACATTGATGCTTTAATGGGCACATGTTTTGAAGGTCGAGCATTTGGTTTGGGAAAGAATTTCAAACTCAAGCGGAGGTTGTAGGTCACTTCTTCTTTTTATGCTGAGGGGCCTAAATAACTGGCACCTATCCAAGTTAAGAGTAGGCTAATCAGTGTCGTGCCTGAAATAAGTGAGAAACTTAGGCCACTCACACACGATGTGACAGGCGAATAGTCGACAGGAAACTGTAGCCTATGCTCTGACCATGTCATCAACAAACTCATTCTTATGATCCTTTTTGGTTCTCCCAGCGAAATTATTAAGATGTTGGCCTATCTCGTCGGGTAGAATGTAAACAACAATGAAAATCTGTTCATTTAGACTGTCATTTTGGCCTATGTTGTAAGAATATTTGCTTACGGGGGCAACTGTTCATAAAAGATTGTGCGCTTTATTTTGAGGATGATGTCATCTTTAGATGGACATGGAAACTGAGTTCTCGATCAGTTTTCTGTTCAGTCGAAGAAAACATTTCAGCACCATCGCTTACTGACAGCGTCTGTGCGTGCCGCTTTGATCATGCAATTGAAATGTTGGCCTATTTTGAAAAAAAGGGAAGGGAGGGAGAGTAAACGTTGATATGGACAGTGACACATATCTGAATAATCTGTTCACAGTAATTGAGACACACCAGAAGGTTGTCACATATTGTTTATCCACAGGATAAAGATGAAACCATCCTGTGTCGACCAACCTTCATAGAATAATGTGACAGCGCCATCTGGCGACCAATCAAAATACTTCAACATGAACTGAATGGACAGCCCGCTGTTGTTTCTAAGTCTATAATAGACCTATGCACAGCCCTCTCCACATTTATTGGCACGCAAGATGAGTAAAAATAGCGAGCTATTTGTTGAAACTTTACATTAGTTTCACAATTAAGCAATACGCTCTTTTACAAATAAAAATTATATCATTATATCATTAATTAATTATATCATTATCCATTATAACATTCAATAAGCAAAAAAAAGTGACACAAAAGACAACTTAAAATAACATAAGATGAAATCATAAAAATGAGGCTACAGAAACATCAACAAAAATACGGCAAAATATCTACAAAAGCATCAAATTGACTTACTGACACAAGCTGGTCTAAGTTATTACTGTTTCTAGTCTGTTCATTATTTGGTGCAAAAAATAATAACCTCAAAGTTGATGTGAGGAGATTCTAGGGATAAAAATCCTGTAAGTGTGAGTTGTGGGAATTGGACCAACAGGCGCAAGGAGGTAATTCATCTTATAATTACTATAAACAATGAGAAGCAGTTTATAGACATTGTACTGACCTGAGCAATGGTCAACTGAAGTTTTGGCTATTTTTTATTTTATTTATTTATTTTATTTTGAATGAACCCTTTTTAAGGTAATCTGAGTGTTTATTCACCAAAAAAAGTCACACAGAGATAAAAACAATCAGCAAATCCACAACATGGTAAAGACAAGAGAATAAAATTTAATTAAGGAGAAAGTGTAGTCTACAAACCACATGTCAGCAAATGATTGTAAAAGTTCTTGTCATGATGTAAACTGCTAGAGAAGCTCATCAATACAGCAGAGGGCAGTATAGTGCTTGCTGTGGATAGGTAGTTGAGCCACGTGAAAGAGAAGAAGAAGACGCGAGAGCTGTGAGTGAACGGCGTGGATAATTGAATTCTGTTAGGAGATAGTTTGAAAGAATTAATGTGATTTAACAGTGAGGTATACGCAAACTTTAATGTGAACATTTCGCGTTTGTCCTGTATTGTAACTCCTGGGGACAGCAACGTTTCAGTGTGTAGCTAGGTAACGTTAGTCAGAAAACTTAGCTAACGGGCTAATGTTGTGGAAGTTACAGAGGGCTGCTCGCAGGGTTATCGCCAACAGTACTTTTCTAACGTTACAAAACAATCAGTCTCTTTTCACAGTTGTTGCTCTAGTCGGCACTATGTCAGAGGACCTGATGACAAGAATTAAGGAGTTGGAAAGTGAAGTGGAGCGACTGAAAACTGAGTTAAGAAAAACGGACCCCGTCAAAGTTGACATTAATGTCAGCATGAAGATGAATGAAGGCAACAAACCTAACGTGACGGCCGGCGCAGACAGTCAGGAAGGTGGAGGGACAGCGAGAAAAGGCAAGCAACGTGGACAAGTCCGGCCATTTGACTTCTCTGCCCATCCAAGGCGGCACGTCGCCTTGCGGCTCGCTTATTTGGGTTGGGAGTACCAGGGCTTTGCTGTGCAGGAAAACACAGATAACACAGTTGAAGCCAGACTGTTTGATGCCTTACTCAAAACTAAACTCATTCAGGACAGACAGAGCTCCAACTACCACCGCTGCGGCCGGACCGACAAAGGAGTCAGCGCTTTCTCACAGGTTGGTCTCCTGGTTTCTTCAGTAGTGTAATGAATGCATTCGTGACTTTCATATTTTAAGCCACCAAGAAATCGTGATGTCATTCTGTCATTTACAGTGCAAAAACTGTCCTACATCCTGTATAGTATATCCTACACAAATGCAACGCTGCCAATTGTATACGTAGACCTGCTTGGTCCTGTTCATATTGGAAATAGGTGGTTCTATTTTAATTATGAACATTTGCAGCAAGACCTATTTACTCACTTTCTCCTTGCAGGTTATATCCATTGATCTGCGTTCAAATCAGTTCAGTGGAGGTCTTGGAGTAATTGTTCCATGTGGTGAAGGAGCCAATGTAAAGAAGAAGCCAAATGCTGAGGAACTGCCATATGTAAAGATGCTTAATCGTGTCCTACCCCAGGACATCCGAATCCTGGATTGGGCTCCCGCTGAAACAGGGTTCAGTGCTCGTTTTGACTGCCAGTCCAGAACTTATCGTTACTACTTTCCTCGCGGTTCGCTGGATGTGAGTCTCATGACTGAAGCTGCAAAGCGGTGAGTCTAGGTGAAGATCAGATATGAACGGGGAGGGGGGTTGCAATTGTCACAAATAAAATGACACTATGCTTCCTGTTTGGGGAAGTAAGATATATATAGTGTGAAAATAACGTTGTTGGATGTAAAGTAGACTTGTACTAAATATTACTTACTTTCTTTATTATAGATATGAGGGTACTCATGATTTCAGAAACCTGTGCAAAATGGATGTAGGCAACGGAGTGTTGCAGTTCCAAAGGACCATCCTGTCTGCATCTGTGCAGATGACCCAGCCTGGCCAACCCACATCAGCTGACCCTTCCGACCTCTACATGTTTGAGGTCAAAGGGTTGGCCTTCCTGTACCATCAGGTGGGTGAGAATGGGTTTTGTTCCTTACCAATATAAATGTAGAGGTCCTTGATTCAGGTCAATGATTGTTGATATTTGAACTTGAGCATTGTTAAGGACACAACACACCCGTCCCATGCACACTTCTACTGCCATCAGGCTGGATGTACCGCAGTGAACAACCTGCACCTCCAGAATGGGGAAGAGCTTCTTCCCTCAAGCAGTCAGACTGTTGAACAACAAAATACGTCATGTTTTATTGACATGGAACTAAAATGCACTCCTGCACTTTTTGTACGCAGCTAGATGCTATATATTCTACCTCCACCTCACTGTGAACCTAACTTCCCTAACTTATAATGACCAGTGCGCTGTTACAAGTCTACTTATGCCCTGTCTTTTGTTATCTGTCTTAAAATGCTTTACTTAAGTGCTAAGTAGGAACTGCATTCTGTGTATAACTATAATGTGTGTACACTAAATGTAGCCTCAAATGTCTTTATAAATCCTAAATGTAGCACCACTTGAATCCATGGTGAAACGTTTTTTCGTCTTATTATATACAGTGTATATGGCTGAAATGACAATAAAGGCCTCCGCACGTTGGTTCCGACAGCATTGTGGAGCACTTGACAATTTCGTTTGCCTCTGCACACTGGCGCCGCCGCTGGAGGCCTGTGGAACCACCAATGGATTTTATCGAACGGCTCTGACAAAATAGACTTGAATCATAATTGGCGCTGGTGTGTGGGGTTGTATTGAAAACAGAGGAATAGAATGCTGGACATGCAGTGCACCGCACTTTGTCAGAGCCGGTGTGCGGAGGCCTTAAAACCCACTTGACTTGACTAACGTAAGCTACTTTGCCTGTAGGTGCGGTGCATGATGGCCGTCCTACTGCTGATTGGACAGAAGTTAGAAGCTCCTGACATTATCAATCAACTATTGGATGTGGAGAAGAATCCAAGAAAGCCTCAGTACAGGTAACAGGCTAATATTAGCTGTTTGTACTGTATGTTGGAAGTGAAATTTCAAACTTGCAGTATGTGAAGACGCCACTCCACAAACAGTTTCTTTTGTGTTGAGAGGTGCAGTTGAGTACTAAGTACTGTGTCTTGATCCATATTGGTGATCAAAATAGTGAATTATTCTGACTAAGTACACTTTGTCAAATTGAATAAACTGCTCATCATAGTTCTCTAGTTGTTCAGTGTGCAGGAAAAAGGATGTGATTTTAATTTGACAATCGACAGCAGTTTTCGACAGAATCTCTGCCTCTAAGATGTGCAAATGTTTGTTTGCTCTCTAGCATGGCAGTGGATTACCCTCTGGTTCTCTATGACTGCCACTTTGAAGGCCTGAGCTGGAAAAGAGAGGCTGAGGAAGTTGGGTATGCCCTGAATACACTACACCGGCACTGGACACAGAGAGTAATCAAGACCCAGGTCCTGCGAGATATGATCCAGGGCCTAGAAAGCTTAGGTGGGTTATGTTTTATTTTATTTGCATTGTGAGCAGTGGAAAATTGTGCCAATGGCTTTTATGAATGTATGCATAGCCAGTTACATTGAATATAAAATTTCAGTGGCACTTACATAGGGATCTCCCACTAACAGCAATCAGAGGGTTGTCGCTGTCATTTATTTTAGGTGAAGCATCCACTCCTTTGCAGTGTTGGCTGATGGAAGGCACCAGGCAGCGCAACTATCGCCCCCTGCTGGAGAGGCCATGCTGTGAGAGCCTGGAGTCTCGAATTGAGCACTTTGTGAAGAGAGGGAGGCTGGAGCGTGAGGAAGGGGAGAATGGAGAGGAGGCGCTGCACAGAGGGAAGAGGTCAAAACATTCCCATAATTCCGAAACTCAAACGGTTCCACCTGGAACGACTCAGACACCTGGCCAGCTCACAGAAGAAAAGCCAGACTGCTTGTGAACAGAAAGTCTCTCTATTCACATAGAAGACTCATTTTTTTAATTACTGTGTTCTGTTAATGCTGTTAATGTGATTTTTAAATTTCTCAATACATGCCACACATTAAACAGTGTTTGAAAAAGTATTGATACAATATCAGGCGTGAAAGAATTCTTTATTTATTGTACATACTTTGGGACAATGTACCAAGCTGAATATTAAATGCCAAATGTTAGACATGATGAACTGTAAAGGCATTTGAGTAAATTTGATTCTTTAATTTTGATTCGCAGGCCTCGATGATGTTTGTCTGATGAATGTACTTAGGAATTACAGATTGATAACAAGATTTTGGGGGATAGCCTATTGTGTGAATTACAGAATGATGAAAATAAACTCTACACTTATGTTGTCTTATGAGAACGGTGTATACACAAGAATAACAACACATGTAATAAGTAACATGCTAAATGTTGTCATGATCATATAGTAGAGTGTGAAAATTGCCATGTGGGTCAATTCTGATGTAACCAATAGGCTATGTAGGTAGCGTTTTGAGGGTTAGCCTGTTATAAACCATTAAACTTAACAGAAGTCATAGTCTAGACTGGGCAGAAGTAGCCTACTTGTAATTCCCTTGGTCAACTGAAATATGATCGAAATCTACATATAAATGTGTAGTTTATGAAAGAAAGACAAGCTTCACATGAATAATATGGAGGATTTTAGGGGGGGTGGGGGGTGACATTCAGACTGTCAGCGGCCCTGATGGCCATTAAGCGAACGTTCTCCAGTTAGCTAAATGGAATGCTGTAGAAATGCATAATGCCTTTCAGACACCCTTTATGACGTCTTTGGCAGACAAAACGTGACGTAATGATGAATATAAAAGGCCGTGATTATTAGATTTTTTTCATTAGGAACATTAGTTCGCTGTAATTGGAGTGATTTAGCGAGTGAGATGTTCTGCTGCCCGTGTTTCCCTACGGGGAAGGTAATATTTATCATTGTCTATTGCTACTGTAATAAGTTTCTAGTTACAATATAAACCTAGTTACAATATAGGCTTTTGACTTTAAAAACTACGTGAGATTCGTAAAAATCAATGGCACACATTGTTCATTGTTATTGAGCATTTTATTCTTTTTATTTTTGTTTTATTATTATCACCATTAGTAGTAGTAGTATTTCAGCGGTTGCTTTTACTGCACTACTCTCTATTGTTATTGTTGGTTGCAAGAATAAAAGCTTACAAGCAAGCATAACTTGTGTGGTCACAAATGAAATTATTTCCCATTACATATCAGCGCAAGAAAGTTCGTCCTGTGCCGGTGCCAGAGGGAACACTTCCCAGACCTAAGAGGTAGGCTACTTCAATGTTTCTGTGCCAGAGTCGACTCATACGCTTTAAATATGGAGCTTCTTGAGCGCTTCATTATTGCTTCAATTTGCTTTGTCTGCAACCACTAACCAATATACAAAGGCCAAAATGCCCATGTAATGGACAGATAGTAGGATGTCTTACAATGCTTATTTGACCATTTAGCCTGTACTGTATTGGGATTGTGTTAATAATGAGGGTCAGCAGTCCAGAAGCAGTTGCTGGCAGATCAGGATAATAATAATAAAAAAAGCTCTGTTTATGTTAGCTTGCTCTGTCCTCCAACATTTAATTCAAGATAATTACTTTCTTCCATCCTATTCTATCCTTCCTCTGATATCTAATACAGGGTCCACTCCATCCTCAAGAGGCTAAAACGGTTCTTTAAAAAGAAAGGGAACAGTGATGAGTCTCTCACCAATCAAAGGTAAGCTTCATGACACTGTGTGAGCGTCTTTCTGTTTTTCTCTCTCTCAGACTAGCCATATAACATGTAAATTATTGTGTGTTGAGTCTCAGTCTTGACTAACACACTGTTGTCTCCTACTCAGGGACGCCCTTGATAAGGTTCTGCAACCACAGCATGAGCCTGAGGTCCCTGCCACCACCATCACTCCTCAGTTCATCGAGGATGAGGAGGAGAAAGAGGAGGTAGATATTTATTTTTCTATAAATTCTATCTTGAGGGGGTGCCGCGGTGTAGTATATCGGCCATACTATAAACCCGAGTCCGACCTGAGGTTATTTTCCGATCCTTCCCTGTCTCATGCCTGTGTATGGAGTGGGCTGAAGTAACCTAAATGAGGCTTGGTCTCTTTACTTTTTATACTGTGTCTGTCTGGGAGATGACAGATGATAACCTCCTGTTGATAACCTCCTGTTCTAAGCTTCCTGGTGTCATGTCTGCAGTAGCTGCCTGTATCCAGCTTAATATGACTTCAGAGATGCAAGGAATCTAACGAATGCATTAATGACCGTGCTGTGATTTTTTGATTCAGGTGACTGCCCCAAGTCCCAGCAGGACTCCTAAAAAAATCCAAAAGGAGGTGATCCAAATGAAGGACCTTGACAAGGTCAAGGACACCTGCTCTGCACCTCCTGTCCTGGAGACCTTGTCTAGCCTGTTGCCCGTGGACCGGTTGGTGCTGTTGTTGCTATTACTTCACACTAGTGAACAATAGAGAATAATAATAACAGCAATGTATTTGTTTAGCTTCTTTCATGCAGGAACTGCAGCTCAAAGCACACTAGTCTCATATTATGCACAGTACGTATGTCAGAACTTGCTACATTTCTCTTTGGACAGCGTTGCGGCCCAGGTGGTTAAGCAGCTCGGGGGGAGAACATCAAAGAGCACCTGCTTGGCTCCAGCATCCCCCAAGGGACAGGTGATCCTCTCCCAGCACGTGGAGCTTAAGTGCAGAGGGTACGGCATCCAATGACCACATCACCGTCATAGCATTGTCTAGAGAAGATACAGAGACGTCAGACAGACATCTGTCCTCGGCCGTGTTTGATGAATTGTGTCAGATAAACAGATGATCTTCTGGCAGTTATCATGCGATTTTTATCGTCTGTCTCAGGAAGACTTTGTAGATGTGTTTATAGATGAGATAGCCAAGATTGATATCTCTTAGCTGTTCAAAACTACTGTGAACCACTTGCCCTTGCTGATGCTGAGTGCTCTGGGTGTCTATGGGTGACATGACTTGATCTCCTTCTCTCTGAAGGCTGCCCAACCTTGGGCAGACGTGCTACCTCAACGCTGTGCTGCAGTGTCTCATTCACCTGCAGCCCCTCTGCACCCAGCTGCTGCAGCAGGAGAATTTGTGGAGTAACAAGCCAGAGGCCCTGCTGCTCAGGTAGAAATAACTCCCCATCTCTCTCCTCCTCTGTCTGTCTGTCTGCACACATACACACACACTCACGATTCACAAGCACACAACAACACACACGCATTTACATACACACACTCAAGCTCTCTTTGTGAAATAGATACAAATAAAAGGATGGAGAATAAAACCCTTATGAAGGGTTTTCTCATCTCCCCTCTGTCCTTTACTTACCTCCCTCTAAAAATTCACTTATCTCGCTCATCATTTCTCTCTTCTCCCTTTTCCATCCCTCGTTTTCCCTCTCCTCTCCCCTCTGTTTCTTAATCTCTCTGAAGTACCTTTGCTAGTCTGCTCCGCGTCAGCGGTTCCAGCGACATGTGCGACAAGTCTGCAGTCCTGTTAGAGTTTAAGGAGCGCATCGCCCTGCACAACCAGGAGTTTAAGGGGAACTCACAGAATGTAAGAACAAACAGCGCAAACATGCACACACAGTATATACAATTACACAGGGACAGGGACAGGTTCTCAGCATGGTTACCAAACAAATTGAGCCATAGAAAAGTGGTTGAACTGTCCATTTTTCTGCTTGTGTGGTGTGCGAGCTTATACGTGTGTGTGTGTGGTGTGTGTGTGTGTGCGTGCAGGATGCCCATGAGTTCCTTTCAGAGATTCTGCTGAGGCTAGGTGCCATTGGCCAGCAGCTCCCATGAGGGACCTGGCCTACCAGTGCCCAGTGGACACTCTTTTCTCCTTCCAGCTCCGGTATATAAGAACTTGCCAGAGGTCAGTTGGTAATGAAAGATGAGCAAACACATGAATATTTTTTTAGATAATCATATTTTTCTTATCTCATCTGCAAATAACTGTGTGTGTGTTTGTGTTTGTTTCTTTGTTGAGTAGCTGTGGAGTTGAGAGCTCAAGGGATGAGGTTAACACCATTCTCTCCCTTTACCTGGATGTTCAGGGGTCAGGGATCAGGGACAGCCTCCAACTCTATTTTGCGGTAAGTATTTTTTTTTTCTATTCACACACACACACACACACAAACACACACACACAAACACACACACGCACTATTCACATGTGTTCTTTATGTCCATAGGAAACTGCAGTGGAGTTCAAGTGTGAGTGCTGTGGGCGTCGAGGCTCCACTATGAGGTGCCATTTCCTCTCTCTGCCTCAGTGAGTCTCTGAAACCTTCATACGACAGCAGATTTTTCAGCTCACATTCTTTACTTAATTTTATGAATATTAATAAATTCACATAAATATTTTGTTTTCCCCTCTCCCATTCTGGCTCTTGCTCTACATAACACTCTTCTGCATGTCTCTCTGCATTTGTCTGTAGGGTGTTGATCCTCCATTTAAAGAGGTTCTGTCCTCTGACCCTCACAAAGCAACATCAGGCGCTCAGACTGGACACCAGCCTGCACTTAAGTGCACTGGACACAAGGTGAAAATTCAGAAATACACACACACACACACTCTCTCACACAGAGAATTTACATAAAGAAACACATTGACAAGCTAATGAATTTGTTTTAACAGCCTTGAAGACCATAAAACACCACCTCCTTCACCAACAGGTACGTCATGTCAGTTTTGATAGCTTTATATGCTTTATATCACAGTTTAATCTTACAGTCTTCATAACCCATGTAGATGACACTTTTGCTGTAACACACACTAAATATGTGTCTGGCAGTTTTAAGAGGCTGAGTCCAGTGTTCCAGTAGATAGTTTGAGCACTGACTGATGTGTAGAAGAAGCTCATA
The DNA here is from genome assembly GCA_015244755.2 of Tenualosa ilisha. Lineage (NCBI taxonomy): Eukaryota > Metazoa > Chordata > Actinopteri > Clupeiformes > Clupeidae > Tenualosa > Tenualosa ilisha. Next base: position 1,706,176 of record PYXC01002151.1, on the reverse strand, counting down.
TTCACATCCTTCCCTCCTGTTGTCCAGCAGTGTCCAGTGTAGGTGGAAAGACAGGGGAACAGATCCTGGTGAGAGACAGGGAGGGACATGCAGGCAGTTTGTTTCATGTAGACAGTAATTATTGATATGAGATGCAAATGGATTATTGTGTACTTGATGTGAACATATGCACAGGTAAGAAAGGTAATATATTAGTATTGGACTTACTTGCATTCTGCATTAATGAATGTTTTTAACTGTACTTTCAGGGAGCTGGCAGCAATTACCAACTTACCAGCATAGTCAGCCACCTTGGCTCAAATACCACCTGCGGTAAGATAGACACACACACACACACACACAGAATAACACACAAACAGCGTCTCTCTCTCACACACACACAGACACACACACACAAAGACAGTGATAGAGGTAGAGGGACAGAGATGTGGTGAGGGGGGGTGAAGTTAATGCTCAGTATTCTTTAAGAGAGGTAGCCAATGTATGTCAGACTTCCCTAATTGTTTTGATTGGATGGTGGCAGGCCACTACATCGCCGACTGCGAGGAGCAGCCTGGTCAGTGGGTCACATACAACGACAAGCATGTGACTCTGGCATCTGAAGAGGCCACGCTGAAAGCCAGGAGGAGGACAGCCTACATTCTCTTTTACATCAAAAGGGTAATTTACATGCACAGTTATACACATCTCTACCGTATTCATACTACTAATGCCCTTATAATAACTTCATAACATGTATTTAATGACGACTTAATAACAGCTTTTCTTTTTCAGTGAGGGAGATCACCCCTCCCCACCCTGCCTGAGGAGGCTGTCCTCAAAGACAGGGAAAGGATGGCCAACATTCTTGTACATGTCAAAAAGGTCATTTACACCATCATTTTCTTAACTCTAACGCACAGCATCTCTAGTGTTGTCATAAGAAACATTTTTATGTACCTTATGTATATATTGTGAAAGTTTTACCTAAACTTGGCCAGGTTTCATACATGAAGTCACCACAGATTCACCTGTGTGTGTGTAGTATCACACACTGTTGATGTCTTTGTCGTCTGTACCTCTCCTCTTTGTCTTTCATAATGGGTTATGGTTCTACATAGGACACATTCTTCTTGTTCACAGTATTCTCAATGATTTTTTTTCTTGATCATTTTAGTGAGGTCCCATAAACATCCCATCTGCCATCCTTAATCATCATTGAGGGAAAAGTGCCAGGACCTCTCCAGCAGACTGGCAATCAGGGGACAATCTATTCACCAAGGTCAAATAAAACCTTATAAGACCAATATTAGTCTAGTTGACTGTATGTGGCTCTAGGCAAAAGATGTTTAAATTTACATTACTCTGCATTGTTTTGGGCTTTGCAGGATTACAACATTGTTCAGACTACAGCTCATCATCATATAGCTACAATACAGTGATGTGCCAAATATGCAGAACAGAATATAAAATACAAAAAATATTGTCCATACATTTCTTTGGTCCTGCGTTCATCCGAAAATCTCCAGAGGAACCCCCACTACAGTGATTAAAACAAAATGAAAACAAAAATTAGAGCAGTTAGGTGCAGGTCCTATAACTGAAAATTGAAAAAAATTAAAAAAAGTAAAACCAAATTTAAGCAATGAGATACGAGAGGCTGTGGGTTTGCTTTGGATTTGGAACAGCTAAGGGGTGTTTGACACAACGCAAAACGACGCTATTCTACATCCAAACCTACAGACTCAAGTGGCTTATTTCTTTTCTAAAATTGTTAACAAATCTTTGATAACATTTCATTAAATACAGCCATCCAAATAAAAAAAATAAAATAGTGTATTAGTAAATAACCATTCTTCCACCAAAACATATAGTTCCTTTCGGGAAGTAGTTGCTGAGCAACACTAGACACTACAACGGTGATATAGGTGGAGTGATATGGAGGAGGCAAACCTGTGTGTTTGTGCTGGATTTACAACAGCTTGGAACACGATTCAGCCAATCAGAATCAAGGAAACAATCACTGATTTACGTTGATATTTTATGGTCTCTTGTTACTATTCTCCACTATGACTGAATAGGGTTACAATTTTTATCTTCCTGTGTTGTAGCACTATACATCTGACTACATCTGAGTTAATAAAGTAGACAAATATGGCTCATCCGTATGAGAATAAAGTAGAAAGAATGGCAAGGGTAATAATGGAGCATTCATTAATACATACATTAGAGTATCTAACTTGTAGTTAGGATACATCTTCCGTTTAGCCAGACAGCCCAAACCTTCTGGGTTGTTGAAGTTTAGACACAGCTTTTCCAAGTGAGATGGGTTTCTATCAAGGGCATGTGCAAGTAAAAAAAATCCTCCCTCTGTTACTCGACAGCCAACCAACCTGGAGACAAGAAAATGTGACTCTGCTTAGAAGATTTGCTTGACTTAGAGGACACAAGAGCCTAATTTCCAGTAATGTCACTAAAGGAACGCTTACTCAAATCTGAAAATCTAGACTAAAATGAAGTAAACAAAGACTAACCATCCAGGGAAATAGAAATTAAAATCCAAATGTGTAATCCAACCTTGTTCTTACCCTAGGGATTGCAGAGTACAATTTGGATGCCTAAGTCCAGTACAGAGGGAATTCACACCATAGTCATGCAGGTCATTGTCTCGTAGTTGGAGTTTAGTTCATTTGGATGTAGGAGATAGTAAGACGTTAGATAAATGTACAAAGCAGTCATAGGTAAGTGAACATTCCGTGAGGCTATGGGAAAGATCAGATGATTAATTTATCCACTTCGTGTCCGTGTCCTGTTCATCTTGTCGGGACTTATTTTCCTAATGACTGGAGGACAAGTAATTATCTCTTACATGTGCAGTATATACAGCATGGTCTAAAGGTTTGTGAAGGTTTTTAATTACATTTCTGCATTTTTTTAGTAATAAAATATAATTTTGTCATAATTATAGACAAATAGTGCACTAACAACACAAAAGAAATTGTTACATATAATGTCTTTGTTGAAAACATCCAACATCCAAAAGGCTGTGTGCAAAAGTAAGTGAAGCGTCTGGGTAAACTAGATGTACCTCCTAGCAATGTTCCCTCTATTTTTTTTCACCACTGAGCAAATCGAAATTTGTCTGAGCGGCACACTTCAGCACTGTGAACCTTTCGTAGTCGACTAAGTTTTAAAGGCTGATGCTAATCAGTCCATACATCCGAACTGATATTTAGCCAGTATTAGTTTATTTAGCTATTATTGATTGGTCATTGACAAATTTGCATGAAAGGACACCACTGAGTTGCCTGCTCATAATGATAGGAAAAATACAAGGTTTACAAACAAGATTTACAAATTTAAAAATTATCAGTGTACCTGAAACCATAGATGAAAACTTAGTTCGGAAACACCAGCCAGTTTGACAAATTTCTGTTTCTCGGTATGTGGCGGTACACCGGAGAAACGCAGCAATCACTGTCATAAATTTGCTCAAGAAAAATTAGCAATTTTGCCATCTTTTGCCTATGAATAGGTGGCGCTACACCACACATGAGGTTTTGGTTGATGTGGCTCCTTGAGACTTGCACACCATTAAAATTTAGTCAGCTCAGGTGCTACGTTCCTCGAGTTATTCCAAGAAAACTGTGTCCAACTGTGTTCCGGGGGAACAACACGGGGGGAGTGGTCTCTGGGGACAAAACCTTACACACTATGGGCCTACTAGGGCAGCATGGCCACCGAGTTTCAAGGGCCTCAGTGTTTCAGTGTCACAGGAATCGCATGCGAAAAACGGCTATACGACTACGACTACGACTATAACGGCTAACTATAAAGTGTCCTACATTGCTTTGTCTTGTCCTTTGTTGTCTCAGTTTTTTTGAGACATGATGACTACTGTAAACCTATCAATGAGGAGCTCAGCCAAAATGACACTAACAACCACTGCGATTGAATGACGTTTTCTTTGATTTTGTGTGTGGTTAATACACAGTTCCAGTTAATACATAGTTTTATTTCTTCACATAAAAAAACTGTTGTGTGATTTGTTCACGGTGTGTCTAATATTCGGGAAATGATGGTATGTTGCTTCTATGATATCCTAGCATTTGTTTTTTATGTACCGTTTAGACAACGTCCCAACTTTTTGGAATTGGGTTAGTACAAGTAGAATGCCCTGCTTAAGCGCTAACAATGCCTACTCAACAACAAGCCTGCTTTTGTAGCAAATGTGACCAAGACTGCTCAATGAAAAGTAACATTCACTCACTTTAAAGTCTGTGGGCCCTATCATGCTGCGGCGCACTGTGCATTCACGACATGCGCATGGTGTCATTACTATTCTGTGCCAGCGCATCGTTCTGTTCATTTTTTCTGGCAAAAAATCACGTTGTCTAGATAGCAGATGACACTGCGCCCTCATGGGTGTGTCAGCGAAAAGAAGAGGTGTGGTCTGGCGCAAAGCGTGCCAGATGCTATTGTAAGGACGCAAAAATTAAATCCGCCAGTGACCAACAAAACCCTGGTCTGTCGTCAGTTGCGCATTGCTGAAAAGCTATTTTAGGGGCGCACAGCGCTTTGGGATATGAAAGCGTGCACAATGCGCGGAGGACACAACTGAGGATATTTCCTCCCATACTTCCTTGACCCGTGGAGGTTTGGGGGGATTCTTTCCATCCCCGAAGATAACCTGTTCACGCGCTTTTACCTCACGCACTAGCAGATCGGTCTCCTCCATCGAAAAACGCTCTTGTCTTCCGGGTAAATTCGCCATCGTAATAGCAACACACCATGGAGAATGCGCCGCTGGCTTTTAAAGGGAATGAGAGTATAAATCCTGATTGGTTAATTGTATGTTACGCCCAAAACACACCCATGACTAATGAAGTACTTTAAGACCAACCCTTTTGAACCATGCGCCTGGCGCAATGTTCGCTTTTCCCGCCGTCAAAATACCAAATTGTGTCGGGTACGCCCCGAAAGCAACTTGCGCGACAGACTTTAGACAATGCGCATATGATCGTGAAAATAGAGCCCTGTATCTTACAGTTTGAGCTCATCAGGCCTTCACAGAGCAGCCTCACTCCCTCATCCTTTAAGTCATTGTAGTTTAAGTTCAAGTCACTCAAGTTTGACTCTTCACATTTGAGCATGTATGCCAGTGATTTACAGGACTTGGATGTAAGATTGCATGCAGCAACTCTACAAGAAGCAAACATTACCATTAATTAAAGTAAAACTATGAGGGATACATTACTTTCAAAAATACCAATATGGGCTCATCAGATATAATTGACCACCTAATTTTACAACGTACTGAGTGACGCTGCTGAAAATCTGAGCGAAATGCTGGAAAAGGACATAAAAACTCACTTTAGACTTGAGAGCTTGCAGTGTGTAGCCATTAATGCAGTACAGAGAGTGTCCATTCCTAAATCGGTCAAATCATTGTGGCTGAGATCTAACTCAGTCAGTGAGGAGCCTGAAGTCTCAAAAGCTGAGCTGAGATATTGACAGCCATCCTTGGAAAGGTTGCATTTTTCAAGGCTGCAGATAAATGAAAAACTGATCATTTCAGGCAGCATTATGTGCAATATAATGACTTAATACACTTTAAACACTTTAATATCATAGTACATATTGTTGACTATAACAAGTAGCTGATAATTCTTACTGTCTATCTGGAGATAGATTAATTTAAAATTTAGCAAAATTAAGCTGTTACACGGCCACGGAAGACAACAAAATAAGCATTCAAATGATACCTGTATCAATAATATTGACCAACAACTTATGGAGAAAAGGGTGTTCAAAATGTTAAGATGTTACAAGTTAGAAAAAGTAAAAAAAAAAAAAACAACCAAACAAAAAAAAAACAGAGAAATATGAAGTTCACTATAGCATCGTGATGCTGTATGTCCTTTTGTTTTGGGTGCAGCTATTCTTAACTTTATGGGTATAAACTCGTTCTGAACATTTTTTTACTCCGCTAGCAGTCTAGCCAAACAATTGTTTATAGCTAAAATCTACTGAAATGTGCAGATCTAACATGCAATCATGAAATCAGAATCAGAATCAGAAATACCCCTAATGGTGGACTTTACATGAAATCTGGATATAACATGGATATATCTTTAATAGGACTGTATGGTAAGAGCTTTAATGGATCTGGTGGTGTTTGCTGTGGTGCAAGCAAAGATGCTAGCATTACGTGTAGATGCTAGGTGTCAACATTATGGCCATTATATCTCTCATCTGTGTGATATCATTTCAGCCAAGCAATAAATATTACCATTCATGCGCACAGCTGAACGCATTCAACAGCTTGTGGTTCAACTTTTTATTCTAGGTATTCTTCTCTACTAGCTTAAATTATTCTTGCCAGAGCTTACAGTAGTTTTTTTATTTTTCATTTATCTTCTCAGTTACTGTCACAATGCAGAAGACACTGGTAAATGTAGACTGTAAAACAGCAGTGTTTTATTGAGTGGTGTAAATGATTAAATTTACGTATCATACTAGTTCAACACAAATCAACTTCGAACTCTCTAATTCATTGGTTCTCAAACTGGGGTCCGGGGAACTCGTTTTGAAGAAAAATCTGCTTGTCTTCACGTGAGAGACCAAGTAGGAAACGCAGGAAAAGGTCCAGGTGACCTTTTGGACTCTGCAGGGCTTTTTCCACAGCCATCCTGTGCACATCTGAGAGCCTCACTTGGTCCTGATCCTCTCTGTGACTTAGTACTGAAAGGACGTCCACATTCTTCTGCACACAAGACACATGCACATACACTGCAGCCAGAAACTCCTGGATGGTCAAATGAACAAAGCAGAAAAGTCTTTCTTTGTACAGTCCCTTTTCCTCTCTGAAGATTTCTGTGCATTGTGATGAATATTCTGAAGCTTTGTGGACATCAATGCCACACTCTTTGAGTTCTTCTTTATAGAATATCAGATGGCTCTTTGATTGCCCATTAAATGACAGTTCACCGAGTTTCAGAATCATTTCTTTGTCAAAATTAGATAATTTTCTAGAGGATTTGATATCACCTACATTGTACTTTCTGTTCTTTATGCATGTCTGTAGCTCACCAGATGTGGTGTCTTTAAACGTGTCCTCAAATACAGTGGCAGCAATCCAGCAGAAGATTGGAATGTGGCTGCTGCTGGAATGTTAACTGGCTGCTGCTGGTTGTGATGTTATCCACTTCAGAGCTGAGGGTAGCAGATTCCCTGCTATCAGGTTGGTCAGCAATACACCAACTGAGGTTGGTTTTGATATATCTGACCACCATGGACTTTTTTGGAAATCTATGGGATGTCGACATTCATCAAGTCCATCCATAATGAGCAGCATTCGGTTTGCAATTTTTTCTGGATTTTTCACGGCTTTCAGTTGTGGTGAATAGAGATGCAGAAGTTGAATAAGGCTGTAGTTTCCCATCTTCAATTCAGGTCTCGGAAAGGAAGAGAAACTATAACTGCAATTTTGCTATTTGCCTTTTGTTTGGCCCAGTCAAGTATACATTTTTGAACAGAGATGGTCTTTCCAATTCCTGCTATCCCCTTAGTAAGGACAGATCGAATTTTTCTTTTTTGTCCAGGAAGAGACCTGAGCAGGTCAGTGCATTTGATAGGAGTCTGTCTGTTTGTTTTCATTTGGCGAGTCACTTCAATCTGTCTCACCTCATTTTGGCTGTTTATATCTCCTGTTCCACCCTCTGTAATATACAGTTCTACAAAGACCTTGCCCAAGGACACTGTGTGGTCGTTGGGTGACGCACCCTCTACTATATTCCCAAATCGTCTCTTCATGTCTGCCTGGATGGCTGTCTTCTGATTTTGTAGCTCATCTAAAACACAAAATATTTACACCTTTACACCCATCATTCAATAGGCAGTTGTTTTTTCATAGGCACTCCTTCTTTTAGAGATTTTTCTGGTTTAACCTCAATTTTGGACAAAAGCTTTAAATTCTTTCACACACTGACTACTCACACTCACTTTGCAGAATAAATGTCTAGAATGACTCTTGAGCATTCAGACTACAGATGTATAATGAACAATCTACTTCAGTCTACATCTTCTGCTTATTTTAATCCACCTGCGCAGAGATGTGGATAAAAGAAGGACGGCGTGGTGCAGATGACGGGCCAACAGGAAAACCGAAAAGGCTACATGAAATCCGACATTACTTTGACATAACGTGTGAAATCATATTTTATGACATGTGAGATCATTATTGTTACGTTTTACAGACCGATCCCATTAGGCTAATGTTCCTCTGCCAATCCACTGATATGTTCGCGTGATCAACTGATACCCTCTCCACCTTCAAGAAACTCGTGAAGACTAAGCTCTTCCAAGAATATCTCCTGGCGTAAACTTTGTGAAAGCACTTAATAAGTTAATTTCTCTACATTGTGTTACACTATTGCACTTTCAACTTAAAACAGCGCAGATTCTATGTTAGCAATATGCACTCCTTGTTAGTTCATTGTGTTGTAGCTTGAATGTTATCCTCTTTTGTAAGTCGCTTTGGATAAAAGCGTCTGCTAAATGCCTAAATGTAAATGTAAATGTAAATCGGACCTTATCCATGGTTTTTACCTTTAATGTTCTTGAAATAGGGATCATGAACCCCCCTGCCACCCCAACACAAAATGGTTTAATAAAAAATGCTACGCCATTTGATTTGCGCTTCAGTATGCCAACGTGTTTCAATACCTGTCAGGGGCACAAAAAAGAAACCAGGAGCTTAGGGATTTAGATAGTTCAAAAAAGGTTCTTCTGATGACGTAGGTACTAGCAAAAGCAGGGCACAGCAAAGTAAGCCCCGTAAAGTAACCCGATTCAGGTAGGCTCAAAATAAGTATCAACAAAGTCACGCCATTCATGTTAATACAAATGAGGGGGAAGCAGTCACACTGAACACCTTATATTAAACGGACTGGGCATTAAATCATTTGATAACCACGACGGCTAAAAAACAATGTGTTTAACATATCTGACTAATGCTAAGAATATGTACAAGAACTGCCAAATTCGCCTGCAATCTTGATGTTTCAGGCTAACCATGCTGCATTTGCTAACATGTGGCACGTTAACTCCGGTTAGCTTCCTAACAGGCAAGTTGGCTATACCAGTGGAACACAGATCTCTGGTTGACCTTATTTTTTGAAAATAATCTCGTATGGATATGTTAGAGTGTGAAAATTGCCATGTTGGTAAATTCTGATGTAACCAATAGGCTATGTAGGTAGCGTTTTGTGGGTTAGCCTGTTACAAACCATTAAACTAAACAGAAGTTATAGCATAGACTGGGCAGAAGTAGCCTATTTATGATTCCCTTGGTCAACTGAAATATGATCTACATATTAATGTGTAGTTTATGAAAGAAAGGCAAGCTTTACATAAATAATATGTCGAGGATTTTAGGGGGGGTGGGGGGTGACATTCAGACTGTCAGTGGCCCTTATGACCATTAAGCGAACATTCTCCAGTTAGGTAAACGGGATGCTTTAGAAATGCCTAATGACTTTCAGACACCCTTTATGACGTCTTTGGCAGACACAACGTGACGTAATGATGAAAATAAAAGGCCGTGATTATTAGATTTTTTTCATTAGGAACATTAGTTCGCTGTAATTGGAGTGATTTAGCGAGTGAGATGTTCTGCTGCCCGTGTCTCCCTACGGGGAAGGTAATATTTATCATTGTCTATTGCTACTGGAATAAGTTTCTAATTACAATATAACCCAGTTAGGCTTTTGACTTAAAAAACTGCGTGAGATTCGTACAAATCCGAGGAGATATTAAGTTGGGGGGGGGGGGGGGTTGGTTCGTGACAAAAATGGATAATGTCAATGGTACGCATTGTTCATTGTTATTGTGCATTATATTATTATTATCACCATTAGTAGTAGTAGTATTTCAGCGGTTGCTCTTACTGCACTACTAATGTCTATTGTTATTGTGGGTTGCAAGAATAAAAGCTTACAAGCAAGCATAACTTGTGTGGTCACAAATGAAATTATTTCCCATTACATATCAGCGCAAGAAAGTTCGTCCTGTGCCGGTGCCAGAGGGAACACTTCCCAGACCTAAGAGGTAGGCTACTTCAATGTTTCTGTGCCAGAGTCGACTTATACGCTTTAAATATGGAGCTTCTTGAGCGCTTCATTATTGCTTCAGTTTGCTTTGTCTGCAACCCCTAACCAATATACAAAGGCCAAAATGCCCATGTAATGGACAGATAGTAGGATGTCTTACAATGCTTATTTGACCATTTAGCCTGTACTGTATTGGGATTGTGTTAATAATGAGCGTCAGCAGTCCAGCACCAGTTGCTGGCATATCAGGATAAATAATTTTAAAAAAGCCATGTTTATGCTAGCTTGCTCTGTCCTCCAACATTGAATTCAAGCTAATTACTTTCTTCCATCCTATTCTATCCTTCCTCTGATATCTAATACAGGGTCCACTCCATCCTCAAGAGGCTAAAACGGTTCTTTAAAAAGAAAGGGAACAGTGATGAGTCTCTCACCAATCAAAGGTAAGCTTCATGACACTGTGTGAGCGTCTTTCTGTTTTTCTCTCTCTCAGACTAGCCATATAACATGTAAATTATTGTGTGTTGAGTCTCAGTCTTGACTAACACACTGTTGTCTCCTACTCAGGGACGCCCTTGAGGTGGAGTCTGAGGCCCCAAAAGATAAGGTTCTGCAACCACAGCATGAGCCTGAGGTCCCTGCCACCACCATCACTCCTCAGTTCATCGAGGAAGAGGAGGAGAAAGAGGAGGTAGATATTTATTTTTCTATAAATTCTATCTTGAGGGGGTGCCGCGGTGTAGTATATCGGCCATACTATAAACCCGAGTCCGACCTGAGGTTAGGTTAGGTTAGGTTAGGTCTCATGCCTGTGTATGGAGTGGGCTGAAGTAACCTAAATGAGGCTTGGTCTCTTTACTTTTTATACTGTGTCTGTCTGGGAGATGACAGATGATAACCTCCTGTTGATAACCTCCTGTTCTAAGCTTCCTGGTGTCATGTCTGCAGTAGCTGCCTGTATCCAGCTTAATATGACTTCAGAGATGCAAGGAATCTAACGAATGCATTAATGACCGTGCTGTGATTTTTTGATTCAGGTGACTGCCCCAAGTCCCAGCAGGACTCCTAAAAAAATCCAAAAGGAGGTGATCCAAATGAAGGACCTTGACAAGGTCAAGGACACCTGCTCTGCACCTCCTGTCCTGGAGACCTTGTCTAGCCTGTTGCCCGTGGACCGGTTGGTGCTGTTGTTGCTATTACTTCACACTAGTGAACAATAGAGAATAATAATAACAGCAATGTATTTGTTTAGCTTCTTTCATGCAGGAACTGCAGCTCAAAGCACACTAGTCTCATATTATGCACAGTACGTATGTCAGAACTTGCTACATTTCTCTTTGGACAGCGTTGCGGCCCAGGTGGTTAAGCAGCTCGGGGGGAGAACATCAAAGAGCACCTGCTCGGTTCCAGCATCCCCCAAGGGACAGGTGATCCTCTCCCAGCACGTGGAGCTTAAGTGCAGAGGGTACGGCATCCAATGACCACATCACCGTCATAGCATTGTCTAGAGAAGATACAGAGACGTACAGACAGACATCTGTCCTCGGCCGTGTTTGATGAATTGTGTCAGATAAACAGATGATCTTCTGGCAGTTATCATGCGATTTTTATCGTCCTTCTCGGGAAGATGTTAGGTTTTGTGTTTATAGATGAGATAGCCAAGATTGATATCTCTTAGCTGTTCAAAACTACTGTGAACCACTTGCCCTTGCTGATGCTGAGTGCTCTGGGTGTCTATGGGTGACATGACTTGATCTCCTTCTCTCTGAAGGCTGCCCAACCTTGGGCAGACGTGCTACCTCAACGCTGTGCTGCAGTGTCTCATTCACCTGCAGCCCCTCTGCACCCAGCTGCTGCAGCAGGAGAATTTGTGGAGTAACAAGCCAGAGGCCCTGCTGCTCAGGTAGAAATAACTCCCCATCTCTCTCCTCCTCTGTCTGTCTGTCTGCACACCTGCACACATACACACACACTCACGATTCACAAGCACACAACAACACACACGCACTGTCATTTACATACACACACTCAAGCTCTCTTTGTGAAATAGATACAAATAAAAGGATGGAGAATAAAACCCTTATGAAGGGTTTTCTCATCTCCCCTCTGTCCTTTACTTACCTCCCTCTAAAAATTCACTTATCTCGCTCATCATTTCTCTCTTCTCCCTTTTCCATCCCTCGTTTTCCCTCTCCTCTCCCCTCTGTTTCTTAATCTCTCTGAAGTACCTTTGCTAGTCTGCTCCGCGTCAGCGGTTCCAGCGACATGTGCGACAAGTCTGCAGTCCTGTTAGAGTTTAAGGAGCGCATCGCCCTGCACAACCAGGAGTTTAAGGGGAACTCACAGAATGTAAGAACAAACAGCGCAAACATGCACACACAGTATATACAATTACACAGGGACAGGGACAGGTTTTCATCATGGTTACCAAACAAATTGAGCCATAGGAAAAGTGGTTGAACTGTCCATTTTTCTGCTTGTGTGGTGTGCGAGCTTATACGTGTGTGTGTGCGTGCAGGATGCCCATGAGTTCCTTTCAGAGATTCTGCTGAGGCTAGGTGCCATTGGCCAGCAGCTCCCCATGAGGGACCTGGCCTACCAGTGCCCAGTGGACACTCTTTTCTCCTTCCAGCTCCGGTATATAAGAACTTGCCAGAGGTCAGTTGGTAATGAAAGATGAGCAAACACATGAATATCTTTTTAGATAATCATATTTTTCTTATCTCATCTGCAAATAACTGTGTGTGTGTTTGTGTTTGTTTCTTTGTTGAGTAGCTGTGGAGTTGAGAGCTCAAGGGATGAGGTTAACACCATTCTCTCCCTTTACCTGGATGTTCAGGGGTCAGGGATCAGGGACAGCCTCCAACTCTATTTTGCGGTAAGTATTTTTTTTTTCAGGCGCTCAGACTGGACACCAGCCTGCACTTAAGTGCACTGGACACAAGGTGAAAATTCAGAAATACACACACACACACACTCTCACACAGAGAATTACATAAAGAAACACATTGACAAGCTAATGAATTTGTTTTAACAGCCTTGAAGACCATAAAACACCACCTTCTTCACCAACAGGTACGTCATGTCAGTTTTGATAGCTTTATATGCTTCATATCACAGTTTAATCTTACAGTCTTCATAACCCATGTAGATGACACTTTTGCTGTAACACACACTAAATATGTGTCTGGCAGTTTTAAGAGGCTGAGTCCAGTGTTCCAGTAGATAGTTTGAGCACTGACTGATGTGTAGATGAAGCTCATATTCACATCCTTCCCTCCTGTTGTCCAGCAGTGTCCAGTGTAGGTGAAAAGACAGGGGAACAGATCCTGGTGAGAGACAGGGAGGGACATGCAGGCAGTTTGTTTCATGTAGACAATAATTATTGATAAGAATGCAAATGGATTATTGTGTACTTGATGTGAACATATGCACAGGTAACAAAGGTAATATATTAGTATTGGACTTACTTGCATTTTGCATTAATGAATGTTTTTAACTGTACTTTCAGGGAGCTGGCAGCAATTACCAACTTACCAGCATAGTCAGCCACCTTGGCTCAAATACCACCTGCGGTAAGACAGACACACACACACACACACACAGAATAACACACAAACAGCGTCTCTCTCTCACACACACACAGACTCACACACACAAAGACAGTGATAGAGGTAGAGGGACAGAGATGTGGTGAGGGGGGGTGAAGTTAATGCTCAGTATTCTTTAAGAGAGGTAGCCAATGTATGTCAGACTTCCCTAATTGTTTTGATTGGATGGTGGCAGGCCACTACATCGCCGACTGCGAGGAGCAGCCTGGTCAGTGGGTCACATACAACGACAAGCATGTGACTCTGGCATCTGAAGAGGCCACGCTGAAAGCCAGGAGGAGGACAGCCTACATTCTCTTTTACATCAAAAGGGTAATTTACATGCACAGTTATACACATCTCTACCGTATTCATACTACTAATGCCCTTATAATAACTTCATAACATGTATTTAATGACGACTTAATAACAGCTTTTCTTTTTCAGTGAGGGAGATCACCCTCCCCACCCTGCCTGAGGAGGCTGTCCTCAAAGACAGGGAAAGGATGGCCAACATTCTTCTACATGTCAAAAAGGTCATTTACACCATCATTTTCTTAACTCTAACGCACAGCATCTCTAGTGTTGTCATAAGAAACATTTTTATATACCTTATGTATATATTGTGAAAGTTTTACCTAAACTTGGCCAGGTTTCATACATGAAGTCACCACAGATTCACCTGTGTGTGTGTAGTATCACACACTGTTGATGTCTTTGTCGTCTGTACCTCTCCTCTTTGTCTTTCATAATGGGTTATGGTTCTACATAGGACACATTCTTCTTGTTCACAGTATTCTCAATGATTTTTTTTCTTGATCATTTTAGTGAGGTCCCATAAACATCCCATCTGCCATCCTTAATCATCATTGAGGGAAAAGTGCCAGGACCTCTCCAGCAGACTGGCAATCAGGGGACAATCTATTCACCAAGGTCAAATAAAACCTTATAAGACCAATATTAGTCTAGTTGACTGTATGTGGCTCTAGGCAAAAGATGTTTAAATTTACATTACTCTGCATTGTTTTGGGCTTTGCAGGATTACAACATTGTTCAGACTACAGCTCATCATCATATAGCTACAATACAGTGATGTGCCAAATATGCAGAACAGAATATAAAATACAAAAAATATTGTCCATACATTTCTTTGGTCCTGCGTTCATCCGAAAATCTCCAGAGGAACCCCCACTACAGTGATTAAAACAAAATGAAAACAAAAATTAGAGCAGTTAGGTGCAGGTCCTATAACTTGAAAATTAACCAAAGTAAAACCAAATTTAAGCAATGAGATACGAGAGGCTGTGGGTTTGCTTTGGATTTGGAACAGCTAAGGGGTGTTTGGCACAACGCAAAACGACGCTATTCTACATCCAAACCTACAGACTCAAGTGGCTTATTTCTTTTCTAAAATTGTTAACAAATCTTTGATAACATTTCATTAAATACAGCCATCCAAATAAAAAAAATAAAATAGTGTATTAGTAAATAACCATTCTTCCACCAAAACATATAGTTCCTTTCGGGAAGTAGTTGCTGAGCAACACTAGACACTACAACGGTGATATAGGTGGAGTGATATGGAGGAGGCAAACCTGTGTGTTTGTGCTGGATTTACAACAGCTTGGAACACGATTCAGCCATCAGCCATCAGAATCAAGGAAACAATCACTGATTTACGTTGATATTTTATGGTCTCTTGTTACTATTCTCCACTATGACTGAATAGGGTTACAATTTTTATCTTCCTGTGTTGTAGCACTATACATCTGACTACATCTGAGTTAATAAAGTAGACAAATATGGCTCATCCGTATGAGAATAAAGTAGAAAGAATGGCAAGGGTAATAATGGAGCATTCATTAATACATACATTAGAGTATCTAACTTGTAGTTAGGATACATCTTCCGTTTAGCCAGACAGCCCAAACCTTCTGGGTTGTTGAAGTTTAGACACAGCTTTTCCAAGTGAGATGGGTTTCTATCAAGGGCATGTGCAAGTAAAAAAAATCCTCCCTCTGTTACTCGACAGCCAACCAACCTGGAGACAAGAAAATGTCACTCTGCTTAGAAGATTTGCTTGACTTAGAGGACACAAGAGCCTAATTTCCAGTAATGTCACTAAAGGAACGCTTACTCAAATCTGAAAATCTAGACTAAAATGAAGTAAACAAAGACTAACCATCCAGGGAAATAGAAATTAAAATCCAAATGTGTAATCCAACCTTGTTCTTACCCTAGGGATTGCAGAGTACAATTTGGATGCCTAAGTCCAGTACAGAGGGAATTCACACCATAGTCATGCAGGTCATTGTCTCGTAGTTGGAGTTTAGTTCATTTGGATGTAGGAGATAGTAAGACGTTAGATAAATGTACAAAGCAGTCATAGGTAAGTGAACATTCCGTGAGGCTATGGGAAAGATCAGATGATTAATTTATCCACTTCGTGTCCGGGTCCTGTTCATCTTGTCGGGACTTATTTTCCTAATGACTGGAGGACAAGTAATTATCTCTTACATGTGCAGTATATACAGCATGGTCTAAAGGTTTGTGAAGGTTTTTAATTACATTTCTGCATTTTTTTTGTAATAAAATATAATTTTGTCATAATTATAGACAAATAGTGCACTAACAACACAAAAGAAATTGTTACATATAATGTCTTTGTTGAAAACATCCAACATCCAAAAGGCTGTGTGCAAAAGTAAGTGAAGCGTCTGGGTAAACTAGATGTACCTCCTAGCAATGTTCCCTCTATTTTTTTTCACCACTGAGCAAATTGAAATTTGTCTGAGCGGCACACTTCAGCACTGTGAACCTTTCGTAGTCGACTAATTTTTAAAGGCTGATGCTAATCAGTCCATACATCCGAACTGATATTTAGCCAGTATTAGTTTATTTAGCTATTATTGGTCGGTCATTGACAAATTTGCATGAAAGGACACCACTGAGTTGCCTGCTCATAATGATAGGAAAAATACAAGGTTTACAAACAAGATTTACAAATTTAAAAATTATCAGTGTACCTGAAACCATAGATGAAAACTTAGTTCGGAAACACCAGCCAGTTTGACAAATTTCTGTTTCTCGGTATGTGGCGGTACACCGGAGAAACGCAGCAATCACTGTCATAAATTTGCTCAAGAAAAATGAGCAATTTTGCCATCTTTTGCCTATGAATAGGTGGCGCTACACCACACATGAGGTTTTGGTTGATGTGGCTCCTTGAGACTTGCACACCATTAAAATTTAGTCAGCTCAGGTGCTACGTTCCTCGAGTTATTCCAAGAAAACTGTGTCCAACTGTGTTCCGGGGGAACAACACGGGGGGAGTGGTCTCTGGGGACAAAACCTTACACACTATGGGCCTACTAGGGCAGCATGGCCACCGAGTTTCAAGGGCCTCAGTGTTTCAGTGTCACAGGAATCGCTTGCGAAAAACGGCTATACGACTACGACTACGACTATAACGGCTAACTATAAAGTGTCCTACATTGTTTTGTCTTGTCCTTTGTTGTCTCAGTTTTTTTGAGACATGATGACTACTGTAAACCTATCAATGAGGAGCTCAGCCAAAATGACACTAACAACCACTGCGATTGAATGACGTTTTCTTTGATTTTGTGTGTGGTTAATACACAGTTCCAGTTAATACATAGTTTTATTTCTTCACATAAAAAAACTGTTGTGTGATTTGTTCACGGTGTGTCTAATATTCGGGAAATGATGGTATGTTGCTTCTATGATATCCTAGCATTTGTTTTTTATGTACCGTTTAGACAACGTCCCAACTTTTTGGAATTGGGTTAGTACAAGTAGAATGCCCTGCTTAAGCGCTAACAATGCCTACTCAACAACAAGCCTGCTTTTGTAGCAAATGTGACCAAGACTGCTCAATGAAAAGTAACATTCACTCACTTTAAAGTCTGTGGGCCCTATCATGCTGCGGCGCACTGTGCATTCACGACATGCGCATGGTGTCATTACTATTCTGTGCCAGCGCATCGTTCCGTTCATTTTTTCTGGCAAAAAATCACGTTGTCTAGATAGCAGATGACACTGCGCCCTCATGGGTGTGTCAGCGAAAAGAAGAGGTGTGGTCTGGCGCAAAGCGTGCCAGATGCTATTGTAAGGACGCAAAAATTAAATCCGCCAGTGACCAACAAAACCCTGGTCTGTCGTCAGTTGCGCATTGCTGAAAAGCTATTTTAGGGGCGCACAGCGCTTTGGGATATGAAAGCGTGCACAATGCGCGGAGGACACAACTGAGGATATTTCCTCCCATACTTCCTTGACCCGTGGAGGTTTGGGGGGATTCTTTCCATCCCCGAAGATAACCTGTTCACGCGCTTTTACCTCACGCACTAGCAGATCGGTCTCCTCCATCGAAAAACGCTCTTGTCTTCCGGGTAAATTCGCCATCGTAATAGCAACACACCATGGAGAATGCGCCGCTGGCTTTTAAAGGGAATGAGAGTATAAATCCTGATTGGTTAATTGTATGTTACGCCCAAAACACACCCATGACTAATGAAGTACTTTAAGACCAACCCTTTTGAACCATGCGCCTGGCGCAATGTTCGCTTTTCCCGCCGTCAAAATACCAAATTGTGTCGGGTACGCCCCGAAAGCAACTTGCGCGACAGACTTTAGACAATGCGCATATGATCGTGAAAATAGAGCCCTGTATCTTACAGTTTGAGCTCATCAGGCCTTCACAGAGCAGCCTCACTCCCTCATCCTTTAAGTCATTGTAGTTTAAGTTCAAGTCACTCAAGTTTGACTCTTCACATTTGAGCATGTATGCCAGTGATTTACAGGACTTGGATGTAAGATTGCATGCAGCAACTCTACAAGAAGCAAACATTACCATTAATTAAAGTAAAACTATGAGGGATACATTACTATCAAAAATATGGGCTCATCAGATATAATTGACCACCTAATTTTACAACGTACTGAGTGACGCTGCTGAAAATCTGAGCGAAATGCTGGAAAAGGACATAAAAACTCACTTTAGACTTGAGAGCTTGCAGTGTGTAGCCATTAATGCAGTACAGAGAGTGTCCATTCCTAAATCGGTCAAATCATTGTGGCTGAGATCTAACTCAGTCAGTGAGGAGCCTGAAGTCTCAAAAGCTGAGCTGAGATATTGACAGCCATCCTTGGAAAGGTTGCATTTTTCAAGGCTGCAGATAAATGAAAAACTGATCATTTCAGGCAGCATTATGTGCAATATAATGACTTAATACACTTTAAACACTTTAATATCATAGTACATATTGTTGACTATAACAATTAGCTGATAATTCTTACTGTCTATCTGGAGATAGATTAATTTAAAATTTAGCAAAATTAAGCTGTTACCCGGCCACGAAAGACAACAAAATAAGCATTCAAATGATACCTGTATCAATAATATTGACCAACAACTTATGGAGAAAAGGGTGTTCAAAATGTTAAGATGTTACAAGTCAGAAAAAGTAAAAAAAAAAAAACAACCAAACAAAAAAAAACAGAGAAATATGAAGTTCACTATAGCATCGTGACGCTGTATGTCCTTTTGTTTTGGGTGCAGCTATTCTTAACATTATGGCTATAAACTCGTTCTGAACATTTTCTTACTCCGCTAGCAGTCTAGCCAAACAATTGTTTATAGCTAAAATCTACTGAAATGTGCAGATATAACATGCAGTCATGACAGGAATACCCCTAATGGTGGACTTTACATGAAATCTGGATATAACATGGATATATCTTTAATAGGACTGTATGGTAAGAGCTTTAATGGATCTGGTGGTGTTTGCTGTGGTGCAAGCAAAGATGCTAGCATTACGTGTAGATGCTAGCTGTCAACATTATGGCCATTATATCTCTCATCTGTGTGATATCATTTCAGCCAAGCAATAAATATTACCATTCATGCGCACAGCTAAACGCATTCAACAGCTTGTGGTTCAACTTTTTATTGTAGGTATTCTTCTCTACTAGCTTAAATTATTCTTGCCAGAGCTTACAGTAGTTTTTTTATTTTTCATTTATCTTCTCAGTTACTGTCACAATGCAGAAGACACTGGTAAATGTAGACTGTAAAACAGCAGTGTTTTATTGAGTGGTGTAAATGATTAAATTTACGTATCATACTAGTTCAACACAAATCAGCTTCGAACTCTCTAATTCATTGGTTCTCAAACTGGGGTCCGGGAAACCCCAGGGGTCCATAGTATTTTGCCAGGAAGTCCGTGATAAGGTTTGCTACAATATAGCATCTAGCATTTAACAGAATGAAAGAATATAAGCCTGTACAGTTTAATTTTTGTTGCGATTATGAGTGGTCCTTGGCATTGTTTCTGCTCCATGAGGGGTCCCCCGTCCAATAAACTTTGAGAACCCCTGCTTTAACTAACTGAAACCAACCAATGTTAGGCCAGTGGCCACACTAATTATTTATGACAATGGAACTTTCAGCTGTCCAGTTAAAAAACAACCAACCTGAGTTTAATTAACCTGCAGAGTGGGCTCATCAGTAAAGGGAAGAGCTCTCTCATTCCAACATCTCCAATCTTATTGTAGCTGAGGTTTAGCTCTGTCAGGGCTGAGTTCCGTGACTGCAGAATGGATGCCACGTATCCACAGGCTTGAGCAGTAAGACTGCAACTACTCAGACTAAAATACAAATTCCACAAACATTACGATTTAATTTTAATTCAATTACATATCAATTCAATTCACTATAGCCTTCTACAAAAGTGAGGCACATGTTTGTGCTTATATACAAACATCAAAATATGTGTGTAATCTTCCAGTTTAATCATAGTACCACAACCGGGTCAAGCTGGGAAAAAAAGTGTGTGGTAGAACAATTTTGTAAATGAGCTTGTGATTCCTGAGGAATGCTGAGGAAGTCTTCAAATGTCTAGATCAACTGTCATTACTTGTGGCTATGCATGTGGGACCCAGAAGACTCTTCTGTCATATCTGGTTCATGCCTTGTCCTGTGATGGAACTGGACTCATCTGTCCACAAGTGCTTTCACCAGATCAGAGCTGATACCCGTCAGTTCCAACCCATTCAAGAAGACTGCAGTGTAGAGATAAGCTCTTCCAAGAATGATCAGTCACTGGTGTGGTCAAACACATGTTGAGGAATGCCAACTGCTTAATAGAATGTTAATGTTCACATCTAGATCTGTATGTTACACTATTGGCACTATTCAACCTGTATAATGAACAGCACTGCAGCAGATTCTATGTTATAGCCAAGTTATGGCACTCTCATTTGATTAGTTCATCTGTGTTGTAAGCTTGAAATGTATATCCATCACTCATTTATGCTAAGGTCGCTATTGGGATATAAAGCAGCGTCTGCATAACATGCCTAAATGCTAATGTATAATGTAAATGACAGGTAGATGAAATTAAGTGGTGAGGAAGTCAGAACACCAAAGCATTAGGACTGTGCTGATGATATTCAAAAACACAAGGAAACATGCTTATTTTCACCCCACAGTTTGTGGTCACGCATGTATACGAGGTATGGTGGCCTTCTGAGGACAAGCGTAATGCTCATGTGGCCCATGATAAAAATCTGTTTAACACCCCTGTACTAGACTTGATTTGTAACGCAAAATCTGCTACTAATTCAGATTTAGACTACTTTCATGGTAAAGGAGAAATCTGGTGTGAATCAATCCATAGCCTTGTTGTTTGAGATTACTACTCGAGAGTACTGTCAGTAGGAAAAAGAATGAAATAATTTGATACAAGATAGACCGAATAATGAACCAGCAGCTAACACTAACTGAATAGTGCACAAATTTTCTCATTCTTTTTTTTTTCGTTCCTACTGAGAGCACTTGGTGACCTCAAACATCAGGACTATGGATTGAATCACACTGGATTTCTCCATTAATAAAGTTTAACAGGGTGAAACGCAATTGCAAGAAATAACTATGTTGCTTGTTGTCGATAGTCACATTTTCAGTGTATAAGTGTTACCTAACAGCAATATATATTCAACAGCAATATATGTTGAGTTGCCTGCCATTCTTGCAGGCTTTTAACACACCCAACAGTCTGTCCTGGCCGTCCTTTGATGTTCTGAACTCCTTCAGAGCAAACGTCTCCAGCACTTCACCTGACATCAACACTGCATAGGTGAGTGCTGAGCACTTATCTGGTTCAATGTGTGAGAGTTCCCGATTTGATTTCATTCTGGATCCCTACCATAAGGGAGTTATCCTTCATCTCACTGAGACAGTGCAGTTGTAGGTCCTTTCTGGTGCACGAACTGTCATTAATTTGATGCTTGATGAATTTAATTGTTTCATCAGCACACAGACTTGGATCTTGCCTTTTGATAGGCAAGGGTTGGACTCTCAACAATCCACTTCTTGTTTTATCCAGCATGCCAGGTCCTTCTTTGAACTCGTTTTGAAGAAAAATCTGCTTGTCTTCACGTGAGAGACCAAGTAGGAAACGCAGGAAAAGGTCCAGGTGACCTTTTGGACTCTGCAGGGCTTTTTCCACAGCCATCCTGTGCACATCTGAGAGCCTCACTTGGTCCTGATCCTCTCTGTGACTTAGTACTGAAAGGACATCCACATTCTTCTGCACACAGGACACATGCACATACACTGCAGCCAGAAACTCCTGGATGGTCAAATGAACAAAGCAGAAAAGTCTTTCTTTGTACAGTCCCTTTTCCTCTCTGAAGATTTCTGTGCATTGTGATGAATATTCTGAAGCTTTGTGGACATCAATGCCACACTCTTTGAGTTCTTCTTTATAGAATATCAGATGGCTCTTTGATTGCCCATTAAATGCCAGTTCA
This sequence comes from Tenualosa ilisha, assembly GCA_015244755.2. Lineage (NCBI taxonomy): Eukaryota > Metazoa > Chordata > Actinopteri > Clupeiformes > Clupeidae > Tenualosa > Tenualosa ilisha. The sequence goes on along the minus strand of PYXC01002151.1, from coordinate 1,683,663 downwards.
CCGAGTTTCAGAATCATTTCTTTGTCAGAATTAGATAATTTTCTAGAGGATTTGATATCACCTACATTGTACTTTCTGTTCTTTATGCATGTCTGTAGCTCACCAGATGTGGTGTCTTTAAACGTGTCCTCAAATACAGTGGCAGCAATCCAGCAGAAGATTGGAATGTGGCTGCTGCTGGAATGTTAACTGGCTGCTGCTGGTTGTGATGTTATCCACTTCAGAGCTGAGGGTAGCAGATTCCCTGCTATCAGGTTGGTCAGCAATACACCAACTGAGGTTGGTTTTGATATATCTGACCACCATGGACTTTTTTGGAAATCTATGGGATGTCGACATTCATCAAGTCTATCCATAATGAGCAGCATTCGGTTTGCAAAAATGGTTTAATAAAAAATGCTACGCCATTTGATTAGCGCTTCAGAATGCCAACGTGTTTCAATACCTGTCAGGGGCACAAAAAAGAAACCAGGAGCTTAGGGATTTAGATAGTTCAAAAAAGGTTCTTCTAATGACGTAGGTACTAGCAAAAGCAGGGCACAGCAAGGTAAGCCCCGTAAAGTAACCCGATCCAGGTAGGCTCAAAATAAGTATCAACAAAGTCACGCCATTCATTTTAATACAAATGAGGGGGAAGCAGTCACACTGAACACCTTATATTAAACGGACTGGGCATTAAATCATTTGATAACCACGACGGCTAAAAAACAATGTGTTTAACATATCTGACTAATGCTAAGAATATGTACAAGAACTGCCAAATTCGCCTGCAATCTTGATGTTTCAGGCTAACCATGCTGCGTTTGCTAACATGTGGCACGTTAACTCCGGTTAGCTTCCTAACAGGCAAGTTGGCTATACCAGTGGAACACAGATCTCTGGTTGACCTTATTTTTTGAAAATAATCTCGTATGGATATGTTAGAGTGTGAAAATTGCCATGTTGGTAAATTCTGATGTAACCAATAGGCTATGTAGGTAGCGTTTTGAGGGTTAGCCTGTTACAAACCATTAAACTAAACAGAAGTTATAGCCTAGACTGGGCAGAAGTAGCCTATTTATGATTTCCCTTGGTCAACTGAAATATGATCTACATATTAATGTGTAGTTTATGAAAGAAAGACAAGCTTTCCATAACTAATATGTCGAGGATTTTAGGGGGGGTGGGGGGGGTGACATTCAGACTGTCAGTGGCCCTTATGGCCATTAAGCGAACATTCTCCAGTTAGCTAAACGGGATGCTTTAGAAATGCCTAATGCCTTTCAGACACCCTTTATGACGTCTTTGGCAGACACAACGTGACGTAATGATGAAAATAAAAGGCCGTGATTATTAGATTTTTTTCATTAGGAACATTAGTTCGCTGTAATTGGAGTGATTTAGCGAGTGAGATGTTCTGCTGCCCGTGTCTCCCTACGGGGAAGGTAATATTTATCATTGTCTATTGCTACTGGAATAAGTTTCTAATTACAATATAACCCAGTTAGGCTTTTGACTTTAAAAACTGCGTGAGATTCGTACAAATCCGAGGAGATATTAAGTTGGGGGGGGGGGGGGGGGGGGTTGGTTCGTGACAAAAATGGATAATGTCAATGGTACGCATTGTTCATTGTTATTGTGCATTATATTATTATTATCACCATTAGTAGTAGTAGTATTTCAGCGTTTGCTCTTACTGCACTACTAATGTCTATTGTTATTGTGGGTTGCAAGAATAAAAGCTTACAAGCAAGCATAACTTGTGTGGTCACAAATGAAATTATTTCCCATTACATATCAGCGCAAGAAAGTTCGTCCTGTGCCGGTGCCAGAGGGAACACTTCCCAGACCTAAGAGGTAGGCTACTTCAATGTTTCTGTGCCAGAGTCGACTTATACGCTTTAAATATGGAGCTTCTTGAGCGCTTCATTATTGCTTCAGTTTGCTTTGTCTGCAACCCTAACCAATATACAAAGGCCAAAATGCCCATGTAATGGACAGATAGTAGGATGTCTTACAATGCTTATTTGACCATTTAGCCTGTACTGTATTGGGATTGTGTTAATAATGAGCGTCAGCAGTCCAGCACCAGTTGCTGGCATATCAGGATAAATAATTTAAAAAAGCCATGTTTATGCTAGCTTGCTCTGTCCTCCAACATTGAATTCAAGCTAATTACTTTCTTCCATCCTATTCTATCCTTCCTCTGATATCTAATACAGGGTCCACTCCATCCTCAAGAGGCTAAAACGGTTCTTTAAAAAGAAAGGGAACAGTGATGAGTCTCTCACCAATCAATGGTAAGCTTCATGACACTGTGTGAGCGTCTTTCTGTTTTTCTCTCTCTCAGACTAACCATATAACATGTAAATTATTGTGTGTTGAGTCTCAGTCTTGACTAACACACTGTTGTCTCCTACTCAGGGACGCCCTTGAGGTGGAGTCTGAGGCCCCAAAAGATAAGGTTCTGCAACCACAGCATGAGCCTGAGGTCCCTGCCACCACCATCACTCCTCAGTTCATCGAGGAGGAGGAGGAGAAAGAGGAGGTAGATATTTATTTTTCTATAAATTCTATCTTGAGGGGGTGCCGCGGTGTAGTATATCGGCCATACTATAAACCCGAGTCCGACCTGAGGTTATTTTCCGATCCTTCCCTGTCTCATGCCTGTGTATGGAGTGGGCTGAAGTAACCTAAATGAGGCTTGGTCTCTTTACTTTTTATACTGTGTCTGTCTGGGAGATGACAGATGATAACCTCCTGTTGATAACCTCCTGTTCTAAGCTTCCTGGTGTCATGTCTGCAGTAGCTGCCTGTATCCAGCTTAATATGACTTCAGAGTTGCAAGGAATCTAACGAATGCATTAATGACCGTGCTGTGATTTTTTGATTCAGGTGACTGCCCCAAGTCCCAGCAGGACTCCTAAAAAAATCCAAAAGGAGGTGATCCAAATGAAGGACCTTGACAAGATCAAGGACACCTGCTCTGCATCTCCTGTCCTGGAGACCTTGTCTAGCCTGTTGCCCGTGGACCGGTTGGTGCTGTTGTTGCTATTACTTCACACTAGTGAACAATAGAGAATAATAATAACAGCAATGTATTTGTTTAGCTTCTTTCATGCAGGAACTGCAGCTCAAAGCACACTAGTCTCATATTATGCACAGTACGTTTGTCAGAACTTGCTACATTTCTCTTTGGACAGCGTTGCGGCCCAGGTGGTTAAGCAGCTCGGGGGGAGAACATCAAAGAGCACCTGCTCGGTTCCAGCATCCCCCAAGGGACAGGTGATCCTCTCCCAGCACGTGGAGCTTAAGTGCAGAGGGTACGGCATCCAATGACCACATCACCGTCATAGCATTGTCTAGAGAAGATACAGAGACGTGCAGACAGACATCTGTCCTCGGCCGTGTTTGATGAATTGTGTCAGATAAACAGATGATCTTCTGGCAGTTATCATGCGATTTTTATCGTCCTTCTCAGGAAGACTTTTGTAGATGTGTTTATAGATGAGATAGCCAAGATTGATATCTCTTAGCTGTTCAAAACTACTGTGAACCACTTGCCCTTGCTGATGCTGAGTGCTCTGGGTGTCTATGGGTGACATGACTTGATCTCCTTCTCTCTGAAGGCTGCCCAACCTTGGGCAGACGTGCTACCTCAACGCTGTGCTGCAGTGTCTCATTCACCTGCAGCCCCTCTGCACCCAGCTGCTGCAGCAGGAGAATTTGTGGAGTAACAAGCCAGAGGCCCTGCTGCTCAGGTAGAAATAACTCCCCATCTCTCTCCTCCTCTGTCTGTCTGTCTGCACACATACACACACACTCACGATTCACAAGCACACAACAACACACACGCATTTACATACACACACTCAAGCTCTCTTTGTGAAATAGATACAAATAAAAGGATGGAGAATAAAACCCTTATGAAGGGTTTTCTCATCTCCCCTCTGTCCTTTACTTACCTCCCTCTAAAAATTCACTTATCTCGCTCATCATTTCTCTCTTCTCCCTTTTCCATCCCTCGTTTTCCCTCTCCTCTCCCCTCTGTTTCTTAATCTCTCTGAAGTACCTTTGCTAGTCTGCTCCGCGTTAGTGGTTCCAGCGACATGTGCGACAAGTCTGCAGTCCTGTTAGAGTTTAAGGAGCGCATCGCCCTGCACAACCAGGAGTTTAAGGGGAACTCACAGAATGTAAGAACAAACAGCGCAAACATGCACACACAGTATATACAATTACACAGGGACAGGGACAGGTTCTCAGCATGGTTACCAAACAAATTGAGCCATAGGAAAAGTGGTTGAACTGTCCATTTTTCTGCTTGTGTGGTGTGCGAGCTTATACGTGTGTGTGTGTGTGTGTGTGTGTGTGTGTGTGCGTGCAGGATGCCCATGAGTTCCTTTCAGAGATTCTGCTGAGGCTAGGTGCCATTGGCCAGCAGCTCCCCATGAGGGACCTGGCCTACCAGTGCCCAGTGGACACTCTTTTCTCCTTCCAGCTCCGGTATATAAGAACTTGCCAGAGGTCAGTTGGTAATGAAAGATGAGCAAACACATGAATATTTTTTTAGATAATCATATTTTTCTTATCTCATCTGCAAATAACTGTGTGTGTGTTTGTGTTTGTTTCTTTGTTGAGTAGCTGTGGAGTTGAGAGCTCAAGGGATGAGGTTAACACCATTCTCTCCCTTTACCTGGATGTTCAGGGGTCAGGGATCAGGGACAGCCTCCAACTCTATTTTGCGGTAAGTATTTTTTTTTTCTATTCACACACACACACAAACACACACACACAAACACACACACGCACTATTCACATGTGTTCTTTATGTCCATAGGAAACTGCAGTGGAGTTCAAGTGTGAGTGCTGTGGGCGTCGAGGCTCCACTATGAGGTGCCATTTCCTCTCTCTGCCTCAGTGAGTCTCTGAAACCTTCATACAACACCAGATTTTTCAGCTCACATTCTTTACTTAATTTTATGAATATTAATAAATTCACATAAATATTTTGTTTTCCCCTCTCCCATTCTGGCTCTTGCTCTACATAACACTATTCTGCATGTCACTTTGCATCTGTCTGTAGGGTGTTGATCCTCCATTTAAAGAGGTTCTGTCCTCTGACCCTCACAAAGCAACATCAGGCGCTCAGACTGGACACCAGCCTGCACTTAAGTGCACTGGACACAAGGTGAAAATTCAGAAATACACACACACACACACTCTCACACAGAGAATTTACATAAAGAAACACATTGACAAGCTAATGAATTTGTTTTAACAGCCTTGAAGACCATAAAACACCACCTTCTTCACCAACAGGTACGTCATGTCAGTTTTGATAGCTTTATATGCTTTATATCACAGTTTAATCTTACAGTCTTCATAACCCATGTAGATGACACTTTTGCTGTAACACACACTAAATATGTGTCTGGCAGTTTTAAGAGGCTGAGTCCAGTGTTCCAGTAGATAGTTTGAGCGCTGACTGATGTGTAGATGAAGCTCATATTCACATCCTTCCCTCCTGTTGTCCAGCAGTGTCCAGTGTAGGTGAAAAGACAGGGGAACAGATCCTGGTGAGAGACAGGGAGGGACATGCAGGCAGTTTGTTTCATGTAGACAATAATTATTGATATGAGATGCAAATGGATTATTGTGTACTTGATGTGAACATATGCACAGGTAACAAAGGTAATATATTAGTATTGGACTTACTTGCATTCTGCATTAATGAATGTTTTTAACTGTACTTTCAGGGAACTGGCAGCAATTACCAACTTACCAGCATAGTCAGCCACCTTGGCTCAAATACCACCTGCGGTAAGACAGACACACACACACAGAATAACACACAAACAGCGTCTCTCTCTCACACACACAAAGACAGTGATAGAGGTAGAGGGACAGAGATGTGGTGAGGGGGGGTGAAGTTAATGCTCAGTATTCTTTAAGAGAGGTAGCCAATGTATGTCAGACTTCCCTAATTGTTTTGATTGGATGGTGGCAGGCCACTACATCGCCGACTGCGAGGAGCAGCCTGGTCAGTGGGTCACATACAACGACAAGCATGTGACTCTGGCATCTGAAGAGGCCACGCTGAAAGCCAGGAGGAGGACAGCCTACATTCTCTTTTACATCAAAAGGGTAATTTACATGCACAGTTATACACATCTCTACCGTCTTCATACTACTAATGCCCTTATAATAACTTCATAACATGTATTTAATGACAACTTAATAACAGCTTTTCTTTTTCAGTGAGGGAGATCACCCCTCCCCACCCTGCCTGAGGAGGCTGTCCTTAAAGACAGGGAAAGGATGGCCAACATTCTTCTACATGTCAAAAAGGTCATTTACACCATCATTTTCTTAACTCTAACGCACAGCATCTCTAGTGTTGTCATAAGAAACATTTTTATATACCTTATGTATATATTGTGAAAGTTTTACCTAAACTTGGCCAGGCTTCATACATGAAGTCACCACAGATTCACCTGTGTGTGTGTAGTATCACACACTGTTAATGTCTTTGTTGTCTGTACCTCTCCTCTTTGTCTTTCATAATGGGTTATGGTTCTACATAGGACACATTTATCTTGTTCACACTATTCTCAATGATTTTTTTTTGTTGATCATTTTAGTGAGGTCCCATAAACATCCCATCTGCCATCCTTAATCATCATTGAGGTAAAAGTGCTAGGACCTCTCCAGCAGACTGGCAATCAGGGGACAATCTATTCTATTTGACTGTATGTGGATCTAGGCAAAAGATGTTTAAAAAGAGATCTAAATATAACATGGCATATAACATCATTGTTACATACACCCTGTCTTTTTTTTAATTTGTATGAAATTTGCCACTTGGTCTTATGTTGACATAATGGGTGCTCTTTCACTGGGAAAGATCAATTTAATTTATTTTGGGAAGGCAGGTGGCCTATTGGCAGTGGCCTATTGGCAGTACTAAACTGTATTACAGTCTGTCACTAGTTTGGGATAAAGCTCTAGGTGCTTCACTTTCAGTTGTATTTTTCAACCAAAACATTCAGTCATATCACTGGATTACTGGCATTGTATGTTCATATAAAATAGACCAAATCATACTCATGCAATCAACACATGAAGAGAATGTTTTTATTAATGAAAGTAAAGTACGTTACATAGTTGTATGTGTGGATGCTGATTATAATCAGCATGGTGTGTATTCTATATTTATAATGAAATGAAGTACAAAAACCCGTGTAAAATGCGTTATGTGAGACCAACAATTATATTTTTGACATAAAACAAGAGTTAGACCACGGGCCACATATTTTACATGATGTAATACTACCAAATTAGATTCAGGTTACATATCCATCATTACTGACATAGGTATATTTTGTGAAATCAAACGACAGTAGTATCTGATGGCTATGCTGTATGTATTTAGTGTAGGTGTAGATACAGTGTGAAGTGTAGGTATTTACATTGAAAGGACTAAAAGTTTTGAAAATGTATTGATAAATGCTATTCATGTTGATAGTCTATGTCTAATGTTATTTTCTTATTTTTGTCTTAAATTGGTTATACATACCACAGTGTAACTACCTATACGGATAAGGTCGTTACATTATGTACCACTATGTTTAACATTAGAATACACACAGCATATATTGTAAGTAAAAATACAACAACTTACACTACACCACTACATTACAATCCAAAACAGTACTGGTCTTTGGAGTATTTTCCCCCTCATTGGTTCTTCCATTTTCTCTCTCACGAATTCTTGGAACACACGGATGGATTCCTTTTCCCACACTGGGCATCATTCCAGCACATAGACCCTAAGAAAAAGATGATTGTTTAAAAACAATGGTAAATTTTAAAACATCTCATATCTGCACCAGGCTGTTGTGTCACTGTGTAGCTAACTAATCAACAAAAGGACAAACTATACAACATTACAGTAAAACAAAAGAGAACTAGGGGGTGATAACAGTTATTTCATGACTTGAATTTCTCTGTGTAATGTCCAACTTCATGAGCCATCAGTGACATGGTTCAAGAGATTTCAGTCATCAAATGTCAGGGACTGTAACACAGTTATCAGCAAAAAATGGGGGAGTAGTAATTATACAGACTGAACAAGGCTCACAAACAGTTCACAAAAGGATTATTGATTTTGGGGATATTAGTCACTTTACCTCCATAATTAATTTCCATACAATCCTCTGATCCGAAAGAATTACTGGGCTCCCTAGGGCACCAATTGTTGTAGTAAAGTTCTGACCCATCACTCCAAAACCAGTGACCCTCCTGATGATTACACAAATGTCAAAGCATTTACAGATATCTCATTAAGAATGAAGTGTTGTTTTAAATTGACTATAATGTAATTTGATTATGTACAGTATATTTTAAGTGGACATTATATAGGTGGGGATTATTATAAGTTACTATGATCCAACAGATTACAACTGTTACCCTCTGAGCGTCAGATCCTCCGACCCAGGTCCTGGTTGTGCTTTGAGTGTGTCTGTAGATGAGTCGCTGGATGAAACGGTACTCATCTCTGTTGTGCACTGAGGCCAAGTTCCCTCCCAAGAACACACAGTTACGCTGTAAAAGCAAGTTTCCAGTGAATGTTCATTAGTGTCATTTAATTACTATAAAGTTGGAAGATGATATCAGAAACACCCCTGAAAAGTGATGTGTGCATCTCCATATTATTTAGTTGTGAATGTAATTTTGTTAGCTAATTAATAAGAACTTCAAATAGCGAGGGATTACAATAGGTAGAACATAAAATGACAAGCCAGATTGTGTTTAAAATGACGTCATTAAGACGCACCTCAGATTGAGCCCAATTTCTGTTAGTAGGAATAAACCTGAAACACCGTCTACGGTATTGAGACCAGCCTGATGGGCAACTTCTCCTACTGCTCCAAACACTTGTTTCTGTCATATTTCCTGTGAGGAAAAATGTTAAGTTCAATATAACACAGTAACATACACTGAAGTTAGGAACCCAGGTTCAAACCCAACCCGAGATCATTTCCCAAGCCGTCCCAGTCTTTCTCTCCCACTCTCCCATTTCCAGTACATAATTTTACATACAGCTCACAGAATTCTATTTCACAGTTTATCTGCATGTACCTTCCCAAGTCAGTTTTTCGTACACAGAGACATGCACACACGTGCATGCACACACACATTACCATTTTCTCCAATGGGTGTCTCAGCTGACAGCTCCTCATGACCACCTTCTGTGTTTATGGTCTCTAAACAGTAAAAGTTTATGAGTATTAGACAGAGGTCTTATTGATCCAGATAATGTAGCACATGCAAATAAACAATACCAAGGGCCTCTCTCACCTGCTGTCCACTATAAACTGAGGAATCTAGGGATGATATTTGTTGTTTGACTCACAGTTTGATTATATCATGTTTCCTCCATCTAACGTTAGCAAACTCAGATCTATGGCGTTTTACCCAGAACTGGAAATATTTTGTTTCTTCAGGCATATACTACTTTAAGTGTGATGCACTTCACGTATCCTCACTTAGTCAGCTCCCCTACAGAATACAGTGCAAGATTCTCACTAATACATGAGAGGGCACCTGCACCCACTGAAATAGCCAAAAACAATTCCATACACTTTTATGTTCACAGATGCAACAACCAAAGTCTGTTACTAGCCCCATACACCCGTGCAAAGGAAAAGTTGGTAGTAATTAGTAACTGGTGAATGTAAGTTGCTCTGAATAAATTCACAGCCAATAAATAAATAGATAGATAGATAGATAAATAAAAATTAGGTTTATTGGTAACATGGACAGAATAGCGAACCGGCAGCTAATGCTAACTGAATGGGGCTTAGAAACTCACTTTCTGTTTAATTTTCTTTGCCCTGTTAAGTTACCTTTAGCTGCCAATATACTGTTCAGTCCATGTTGTACCAATTTTCTTTGTTCTTTTTTGTACCAACAGCATGCTGTGACCTCAGACAACAGGGCTATATAGTTTGAAATTTGTATTTAAAGACACAGTGACCCTCAAACTGCAAATGCCCTACCCACTCAGCTCAGGTTTTACTCTATGGACTGTTCTGAAAGTATCCAAAATTTTGGCTTTGGGGTGAGATTGTTTGTATTGCATTCTTTGATGTCATATTCTCTGAAAACAACAAGAAATTTGTTAATGGTGTATGGCTACAACAGGCAGGGTTTTGAGAATGTGACCACAGATAGGAAAAAAGCTTGCTAGCAATTGAAGAACATTTTGCATGATACCCTTTATTATGTAATGTTTACTCAGTTTCTTCTAAATATAGTGAAACCATAACCATATTTGTGTGATCGCAGGAGAACACAAACCTGTTATCACCGCAGTCTCTCCCCAGACAAGGAGAGCAGAGAGGAGGAGGAGGAAGCTGGATTTGTTCATCATGCTGCTGGGTAAAGAGGAGGCACGCGGTAACATTCACATGGAATTTGATAACATGGCCAAATACAGTACCGGTACATTAATTGAAATTTGTGATTCATTTCTCAGACGTGGAAAAGAAGGAATTAGATCAAATGACCTCTAACATCTGTGTCAATAATGGCACAAAGTTTACAAAAGTCTTTTAAAAAGACAAAGTGAGTTGCATAAATATTGGCATACAGTGTAAGCTGTGCTCTTCAGTTTACAGTAATAGTGTCACTGGAGAAAAACATCTGAAAATAGAATAGCACCTGAGAACTTAGAAACTGGCTGGCTAAGATGCTTACCTTGCAGTGAATGTTCAAGACGCTCTGCTATAGTTACACAACTCTGAGCATCAGTCCCATTCAAGAGCACCTTAAATATGTTTTCATTATCTTTATGGTTAGTTATTTTATTTCTCCCTAGATAGTTTGGCTCAATTTCTGTTGTTTAAAGTGGGTGGAATAAAATGACCTTGGCCTTCATAGCTAATAATTAAACAAACAGGAAAATGTAAATGTTTATAGTTACTACTTTTGAATGTACTGTAAATTGAAGAATATTTAGTTAGTACATTTTATTCATATTTTCCTGGGATGCAAATAGTCATGGCAAATGTTTTTATAAAAAAAAAAGGTTCATGTCTCATAATATTTTTTTTCTAAATAAATTAGCTTTCATTAAAGGTTAGTATTTCTTTATTGATTTCAATGTGTCTATATCATAAACACATATTTACTTCTATAATTCATTTCCATACTATCCTCCGTTCCAAAAGAATTACTGGGCTCAATAGGGCACCGATAATGGTAGTTAAGTTCTGAACCATCACTCCAAAACACATACAACACATATTCTGCAGTGAACCTTAATAGGCTAAACGCTAATGTAACATTATCACTCTTTGAGATTTAAATCCAAACAAACTATAATTAGAACTACTCCCCTCCACACACACACACCAAAATTGATTCATACAACATTATATGGACCGCTTCCAAAATACAGATCTGCAACAACAGAAAATTATGCGGATATAATGGTGACATGAATGCACAAATATTTCTGTATGTTTACTGTCTGTGTGTGTGCTGTGAGCACAATAGCCTTCTGGCCTCCTCCCTCCCACAGCAAGTTACTCCAGCTATTCACGTGCAATAGAACACGCCATTTGATGTCCCTGGTGTTGTCAACCAAACATTACTGAATAAAACAGCTATAATGATTTTAGTGCCTTTCTGCTGCTATGACTGATTAGGAGTTGTTTTCCTCTTGAGGGTTATACTATACACGTGTGTGTTTATTACTTCCACCAAGGAGGTTATGTTTTCGCCGGCGTTTGTCTGACTGCATACAGAATAACTCAAAAAGAACTGCACGGATTTGGATGAAATTTTTGCTGGTATTAGGAAAAGGAACAGATTAAGTCTTGGTGGTGATTCAGAACACCATCTGCACCACCACATGCACTTTATGCATTGTGTTACAGTAACGTTTACATTAAATTTTACCATTTGCTATTATTGGCTGTAGAACTTACAAACTTAAAAAAATGTACAAAACATTTCACATAATCATTCACATCGTACAATTTTAGTATAGCATTTTATTGGAGTTATGAATGTGACAAAAAGTAAATTTTCCGTGGACATGCCCAGTAATATTTGCGGTTCATGGCAAGAGGACTCATGCTACTTTATTGTAATAAATGCAAGTTGCCAACCACTGGTCAATTGTATTTTTAAAGGAGAAATCTGGTGTGATTCAATCCATAGCCCTGTTGTTTGAGCACAGAGTACAGTCTAAGAACAACAAAACATCATACATCATAAACAAAATAGCAAAACGGCTGCTAACATTACTTTAATGGGGCATAGGTAAATTCAACTGAGAATGAGTTTCTGTGCCACATTCAGTTAGTATTAGCTGATAGTTCACTATGCAGTCTATATTGCGTAGAATTTTTAAATTCTTTTTCCTACGAACATCACTCAGTGACCTCAAACAACATGTCTATGGATTGATTCACACCAGATATCTTCGATAAGTGGAATGTATATGGACAAGGAGTGAACATTTCTTCACAGCTAAAAGGGATATTCGACATTGCTGCCTGACGCATCTCCAACGGTGCCATCCAGGTAGCTGCAGGGTCTTCAGACTTGCTTTTTAAGTGAAATATATAGACAAGGAGTGAACATTTTTTCATGGTGGAAAAAAGAACAAAGTGTTGTGTTAGTGTAAGAGTGTGAAAAGAATAAAGGGATTTTCCAGGCTACTTGCATGCCTAGCCAGGTTCCTTAACCACTATGCCACCACCACCCACAGATGCATGTTATATCAGACATAGTTTGTGTGCACAGCTATGCAACCATAGTTCCTAAAGGTCAATTAATACTCATCCTACTCTTTTAATACGAAATCAGCACTTCGTCAGCAAGCGTTAGTAGTATAAGTGCTTTGTCTCTATTAGCAACACTAACAAAATGATAGAAAGACAAAGCCAAACAACGTTTTAATTATTGTATCTGTTTGTGGGTAGACTAATGCCACTCCAACCAGTGTTTGGTGGTGTGTGTTGGTGTACACAGTACACAGACACACGTTGGAGAACTGAAAACTAAACCTCTCTGTGAACTGGGTGTCTGTGTATTTACGGAGTAGGACAAGTATAATTAATTAGACTTTAGTTCACTCTGTGTCATACAGTTTGAAAAAAAAGGAAAAAATTCAATTTCATCTATTAGTTTCATATCCACTTTTTTGTTACCCAAGAAATGTCTGAGAAAAAACAATACAACTGCACTACACATATACACCATGCTGTTTTTCATCTGAGGAAACAGGCTATCTAGTTACAAAACATTAACCTTCAGCAATAAAGAAATAAAAACATAACTCTTGTAACTCATTCCACTATCTGCTCAGTCAATAAGGAAATTTCTTTTCCAGTTATTATTACTCATTCTTCTTTTTGGTCTGTTGCTGCACATGTACACAGGAAATGCTTGTTCCCCCACGCCTAGAATGATATCTATAAACCCGGATGAAAAAAACAGCCAAGGCTGGTGGCTGCTTTAGCTGGTTTTGGTTGGTCTTGCTGGTTGGGCCACCACTTGGGCTTGCTGGTGTGACCATCTTAGGAAGCTGGTCATGTTGATCTGACAAGCTAGTCATATGTAAGTGTGCTAGTTTATGTTGGCCATGGTGGTGACCAGCCTATCAAGCTTACATTGATGGTTTAAGATGGTCAAACTGGTTTGACCAGCCATAAAGTTTGACATTGCTGGATTGACAAGTCAATCTCCAGCTAAAATGACCAGCCTAAGCTGGTTTGATCAACAAAAACATCATAATTCTACCATCATGGACTGGGTAAACCAGCTAAACCAGCAAAACTCTTGTGAAAACATAGCTTCAGCTTGTCAACCATCATAAGCTGGGTCAACCGGCTAAACCAGCAAAACTCTCATGAAAACATAGCTTCAACCAGCAAACCATCATTAGCTGGTCAGGCTGTTTTTTCAGCAGGGAAGATAACTGAAGCTATAACAATATTTCCATCCACACTGACCAACAATAACATAAGTCTCTCCTTTCCATGTGAATGAACTAATGTCTGAAATTTCATGGTTTCTGATTGGCTGTCAACCATTTATCGTTGGTCAGTGTGGATGGAAATATCATTATAGTTACAGTTATCTTTATAGTTATTGTTACAGGTATGAACGGCCCTTAAAAATCACTCTGAAAAGGATGCCAATCGCACATGTCTTTGTTATAGTTTGCTGTGTGGACATTGCCATTCATTTATTTAAGTAATATTTATTTGTCGTAATAGTTATTGTTCTTGGTGTGAACGGCCCTTACTACAGAGTGAATGAGTTAAGAGTGCAAAAGAGAAGAGTCACTGCAGCAATATACACTTCCTGTGTTGGCAACTGATGTGAAGGTCACGCTTGTTATAAACTTCTAAGCTAATCATTCTGTCGTGTTAAGATTCATATTGTAAATCTGTTGATACAGCTTATTCAAATAGCCTAAGGTTTTCCGATGAAAACTTTAATTTACATAATAGACTTATATATTTACATAATAGGCTTACATAATGTAGGCAACTTATGTTGCACTCCCTGTTGCAGGTTGCAAAACGGGAAATGCAAACGCATCAATTAACTTTGCCAGTGGTCTTATGTGGACAGCATAGGTGCTCTTTCACTGAGAAGTTACTGTCCTCATAGGAGTGAGACTCTTCGGAATTCACTATTAATTTGAAAGAAGCAATCCAGTGGGGGTTGATTTCCACAAACTGTTTAAATTTAAATTATTTTGGGAAGGCAGGTGGCCTCTGGGTAGCGGCTTCTAAACTATACTACAGTCTGTCACTAGTTTGAGATAAAGCTCTAGGTCACGGGTCGGCAACGTCCGGCCCGCGGGCCAAATCTGGCGCGAACGATTTTCATTGGCCCTCCAGCTGATTCCATGTTTTTTTCCGCGCAGGTCTTTTTCATTATTTTCCGCCTTCAGTGACTCCTGCCTAGCCTGAGTCAGTATTTTGTATTGAGTGAAATAGCACCCCCTCCCCCGTAGCCTAATAGGCTATGTGGTGAAACACAATATTACACAATCCTGTCATGTCCAAGTGGAAAAACAGTTTTACCGAACTCAGGTCTCATCAACAACTTAAAATTAAGTCAGATGGCAGATCAGTGCGAGAGAGGGGGGAAGGGGGTTTTAGGAGTTTTAAGGAGGAGAATTACGTTTGCAGACATCCCAAGTCTCCCGGAAGTTCTGGGAGTCTCCCGCATATCGATAGTGGCTCCCTGATGCCCGGAAATTGAATTAAATATCCCGGAATTTAGACCAAGCAAGCAAGAGCGTGCACGCCACATTAATGCCTGCATCATCGTCTAATGTGCATCTTAGCCCTCGCCCGCCTCGCTGTTCTACGTCGCCATCTGCCGCCTCCCAACTGAAATGAATAGAACGTTCCGCTTTGCCCGCTTGCATGTATTTTGAGCGTTACAATGCGTGCACGCGATTGAGTGAATGAGAGACCATACCTGCATGTGGAACTGTGCGTGTGTGCCTGTTCATAGCGCGTGCTATATAGAGAGCATCCTGATTGAGTTACTCAGCAAAAAAAACCAATCAGCTTTCAGTGTAGGCGGGCTTTTATTTATTTTCTGGGGGACTAAAGTTATCAGTTCAGTTCCGTCAGTGCAGCCTGCGAGATCGTCATGGCAGAGAGAGAGAGCTCCAGAAAACGAAAATATAGAACCTACTTTCACTACTCAGATTACACGAAAGCATATCCCTGTCTAATACGTGTAAAAAATAATGACAGTGTTGCACGGTATACTATTTGTAATAGTGATTTCAACATTACCAATGGTGGCTTAAAATCACTGTTTTCCATACTCACAAACGGAGTGTAACAGGCTTTAATCTCTGTCACAGGTTAAAATGTTGCTGTGCTGCAAACGTCAGTCAGGCCGCTAAATTGTAACCTTGTGTCAACGTGACAGTTGATTTAAACTTCACATCAGATTGTACAAATTGATATGCAAGTGCAATTTCAGAGTTTCAGTGTTAGGGCTGTGGGGGGTCAGGTCTCCACCCTAAGGTGTCATTTTACACACTTGGCCTCAGCAAGTGTTGTAAACTACACTGCTTTGCAAGGAATTCTTTTTGGATTCATTGTGTGACTGGATGGTTGCAGGCCACTACACCGCCAACTGTAAAGAAGAGCCAGGCTCTTGGGTCACATACGACCATAATGTGATTCTAGCATCTGAGGTTGTCCTTAAAGCCAAAGAGAAGATGGCTGCATTCTTTTTGCTTTTCTTCTTTTTTTTAATAACATCAAAAGGTTAATTGACTATATACACAATTCTAATGTCTTTGTGGATGATTTTTGTATTTCTTTAAGTAAGTGTGTAAAACATGTATAGAAGCTGTGAATTCTGTGTCTGTCATCAACCCTCCGTTAAAGGATGAGAACAACAGAAATATTGGAGGTCTCTTGCCTAAGGAATGTGTTTGTCCAGGGAATCTCAATCTATTCTTGAATATTCAGGAAGGACAACCAGAAGGATGGTCAGATAAGCTGAAGCTGACAAGTTCAGATAAGCAGACAAGCACAAGCTGAATGCTTACATCTGCTGAAACAGAACAGTGGTATATAGGTGACATTTCTGCCAAATGTGATGCAGAAGCACCTTTGTTGGACTGCTCCGCATTAGAAGATCCAGTGACATGGACTTCAAGGCTGCAGTCCTCCTTGAGTTTAAGGAGCGCATTGCCCTACACAAGGAGTGCATTGCCCTGCAGCCCTTGAGAGACAATGACTTGCAAAGCCAGTGGAGACTAGCATAGTTTAGCTCCAGGTTAGCAAAAATCGTCAATCAAGTAACTTGTAGCCTAATAAAGTAACTTGTAACTACAACAGGTGATGAGGATCACAAACATGAAGCAGGATATTATGAGAAAAGTGTGTAGGCTTGGGCTTCTGTCACCTGATCTCGACAGCAACGGTTATTCAGAAACCCCATGTTAGTTTCCATAGGCTTTTTTGGCATGGAAACATTGTTAGCCATAAAACTCATTGCCAAGAAGTGTGAGTACAGTGATGGAAATTAATGTGAAATCTGAAACGTTTGCCCTCATGGTTGCTAAAATTATCTCACCTCTACAAATCTAATATTAATGTTACCCCTACACTGTACACAACAACTTTCAGAAATATTTTGTTTCAGAAGTGAATACATGTCATATGAGTGTTCAGTAACTAATAACATTTTTCTTAGCCTACTAGTAAACTATTGGTGGTCTGTGAGAGTGCTAGCTAGCTTTGTATGCAGTAAGCAGAACAAACAATCCCTAGTGTAGTGGACAAGGCTGTGGATTGTTTGTCTTGGGAAGGAATGTTAGCAAACATTATGAATAGGTAACAAAGATTTTGGAGCGCTATCAGACCAATCAGAAGGCCAACAATTAGTCTGTGGTATTCACTTCCACTCTCTTGATTTGCTTACGTTAATGTTAGCAAGGTAACTAATTATGAATCCAAAAGTTAGCAGTGTAATTATAGGAGCCTATAGAGTTGGCAAGAAACCTGGAAGCTTGTAGTTTTTCGTGTTAGCATTTAATGGCCCTTGGTTTTCAAGGTGAAAATCCCAATGGAAAAATTCATGGGTTTTGCAAACCCAGCGCAAATAAGGTGAGCAAAGCTTTTTTTGAAGGTTTGTTTAGTCAAAATTTAAGCTAAAAAAAAGCCAAAGCAGGAAATCTAAGTTGGAGCAAGTGGCAAGCTGGCCTTGAGACTGGTATCCATGGTTACTCAATAACTCCATACCTCTTTTTTATGCAACTTCTCGTTACAGCCATAGTTCCTTACATTAATTTACGGACTAAAGTCAGAGAAATTTCAATAGGAGTGATAAAAACTTCTATAATCAGCATGTTAATTGTAATGTTAACACTTTACGTTTGCGATACCTGGGAGCTCAAAGTGAGGACAACCGAGTACCTTAATAAAATAAAAGTTTATAAATATCGGAGATTGGTTTCTGTGAGGTGTTCTGTGCACTGTAATGTTAAGTCAATGGCAGGGTTTCCAATTTTTATGATTTGGGCTTGATTTTTTTGTTGTTGTTTTTTGGTCAAGTTCAAAGTAGGGTACTACGAGATGCTCTCTCTATCTCTCTCTCCCTTGCTTGTCAAAGCTGCGTGTACTAAAAAGGCAACTACGAGATGCTGTCTTTCCATCTCTCTCTCTTGCTCATTGTCAGAGCTGTATGTGTTCTTGTGTGTGTGGTACATAGGAATTGTGTGTGGTGCACTAAGATTGTATGCAGGGCAAAGGGGAGGCGGTGTACGAAGCAAGTTAAAAAACTAGCCAGGGCACTGAAATACAAGCCCAAAAACCCACAATCCGCAACTTCAGATTTTTTAAAAACAACTTGACCAAAAAAAAAAAAATGTATCTCTCTCTCGCTCGCACACACACACATACACACACACACGCATGCGCAGCTCTGACAATGAGCAAGGACAGAGAGAGCATCTCGTAGTAGCCTAGTTTTGTTTACCTTTGTTACCTTCACATGTTTCACTTTTCTCACTGGCCAGTATAAAAGCTGTTAATTCATTAAATTATTATTACATTTTTTTGGTCTTAGGTCGCTTGTTTTGGGCTTGTTTTCAGGGTCCAGGTAGCTTATTTTTCTTATTTTTAGCGAGATCTAGCATCATTACATGCAACTGCTGGTTGTACAAATGCTTGCACCAACACTTATATTAAGTTTATTTACATCTGCTGGGTTAAATGGGCACAGGTATATCAACATAGAGATAATTTCCATGTTAGCTGATACATTAAATTACCTGTATAACTTGTCACTGGCAAAAAAGACCTCTTGGTCGTTTGTAATATCTATTGACGTTAGCTATGGGCATGTATCTAATGAAGGGGGATCTAATGCATATTCCTATTAGCTATCTGGGAAATACCAGAGCCTGTTTACTATTAAACATTATCTGGAAATACCATGTGGCGAAATGGCAGTCAACGGATGAGAAAAAATGCTAAAACCGCTAAAATTTTGGGTCGGGAGGCCCACCTGAGGCCAACCTAGTGGTCTGCTGGGATTTTTGCTTATCAGTTATCTGATACTATTTCGACATATATAGGCCTAGTGCATGTAAAAAAAAAAAAAAAAAACATAGGGTGGATTACCGGCAAACCGATGAGTGAAACACCAACAGATACCGGTAGGCTATTCAGTAAGTGGATTACCAAAAAAAAAACTGCATGTGTTATGTGCAGGAAGATTAAACACCACTTAGTACCACATTTAGTAACCTTACTAGCAGTCTAGCTATCTTAATGGATCTATTTGTAAATGTGAGCTGTAACATGGTTGTAATCTGTAGGTCTAAATGTGATCATGACTGAAATACCTGTAATGGCAGACTTGGATGGCGAGCCTCCCCATGAACCTGTCAATTGCATGCGAAGAAGACTTTTTGAACTCTGAACTGTAGAATTAGAAATCTTTGAACTGTAGATTTAGACTCTTTAAACCTTGAATTGTACATTTGGAATTTAGATATCTTGTTTATTATTTTGTTACCCAGGTAATACTTATTTTATTATTGTTTTGATGTAGAGTTTCATAGAAATCACTCGCTTGTATAGGCAATTCTTGGCGGTGGTCATTGCCTTTATTTCATTTTTAAGTTTGTTATTTTCCCGCCACACTTTTAATTGTAAAGCAAGGAGCTCCTTGCTCGATCTCTCGATATTCAACTGTTTTTGTAGCTGGCCAATTTGCATAAAACAAAGCAGCACACAGTATGTTAAACTAGTTATAGTCATACCTGTCCCTCCCTCCGGTCAAGTTCTGTTTATATAAATTGTGATTTGTCTTTGCAGATTGCCCATTCTGGATGCTTCATTGAGATCTGCCACTGTGTTTCTTCTTGCATACTCCACTGCTGTCTCATCCCCTGAAATAGGACTACAAACACTGTTTCATGTTAATTGTTAATATATAAGTGTAGGTTGACAAATTATTACTGTTGTTCTGATGTTGTAATTGTCAAATGTACCTTTGGAATAAAAAAAAAAAAATTTGGGGAGACCCACCAGTAACAGGCCAGATTACATATTTTTGATGGTGGTTAGGAATTGCATCATTGCATAGCCTTTTCCTCTGGCTCTGTAAAAAAGTTTGTATGGTTTGATTTTGTATAGACTAAATAAAATATAATGTCAGACTACAGTGAATAACATTGCATCATCAGTAGTTTAAAGTTGCACAGACATGTTGTAGACTTTTAGCCTATCCCCTGATGTCAGTTTCTGCCCTTGATTCTGCAATTGTTGGGACAAAGAGTTGGACACGCAGTTGTACATCTTGGGCACTGCAGCCTGGTATTTACAGGGGTGCCCCAATTTGTCCTGCAGGACATAAGCAGAGATCTAACTCCATAAGTGTTGGTGGAACCCTCCACTCTCAGTTTTTTTCTCTTCAATCTGAAAAGCAAAAAGACATAAAGAGGAAGGAAAATAGGGGGAGAGAGAGAGACATTCAACAGTAGCTTCACTCCCTGCCTTACATGTCTATATTAGTGGAGATGATGGAATATGTATCTGTCCAGGTTAACATCTTGCTAGTTAACCTAATTTACTGTGAAGGGGAGGTGAACAGTTTTCCTCACAGCATTTTGACACTGTGCCTTAATGCATGCCACATGCTGATTTCTATTTTATGATGCCATATGTAAAGTAAGCAGTATCTTGACCAGGATGAATAAGGCAACTGAGGTGGTGTAACAGTCTATAAATGATGGCAGTAGACATTGGCCACTGTTAACTGTAAACTGCAGAAGTTGCCATGTTTGTTAGACATTACCCAGATAGATATCTGTTTTTGAGTTTCTAAGTTGAACTGCAGAGGGAGTGCACAGCCATACCAGCTGAATTTTTCAGGGAGCAATTTGACAGGCCAGAGGCAGGAATTTGCCACTGGATCGCCCTAGAGCAACGTCAGTTATCTTTGCTCTATAATAGCTCTTCAGCCGTGATGGTATGAGGTGGACGAGCTGTGACAGATTGAAACCCTTGGTCCTCTGAAAGATCTCGTGTTTGAGGACCTGCATCGCTGCCTCCACAGAGTTGTTGATGTTATACCCTTGGATCAAGAGATTGCCCCTCAAGCTAAGAGCCCAACTCCCTCCAGTTGTGCTGTCTGCCCAGGTGCGTCAGGTACTTTTCATTCGTACTGTAGTTGTATTACTGCAACTTGGCACTTCATCAGATCATACAAATTTCTGTCCAATTTGGTCATAATTACTGGTCTTGGTAAGCCTTTTCAACCAACATAGAATGCATTTTTCATGGTCCTCACACTTACTGATCTGCAATACAGCTCAGTCATGACAATTCAAGTCATCTCCAGCTTCCATGAGATGGGATTAACTCTGCAGGCACTGGATATGCCTTAGAAGGACTATGACTAAGCCTCAGATTGTATGACATGACGTCACACGTTATGTACAACGATTCTTACGCCAATGTGGGTTGTCAGTAAGGGGTTAAGGACAAGAATTGTTGTCTTCAGTGCGCTGTAAGGGAATATTTTCGAATACAGGAGAAGTAGTTTTAAAGAAAAGAAATTATTTTAAAAATATTTATTTTAAAAAATATATACATCCCACCTCCCACGTTCACGAAGCATTGTACCACTCATTCATCGAAAATGCTGATCTCATTACAAAAGCACTTCAACAGCCCTACTCAGTAATTTTCATTTAATGTCATAATACGCACAAACATGCTAATGCATTAATGAGCCAGAGTGTAACAATACGCTCTAAAATCACACACTTTCAAGATGTCTCGAGACATTTAAGACATTTTCTCAAGAGCCTCGAGAAATTAATCACTTTTCAACACATCTGGCTGGAAGACTTCAAGGTGTTGTGCAGCTTCCCGTCGCCATCACTACCTCAAAGCACTGCACGTTGGGACTTCACTTTTCACTTTTCTAAATGCAGTTTCTTTTGTGTACCAGTGGGTGGCGACACGCGTTCTACCGACACAAAAATAATAGGAGGGGCATCTCATCGCCCCTTGCTGGCAGCACTCAAAACTCTATGACGAAATTAATGGGAATTTCTTCAGTTTCTTCAAAAAATTATATTTCGGTTCACAGAAAAGGTTCTAGAGCAGAGCGCTAAAGGCAGTGGCTTCATGATGTATGTCTGGCAACTCTACTGTACTTAATTTTTCTCCCTGATTTTAATTGTTAGTGTAACTTGGTGTAAGAAACTACACTGTAATATATTTCTACTACGCAGTGAAAACACTTTTAGTGTAAAAGTTCAATGTCACGTCCTATTGGGATTATTTTTTTAAAGGCATTTCCGCTTGATTATCATCTCCCTACAGCAGGGGCTCTCAAAGTGGGTGCCGTGACGCTTGTGCGGGGATGCCGCGGAGTTCTTAATTTTTAACTTGTTTTGCCAGTGTGATTTGTAAATTGTGAAAAAATTTGTAGTGGGAAAAATATATTTGCAATTGTTTAAATCAGTTCAGAGTGCTTTCCAACTGACAGACAAAATAACTAAGTGATAAAGACATAAACATAATGCATTTCGGTTTGTCTGTGTGTGAGGAGGAGGGGGATGGATATTATGGTCAACCGCACATAGCATGTCGGCAGATGGGAGAAGCTAGTTAGATGTAAAAATGGACAACTTTCTAAAGGGGAGAGATAAAACGACACCCACTCGGAGACCGAGACCGACAGGTCAGGCGCAGCTAAACGTCAAAAAGTCAGACTTCATAACGATTCCTACAGGTACGGTTTCTACTGGAGTGGTGGTGCAACGTGCCCCAGTCCTGTGGACATTTTGACACAAAGCACCCGGCCCATAAAAATAAAGACACTGATTTTTAAGAGACTGAAAATACAGAACGAAACGGAAAGTCAACGCATGCTTTCTACTGTCCGTGTGTCAGACAAAGCTCAGAAGGCTTGCCTCTTAGTTGCCGAGCTACTAGTGCTCAAAGCTAAAAAACCTCATACCATTGCTGAAACGCTAATATTGCCAGCACGCAAAAAAATGGTAGAAGTAATGATAAGACCGGATGCATCTAAGGAGCTTGACAAAATCCCTCTTTCTGACAGCACAATCAAACGTCGCATTGACGACATGTCAGAAGGCATTGAGTCTGTTCTCACTAAAAAAACTATACCAGAATGGGAAATTCGCGCTCCAAGATTCAACTTATGCGACTGGTCTTTGTCATCTGATAGCCAATGTGAGATACTTTGATGAAGAAAGTGCCACAGAAAACTTGTTATTTTGTAAAGTGCTGGAGAAGAGCCACAGGCCACAGGAGAAGAGATATTCAGGGTCACAGTCACAGACGAATAGGCTACCTAAAGGAACATGATCTTTGCTTGTGGTCACAATTTTTGTAATAATATATGACAACAAAATGATAATCATAATAAAATAGGTGCCAATAGGGCCCATTACACTAAATGTAAAAAAATAGAGCAGAAGTAGGCTATTCAGAGTGAAAAGTGAGAATTAAAATTTTAGGGGTGCCCCGAGCTTGAAATGTCCCTACAGTGGTAGTCTGGATTTGATCCCATGGAGCTTGTTGTTTCAGTTGGCATTTTAACCTGTCAAATCAGTGAACAGAGGGAGGTGTTGTTAACGCAGAACCAGAATGCAATCAGTCAGTGGCTGATTCAGTCTTTTTGAACTTAAACACCTCAAGCAAGCAATCAAATCTCACTTCTGAATGTCCGAACAAAAAGTGTACAACGAGGGTCTGGTTTTATTACTAGGCTAGGTCTATGAGATTTTCAAAAGGATGGATTTCGGGTTAGGAATGCTACCGCTAGGATCGCTGTGTTTCACTTCCCCTCCCTATAACCATTCAAAGCGGAAGAAACAACCAGAGAATTTTGATAGGAAACAAGCTCTGAAACAACCTTAGTTAGCAGCTGCAGATGTCAATCTGCTGACTTGTCAATGAGTTGAATGATTTTTGAAAAAACATAAACGTCTTTTAAAATTCTTGATCAGTGGAGAAAATTCATAATCTGAGTATATGTAACTCATGAGTAAATGGTAAGTGTTGTCAACATGGTCTGCGTCTGCTGCCTTTAATTTAGGGATTAGCTATCATGTCTGTGGTGTGAGAGAAGTTAAATGAGTAAAATGAGTCCCTGTAGTACTCGAACGTGTCGAAATGTGAAATTGTATCAAAACTTCATTGTGTTATACAATTAAATAAATTGTGCCATAAATCTAGCAGTTTATTTGCAGTTCATCAGCCAAAGCGGTGTGGTCATTCTTGCAAACTTAGGTTAGAGTCAGGTCACAACAATAGTTAGCAGCACATGTGTCTAATGCCCACTATTATACTGTCAAGGTAAGTGTATGAGTAGTGTACAGACTATGCCATTTTGGAAATGAGACAGTCAAAGTGTTCCACTGGGACTCATTTCTGTAATATGTTCTTCAGACCCATGCAGTTGACATATTCATTTTGTAGACCATGCATGTATTATCTTTGTGTGTAGGTTGTGTGTAATAGTGATCACACTCTGTGAATGAGGAGCAAAGAGGCTAATTACACCTCAAAATCTATATTCTCTCCTTTTTTATAATGTCACCATTGTATTGTGGTTCTCTGGTGTATTGTGTCTATTGTTAATTTGTTTTCTTTTTAGAGAAATGGCAGAGGATCTAATAGCTGTTGCTGAAGACCAGTTCTCTTGCCCAGTCTGTCTTGATCTGCTTCAGGAGCCAGCAACCCTCCCCTGTGGACATAGCTATTGTATGAAGTGCATCAAAGGTATGGGATGAGGATAGCCAAAAATATTGCACTGTCAAGAGCACGGAATAGAGATGTACAGTATGCCTGATTGATTGATTTGTGAGTGATTTGTAAGTATTATGCTTCTTACGACCTTTAAGGTCTGAAAGTGTAAAAAGCTTTTGGGCAGTACTGTTACCTTACCTCATATCATTATGACAAAAAAATATATGCACCTTTACAGGCTGTTGGGATAAAGTGGGCCATAAAGGGGAGTGTAGCTGCCCCCAATGCCGCCAGATATTCTCCCCCCGTCCCAGCCTGGGCAAGAACGGATTGTTGGCTGAGGTGGTTGAGAAACTGAGGCTCAAGAGGGAGAAAACGGTCGCCCCGGCACCTGCTGCTGCAGGACCAGAGGATGTGGAGTGTGGTGTTTGCACTGGTGTCAAATTCAAAGCAGTCAAACCCTGCCTGGAGTGCCTGGACTCATACTGCCAGAGGCACCTCTTGTATCACGAGGAGCTGCATGGCGGGAAGCGGCATCGGCTCACGGATCCCAGCCTCGCACAGCTGCAGGAGAAGACTTGTCCGGACCACCACAAGCTCCTGGAGGTGTTCTGCCGGACCGACCAACAAGTCATCTGTTTGGAGTGCATCATGGACACACATACTGGTCATAAGACGGTACCAGTTGTCATGGAAAGGGCAGAGAAACAAGTAAGAAGAGGTTGTCTTGAAGCAGTACAATTCAACATTTTGCAACTTTATATGAGCAGTTCATTCTCATTTTAAAATATTCAGAAATGGTCAAGTAGCAACAGATTGAAGCAACTGTGTTGCCCAGACGTCCACTGAAGTTAGCATGCAGTCCTGCTAGCACTGGGCTGGGCTTTCTTGTAATATCACTTTGATCCACCGTGTGGTACTGTCTCCTAAATGACTAGATTCGAGCAGCGTTGAGCAGTGATTTCTCTACTCTGGCTTCAAGATGAGAGCTGTGCTGTAATAACATTACTGCCAGTATTTCAGTCTTTCTTTCTTTCATGCAGAAACAACTGGGGAAGAAAGCAAAGTTCTAAATTTTGTATCAAGGAGTATAAGGCAAAGGTCGGTGCTCTTGAGGAAGAAAAACGCCCTATTTTTGTAAGCAAATTCTGTTATCTTTCAAGACTTTATTTATTATGCAGCAAATATCCTTTAATTGCACATATTCATTCAGTTAACACAAGTACATTGTCATAAGTTTGGGATCACTTGGAAATTTTCCATGGAATTAGTGTGAATAGGAAGTACAGCAAAAAAAAACACATGCAGTTGTTGTTAGACATAGAATTAATGATTTTTGTTGATGAATGTGTTCTTCAAACATGATTTTTATTCACACTGATTGAGTGTTTCCATGGTAAACAAGTTTCCAAGCTCAAGTGAAATTTTTAAATGATCCCAAACTTTTCTGCGGTAGTGTATATGTACATCCGTTACATTTATAGAATTAACATATTTCAGTCAAAGCACCAAATGCAGATATAATGGACAATATGAAAGATACCAGGCAATGTCTTTCTGCAGCTGTCTGCTCACACTGTTACCTCACCTGTCTACCGCCCTTATCCTCTATCATGTCTAATTGTGTTTCTCCCCTTTCATCACCTTATTCCTTTCTTTCCCCTTCTCTCCTCCTCTCACTGCTTCCTCTCTGGACAGTGCGACACAGGGACAGTGTTGTCAACAAATGAGCGTTTCTTTGATGAGTTATTGGTGTCTGTGCGGAAGCGACGCTGCAAGGTGGAAGAGATCATCCTGGCTCAAGAGCGTGTCAATTTCCAGTGGTACGACAAGCAGATTGAGGGCCTGGAATTGCGGATTACTGACCTCACCAACATGGCCACCGAGCTGGAACAGCTCTCCCACACTGAGGATGATATCCAGTTTCTCCAGGTAATGTTTAGAACACCTGCACTACTATTGCTGAATCCTACATCTTTGCCCTATCTCTCTGTTATGCATGTTCTCGAGTAGTAGTAGTGTGTCCCACTACAGAGCTGAAAGCGATATCACAACCAAACGGTTGTGAATGGTTGAAGGCATGCCCAGGGCATTCCGATTCGTTTTAAGGTTCACAGAAAGTGTCTGCTGCCAGGAAGCTAACATTTGTCTGTTGAGAGAGGTGCCAGACCGTTTGTACAGTTGTACCAATCATAGCAGTCTCAGGACAGTCTCACATATTTAATGCGTTTTTCCCTGCTTGTTTTCTTACAGAAATTTCAGGCTTTTAGTGAAATTCTTGCACAGGACCTGCCCAGTATCCCAGTCAAGACAAAGTTGCCTGTAGAGGACTTAATAAGGGCAACCAGTAAAGTCCGATCAGGAATTGAGAATTTATTCATTAAACTAATAGACAGCATTTCCATGTATGGTATGTACTGTATGTGCGTGCATGGGCATATCTACCCGTAGATGAAAGAAAGGCACAAAGGCTGTAGATCACTGACAGCTTTTATTCAAGTTTAAATAAATATTTCAATACATTTAATTGATTCTATTCGTATGTTAATGTATTTTTGTTATGTCATATCTGGTTAGGACCTAAGAGTGTTCCAGCAGCTTTGCCAAAAACCAGACTGGAGTTTTTACGATGTGAGTCACATTGAAAAGTACTCTATCTTTAAACAAGCTTGAGCTTGCAGTGCCTGTTCAATCAACACTGTATTTTTGAGGGAAATGCTGATTTCAGTGATGACAGTGACTGTTGTCCTGTGTTCTTTTTTTAGATTCCTGTGACCCAACACTAAATCCCAATACAGCTAACCATAAACTGACGCTGTCTGAGGGGAGGCTTGAAGCCACTTTGACTGAGGAGAACCAGAATCCGCCAGACCATCCCGATCGCTTTGACTATCGAAACCAGGTGCTGTGTGCTCAAGCCGCGACCACTAGAGCATATTTGGAGTTTGAATGGAAGGGGGACTGTGGCGTGGAGGTGGTGGTTTGCTATAAGGGCATCAGTAGGAAGGGTTGTGGGGATGAAGCTCTGTTTGGCTTCAATGACCAGTCCTGGTGCTTCATCTGTTCCCCGGGCATTCACATCTTCTGGGAGAACGGGGTGAAGACTGAGCTACCAGGCTCCGGGGCAACCCGAATCGGAGTGTTTGTGGACCCTCCAGCTGGAGTGATGGCTTTCTATGCCATTGGCGACCTTACGACCTCTAACCAGACAATGACCCTCCTGCACAAGGTTCACACCATTTTTGACCAGCCTCTTTACTTTGGCTTTGGGTTCGGACGAGGATCAAGCATTAAAATTTGTCACTTAAAGGACAGAGAGGAGTCATGAGGGGCATCTAACAGTAAGGATGCACTAATCCAATACTGATATCATATATCTCTTCAGTACTGGAACAAATAGCTGGATTGGGTATGGGTAACTGTGGGTAATCTATGGAACTAAATTTGATGTCATTCTGTCTGACTTCTTTACAGTATGCAATTCATGTTTTGTTTTGTTTTGTTTTTGCCAAATTCAGTTATTATTGCTTCAAGGATTTTTTAATCCTTACTTCAGTTTTTACAAACAAAACACAAAAAAAACATTTTCATCACTAGCTTTGAATGTTTCATATAATTTTTCATTGACTGTTGGTAAGGCTCAGTAGAAGAGGATTACCATCTAAGATGCAACAGAACTCTACCACCAAATGATGTCATGGCATATCCAGTAACAGTTTGAGAGAATACGTTGACATTTCAAGACCAGAAACTGACTATGGTGTCACCATTGTTTGCTGTGGAAGCATTTCAGTCCTGTCCGTTCCAGTTGCACGTTGTAGTGTGCAGCACAGTTATTGTTGATTTAAGTCATATTCTGTTAAATAAAAAAAAAAAGTAAATTACAGCCGTTCTAATAATTTTCAAGAAAGCAAATTAAAAATCTCATAAAATGAAAGTAAATGAAATACAAGACATCAGTGGGTGTTGTCTTGGAATAACGGAAGAATATGAACATTTAATATTTTGTGATTGTCTAAATATCTCTATGACCATATGAAAACCCATACCTGGTTTTCCTGTGTGTATCAAACTGTTGTGGGTTGGTGACTCCCAAAGACATGACCTATAAGTAATCAGATACCAAAGGTAAATACGCTTAGAGATATGTATACTGAGTTACCCACTGTCTGAAATCCTTAATTTATGAGTAAACTACATTAACATTCATTTAATGTATTCTACTAATACAATACATTTTGATTTCAGTGCAGACTGATAGTATGCAAATTATGTTGTAGTTGGTCAGCTGGATGAACAATTTACATAGTGGTTATTAATATGAATACATATGAAGCATGTTTGGCTTGGTAACTCACCATAATGCTGAAATGTTTGGTGGAGAACCACTATAATTGTTGTGTCAAGCATGTCAGTTAACCCAGTCATGTAGTGTGTTGTTAGTACCCTTCCATGTGATGCATGTGAGGCAGTGATCTTAGCTGAACCTATCAGCAGGTGTAGAGGTGTGTGGTAGGTATCTCACCTGAGTCTATTAGAGGGTGTAGAAGAGTGTGGTAGGTACCTGACCTGAATCTGTCAACAGGTATGGGGGGTTATGGCATCTCACCTGGTCTCAGCAGGTGTAGAGATATGTGGTAGGTCTGTCAACTGAGACTATCAGTAGGTGTAGATCTCACCTCAGTCTATCAGCAGCAGATGCAGAGGTATGAGGTAGGCGTCTTGTCTGAATCTATCAGCTGGCGTACAGATGTGTGCTCGGTGTCTCATCTGAGTCTATCATCAGATGCAGAGGTGTGTGGTAGGTGTCTCACCTGAGTCTATCAGCAGGTGTAGGGGTGTGTGGTAGGCCTGCAGGTACTGTTGCGGAGAGAGTAGCCCTGTCCTCTGGAGCAGCTGAGACAACATGTCCTGTTGCACCAGCAGCTTCTCAGGAAGCTCCTCGGTCATACTCTCTGGATTCGCCTTTGAGGTCTGCATCTAGTCATGGAACCAGGGGAAATGATCTTACATACATTCACATACATACATACATTACATACATCTGCAGTCACTGCTGGAAATCATCTCTGCAATTTAGTATGGAACTAAGATGACTTGGCTTGACAACAGCTCCATGACAGGCAGTATGAAGTCATGCATGAACAGTTTGAAGGAATGTCATTCAGATTATTTCCACACACAGTGTGTGAATCTGACATACTGTATGTTTTAATGAGTAAACTATACACCAATAAACAATAATGGCTGCATCAAGCCTTCTGTGTTTACTTCGGGGCTCTTATACACACGTGCACACACACACACACACACACAGGGCTGTAGTCTACGTGATAGGCAGGTATAAGCACTTAAAAGGTTCTTGGATTTGCGTATATTCAGTAAAACATCGGCAGCAATACTGACAACACTGTAATAGTACAAGACAGTAGACTCACTACGGCAGTATACCAACTACAGCAGAATCAACTACAGCACTGCAAACACACACACATACTCCCTCTCTTTACTTCTTCGCCTCTCATCCCCCCACCTTTGTGGCTGTGAGCAGATGGTTCCCCAGCCTCAGCAGCTGCGTCAGGACCTGGCTAACCAGCACCTCTGTGGGCTCCGGCTCCTGGTCCTCCCCCGGCATGGTGGCAGTGGCCACAGGCAGGTTTAGCTCCCTCCAGGCCCACTGCTGGAAGAGACGGCTGGGCACGTCGTGGGTCACCAGCAGCACTCGCGGCCTCTCCAGCACACCACTGTGGAGTTTAAGAGGATGTTTTGAAGCAACTGATTGCCTGTTTATACCCTTCATTGAATTTCAACATACTGGGTACTCATTTAGTGCTAATCAAACCGTCAGATATGATGTTCCTGCACAGTAGGCTACAATAAAGTTATTTTATACAGTATAATGCCATGCCAGGCATTCTGAGCACACACTGTCAATGTTATAAAGACTGCATTCTCAGCATAATAGGTCAGTGTATCTTCAAAGTGAGTTTGAAGGTGTTATTCTAACAGGAGTGAAAGTGCTGCATGAGTCAGCAGGTGAAGCTTACTACTGGGGATCCACTTCCATTTTACTCAGGTCCTGGAGCACGGCAGTGAGAACCTCACTGGAACACTGGGCAGAAGACAATAAGGGTTATCAGGTGTGTGTGTGTTATCTATTAATGTAATATGTGTGTATGTGTTTGTGTACCTCAAGGACATGAAGTACATAGGTAGGGTAGAGCAGTAGCAGTCCTGTGATGTTCTCTCCAGGGTATGAGCGCTGCAGATTGTGGTTAAATTTCTCATAATACACTGTTAACAAATCAGATTAGTGTGATCAGGTCAAAGAATGATGGTCAATGGATATGATGCACTGAAAGTAAATGTAATGATTTTACTGCAGAACTCACTGATGAAATCTAGTCTTATGTCTACTGAATTCCAAGTACACAAAACAAAACAAAACAATACAAAAGACAAATGCCACAATGGCAGTGCCAAATGCTTTCTGAATAGCTAACTCGCATGTCAAAAAACACTCCATACAATTATGTCATCACCAACTTGTATTTTTTGTGAAGTGAAGAAAGCATGTGTATATTTCTTTTTTGGCTCCTCGTAGGCCACCCCACACAACACCCTTACTGCTTTTTCTTTAAGATCATCATCCACCTGTAGAGTTGGATTCAAGACTGTACAATGCAATCTGATTCTTTGCTTTGTCAAGCAGACAGTTTAAAATGGTGGAAGCAGCTAATCCGTTTAAGCGTTAGTCAGACATCCACGTGCGCAGCTCTTAAGCGTGTTTGACAGAGGCGCTGCACTGACCTCCCACAGCCCTCCTGTCAGCAAGACGCTGGGGGAGACAAGCGATGACCACCAGTCTCTGTAACAAGAACTTCTGCAGAGAGAGAAAGAGAGGGGGTTAGAGGAGGAGGGCAAAAGAGAAGACAGGAAAACAAAAAAAAAGTAAGAGAATGATGGAGGGACGATGGGGAGAAACAGAAAGGGGGGGGGGGGTGCGGCAAGAGAAAAAAAAGAAAGAGAGGCAAACAGGAGACACAGAGCTAGGATCTCTTTAAAGCAGACACCCTGCTAAGCAAGCCAGTAGTTGTAAAAGTCTTTCTTCACTTAAACACCCCCCCCCCCCCATTCTCTCTCTCACACACACACGCACATGCAAATAAAATAAACGCACGCCCACATTTTACCTCTCACTTACAAAACCCCCTCACATACATACACACTCCATTCAAGACCGCATCCACCCAAACAAAGCAACAATACTGAGCAATGCAAACAAATCTGGTTGCTCTGGCAAGCCTATCTTGTTGCTTGCCAGTACACTGTAAACAGAGAAAAGGAAACACATACACACACACACCTATATACAGAAATAATGACCCTGTATGGCATTTGGCTGAGATGGCTGAGAGAGTACCCGACCTAGATGTTTTTGACACATATCTGTACATACTATAGCTGTCCTTCCTATATAACTATCAACAATGGCACAAACCCATCAGCCCATCAGGTCTCCGTTCCCCTCAAGGTAAGCTGAACTGACCATCTCCTCATCTGGGTTGCGCAGCTGCCGCTGCTCCAGGATGTGATGGAACAAGCTGCTCCCTGCCTCCTCCTCCTCGGAGCTGGTCCGGTTGGACCGCTGCAAAGCCTGTGCTCCATCCATGCTCCCCTCCTCAAGCTCTGCTTCTGTCTCCCTCTCCTCCTCGAGCGCCTTCCGTAGCGTGGAGCCTGCTCTGGGTGTCACTGCTCGTCCAGGCCCGGCCCTTTTCTTAGTGTTTGTCAGCTCCTTGAGGCCATATCCTGGAGACCTGCCTCTATGGCTGTCTCCTCCTACCCCACCACCTCCTCCTCCTCCTCCTTCTTCTCCCTGGGGCAATAAAGCCTGGCCTTCCCTTTTCTCTGAGCCCCATGGAGACTGCCAACTGAGCTCCACTTTAAAGCTAGAGTCTGCCATTATGGGGAAAAAAAACTTGTTGGTATCTGGGCACTGCAGCCAGTCAACTGACTGGCTAGAACTGTTGATGGCTTGACCTGGCCCAAACTGCCTAGGAATGGCTCCCTTTGACACAGCCAGGACACACAAAAGGAAACTGCAGAGCTCAGGTACAGTGGAGCTCCGTTTAAGAGGCGGCGGTGGAGGTACCCTCTCTGTGTTTGGTGTTGGGTTTAAGGGTAAGTGGAGTGCCAGTGTCAGTGCCCGTCTGCCAGCTAGCCTGATCAGACAAGGTGATGCGATATGTATGTTTAATGTAGGTGCACTCACGTCACAGTGAGCATTCTGTGCATGTGTAAACACACACACACACACACACACACAGATACACACCACATTTTTGCACTTGTACATCCTTGACGTACCCAATTTCACCCATTGTATTCAGACAGACACACACAAACGCACAAACAAATATAAACATTTTTGTACTCGTACCCACTTTCACCCATAGTGAAAAGAATCACACACACACACACACGTACCACAAGGTAGACTATCTTGTTTATTCTGTGTGGCTTGCCATTCTGAGAATCTGAATCACTATGACAACAGATCATATTCTGCCTCTGGAGAATGGCAGGTTCCACTGGAATGAAGCATCATAGTGAAGTGTTATGAATGTAGTACTTACAGCAACCACTGACACCACTGAAGGTCTCTTTTGTTGTACACACACATGTGCGTATGTTTCATAAGTGCCTTTTTAAAAGATATTTGTGCTACCCTTCATCTTCTGGGTATTATCTGAAGCTAGCATAACCTTGGGAGAAATGTTTCACTCTACCATCCAAGTGCAGTGTGTGTGTATATGAGAGAGAGAGAGAGGAAGAGAATCATATAGTGTCTGTGTCTAGTTCTTAGGGACTGCAAAATATTGAGGTACAAACCTTCCTCAGATTCCTGTTGGACTCCTCCAGTTTGATTAAGAGGGACACTCTGTCGTCAAGCGTAGACCTGTCTGTGCTAAAGGTGGCTGCAGCAGTCTTGCGAGAGCGGGAAGCCATTGTTGGAAGGACTGTTTAGGAATGTTACCAGGCAACGGTTGTAGAATGAACTGGAAAAAGAGGGGTGGAGGAGGTACTGTGTACTGGGAAGGTTAGTCCCTGTGCAACTAAATCCCTATGTTGAATTATGGCTTTGAAAAAAGCAGACTTTTGTTTGTGTAGCTTTTGTACATGAATACAGGACAGTAAAACATAGGCAGGACATAGATAAATAATGCACAAAGGTGATGCAAGAGTTGAGAATGCATTCAAGGTCTGAATATCCACCCAAATGGTAATATTGGTCAACTACAATAAGTGCATGCCTAATACCTATTTGGCACAAATAGTTATCTGTGAAATCACATCCATCACACCATGCTTTACACTTAATTTGTTGAATTGCTCAGTTAAACATAGGCCTAAGCAGGTCAGACATTTTATCAGTTTGTTGGAGAGAAACAGTATACTTCCAAGTGACAATATAAGCCTGATTGAGAATGTTAGCGATCCAAATCCATTTAATTTTCAATTGTATTTGAAGATGTAATCTGGACAATTGCGCTATCTAGATTATTAAGAACATTAGCTATTTCTGCAAACTGCTAAAGATCCAGCCAAAATTCATTTTAAGCTGGTAGCTGGTTTAATCTGGCCTGAGATGGTCTTTGATGGTGTGTAGTCAGACAGACAGACAGACAGACAGGTAGAAAGTTTGGCATTTTCTCCCAATTGTTACTGCCATCTGGTGGGGATAATAGGCTCTTCTGCTCTTAGGCAGTGTTGTGCTATTTAGGTTACACAACTATAGCCTCGTATCACATTTTTTACAGCATCGAGGTCCTTTACAGGGCTCCTGACAGATCAGGCAATGTGCTGTAAAACTTTTTTGTACTGAGGTAAAGCACGGATCATTACTCATAGCCAAGAGTCAGATGCCATTGCAAGCCAATGAGGCCGCAGATTGATTCTTGATGCCGTAGGCGGATGTGGACGTGGCATACACTCACTGTACTTCCGGTGCGAAGCTCCGCGACAAGAGAAACCGAGGAAGGGATTAGTAGCAATATTACCGGCCTGGAAGATATCGTTTGTGTTTAAAACTCTCCGTGAAACCCATAACAACCACAGGAAAGTGGAACTGCTCGAGAACGTGGGACATCTGTCCGCTTGACTTGCCCACTTACATACTGAACCTTACTGGAGGTGAGTGTCGAGCGATGATAGTCGTCAACCGCTAAAGTTAGCTTGTAGCAATTTTGGCTAAGCAAGAAACTAGCGAGCTAACGGACTAGCCTACAAATCCTTTAGAAGGGCGACGAATATTTGGCATTATTTGAAGCCGCAGCTAGCTTCTTTAGCTTTTACCTTCAGAGGGCCATACTGTTAGCTAGCTAGGACAGTCAGCAAAACAGTTGACTGGTTAAACGGCGTTACAGATTAGCATGCATTTTTTAACCATAGCAGTAATATAACTAATGTTCTAACTTTAATTTGGTTTCTCCAGGCCTTCAGTTGGTGATACAAATACGAGTGGTTGACAATCTCACACAAGTATAATGCCAACTAGCTTTTTAAAAAGCCAGTTAAGGATAGGTCGTTTCGTAGATTCACCTAGGTTAGCTGATGGGGGAAGGAAGCTGCTGAGAGCCATTAGCTAACAGCGATAACACGGCTACTCAACTTAACGTTAACGCTTACCCTTTATGTCAACACCACTGTTAAATGTTAACGCAAACCTATTAAAACATATTATACTGATTGACGACAGTTGTGTTTTGTTGCAGTTAGATTGTCTTGGAAGTTGTAACACTCCCCACCTAAGTTATCCTAACTAGCTTGTAGTTCTGTTTGCCGCACCAAGAAATATCATACCATAAGGCAAGCTAGCTGACATATTTAGCATTACTTTTAAACTAGTAGTAATTGGTCTGAAAGTAGACAATGGATATATCATTACCTAAGTTGAATAGTTCCGTAGGTGGCAGCTGACTACCTAACTACTACGCCCTGGAAGCGACCCAAAATGGACCATGAACGGCGTGCCTGCCGCGATGTGTGTTCCGCAGGAGCCAAAGACTTTGTTTTGTCACACGAGTAGAGATCCCTTGTTGCAACCTTATCTTTCATATAAAATATTATTTGAAATGATAAAGCACCATCATAAGGTTAGTAGATACGTGTTAGCTTAGGTTGTGCTGCAAAAGGTTGGCTGGACGTCAGTAGCTAGATATAGGTCACTCATCAGGCCTGTCAATGAATATAACGTGTGCTCGCCAGCAAAGGTATCATACTCTTTAGTCGCTGGCATGATATTTCACGGGCTTCTGTTTCACTAGCTTTAGCTATCTATTTCATCTAAATTATTAAGATCCCAGTGTTTGGTTGAAGAGTGCCAGTTCCAAGAGTGCCCGTGGAAACGTCTCAGTTTATCGGATTGTGACTGGTTATTTCATGGTATGTCTCCATACAATGAAAGCATCAAGGTACTGAGCTAGCAATAGTTAGGCCAAAGATCACAGGTATGAGTATGTCGGACTACGTCGATTGTGGGTGATGTTGCCCACGAGATGTTGTAACACAAGCGGGCTTTGCTTTTACAGTGAGATTACCTTTCATGGAATTTAATATTTTCAGTACATTGGAGCCAAGTTTTTTTCACGACGATCATTTTGACTGCTGTGGTCACCTGTCTGTCTGTATTCTTCTGAATGTATGTCGCCATGCTCTCGATGCAGCGTACGATTCAAATGTAAACATTCCCATTTCAATTTTGATATGTGGATAGCTACTTCATTTTGATTTAGTTGGAACTGTCTTGAAACATGACTTGTGGCGATATGTCCATATGTGTGGTATATGAATACATTTTCTGGAATATGTGATGTAGCCATCATACCACCAAATGCTGAAGAAGTTGACATTGTTGACAGTTATACTGTAGACCTGAATTGAGATGTTACTCAGGTAGGCCTAAGCTGGCTAGGCTGCTCTTCACCGACTTTTGACTGTCAGACGTATTCCAAGCTTCATGCTCCATGATGGGTGTTTGCTATCTAGTGTTTGTTGTAAAACATTTCTTATGCTAGTCAACCCTGACAGTTTAGTATTAACAGATAAAGCTTCTGACAGATACGCTGTGCATGAACACAGAGCAAAGAGAAAGGTGATTGGTCTAAGTATGCCTCAGAGTGTAAAGAGACCTGAATGAAGAGTAGGTGTGGATAACACAAAAGCCCAAAGGTGTGGTCTTACAAATAGTAAAAAAAAAATTGTTGAGCATAATCAAACAAGCTTGATACACATGTGACACATGCTTTTAAATAACTGGGAGACAAACTCAGCCTGACTAGTTGTATGTAGTTATGTTGTATGTAATGTATGTACGTTTTTCTTCTAATTCTTTGACTAACTAAACTAGCCTACCTGCAGTAAAGTAGACTTAATGGCTAACCAGGGAGTTGCTTCTTTTCCTTGGATGTAGCAATAGAAGGTATGACCTTGGCACGGCTACAAGAAGCGAGTCTCGTTTACACTAACCCTTTAGTATGAATTGGCTTTGGAATAGCCCATATCACCTCTTTAGGTAGAATGTAATTTAATGCACTTTGAGTTTTTTGTTCAATTTGACGATTTACGCTGAGCATTACTTCACCACAGAAGTGAGTCAGTGGTCCTTTGACGGCAGCTTCTTCTTCTTCTTATTTTTTGGTCAGGGTTGTAGGTCATGAGGGTTCTCCTGTGTGTAGAGAAAAGAACTGTTTTTGATGCCAGCTGGCAATATAAGCAAAAATAATTGATGATTGATTTTATTAAATTTTGCGTTGTCCATGTGCAACTTAGTTTAGCACTGTATGCCATTATGTTGACACTGTGAATTAGCGTCAGTTCTGTGGGACATTAGCTGATGTCATACAGCCACAGTGCCATGCTGATTTGATTTGATAGGCACTGTCACTTACTGCAGTGGGCCTAACATCTGTGGAATAAAGGCTAGGCCATTGGATCAGCTCTGTTGGGGTTTAACATGAGGGTTGCTGCTGTTTGTACTTTGGTTTGGTATAACAATAATAATGATAATAATAAAAACCCAACAGAATGTATGACTCTTTTTTTGGGGGGGGGGGGGGGGGTACGGCAGACTGAAGTACTGTTTAAAACTTAGTGTACTTGTTTATTCGTACTTACTGGTTCAACTGACCATACGCTGGAGCA
The DNA here is from genome assembly GCA_015244755.2 of Tenualosa ilisha. Taxonomy (NCBI): domain Eukaryota; kingdom Metazoa; phylum Chordata; class Actinopteri; order Clupeiformes; family Clupeidae; genus Tenualosa; species Tenualosa ilisha. The sequence goes on along the minus strand of PYXC01002151.1, from coordinate 1,645,669 downwards.
TGTGAGAAGGTCTCCTGGATAACTTATCTAGTGTTTGAGAGTGAGAGTGGGATTTTCTTCTGCCAGATCACGGCCATCTGTAGCTATTTAAAGGTTTGTATATCTCTAACTGCTCTTGTTTTCACTGGACTGATGATTCTATTAGTGCCTCATAGTTTGCTGTGTAAGCACAAGATGCCTGTGGCAGAGTTAGGCCTGCTGGGTTGGTTCACACAGAAGTCCAGCAAGTGGTGCACTTTCGTCATGCGCAATAGAGCCTACACTGTATCTGACAGGCCAGAAAGGATCCCTGGACTTTACATTTTTTTGATTATTGGAGGTGTTGGACAATAAGTCAGTATGATCCATTAGAACACTGGTTCTCAAACTGTTGTCCGGGGACCTCCAGGGTTCTGCAGCGAGTTGCCAGGGGGTCTGTGAAAGACCTTTCTACGAAATGGCATTTAGCATCTAACTGAACAAATGGATATACACATGTATGGTTAAATTAGTGTTGCATTTTTTTGTTCCATGAGGGGTCCCCGGTCCAGTAAAGTTTGAAAACCCCTGCATTGGCATAATATTGACCGACAATTGGAAACGTAATGAAAATTATCAGTTGGTGAGAAATCAGTGGGAGACATCTCAGGCTTGTGTCTGGGTTTTATTAGGCATCAGCCATCTATATATGTATGTCTATAAGCATCTATATGTAGGTGTTTGCAGCGCATTGGACATGTATTTCATCTGAAGCATGGTGAAGATGTTTAGCCCAGTGGCGGAGCCTTTGTTTGCCATTCCACTTCTGCGTCTCTTCAGTGACACGGCACTCTTGATGTCTAGTGACTGGTGTCAGTAGTACAGTGAGTAGGTAGAAGCTGAGTGATGGAGGGACAAACATGAGAACAGAAGTTTGGCCTTGATTTGGTATGTTGTGTGCTTTTAAATCGTGCATTTAAGACAATGCTCAAGCAGCTAGGTGAAGTATGTTTTTATGGAAGAGCAACTTCTCTGAGACAAGGCTCAAGCAGCTAGGTGAAGTATGTTTTTATGGAAGAGCAACTTCTCTGAGACAAGGCTCAAGCAGCTGGGTGAAGTATGTTTTTATGGAAGAGCAACTTCTCTGAGACAAGGCTCAAGCAGCTGGGTGAAGTATGTTTTTATGGAAGAGCAACTTCTCTGAGACAAGGCTCAAGCAGCTGGGTGAAATATGTTTTTATGGAAGAACAACTTCTCTGTGTTCTTCTGTTGGTGTAAAACGGCAAAATTATTAATGCCGGCAATTTTGTAGTATAGGAGGCCTGTTTGAACTATTGTGTCATATTCACAGTGCACCTTAATAGTTCCTTATTTTTTGTAAAGCACTTTGGATTGTCTGCTAAAGGGCTAAAAATAAACGCCAAAGCGCTACATTCAGTAACATTAAACCTAAACTTTGATTATGGTTCTCATGATTTCTTTCGGTTTTGTGTGTGTCGACTCCACAGGGATGAACTGAGAGGATGAATGTCAACCAGCAACCACACATGGCCTCCCCCTACGGCCCTCCTCAGCCCGGCTACCAGGGTTACCCGCCGGCTACCTACGGGGGCCAGCACATGGCAGGGGGGTACCCAGGGCAGTATGCCCCCTACAACGGGCCCACCTCTGCCTACCAGCCTGGAGCTCCAATGCCAGGTAAGACAGACAGGCAGTCATGGCGTGGGTGTGATCTCAAGGGACCAAATATTTTTATAAGTTTGTCACCACTGCGTCGCTGCCTTCAAGGTCTTTAAAATTTCTGGGAGTATAATGCAACCTGGGTCTGTGATCAGCAGGTGTTTGTTGACACACACCTGCCAACAATGGGATGTGGTTCCAAGGGCTGTACAGGCTACCGGAGTGCCACAAGGCTTTCGGGCCAAGGCCCAGCCATAGCTCATAAACATTTCTAAACTTTTAGCCAGAGCATCTCCATCCGAGGTGATTAGCTTACTTTAGACTGGTGTAGGGCATTTAGGTCATTAGATACTGTCATCACTTGCACTAATTTTTCCACATTTTTGAAGGGTGTTTCCTCAGGGTTATTGCAGAGGTCTGTGACATAGTCTCTGAGCTGCCTCTCTCTCTCTGAAGAAAGGTGTGTGTGAGCTGATGTCATGACTGAGTGATTGTTACCCAAGATCATTGTTTTCAGCCTCTAAAGGCAGTGATAGGAGTGTTTTGTTTTGGTTATTACTGGAATGTAGAATTAGGAAAAAGCTAGGGTGGACCTTATAATAGCCAGCTATGTGTGTCAGAGATGGAAAAGAAATGTCATCGATCTGTTATTGTTATTAGTATTTTCATTTCTCATTTATTTCATGCCCATTGTCTAAATGGGTGGATGACAAATAAAACAATTCTATGCATTTGCGCATCTGATGGGCTCAGGTCTAGTTCAAGTAAGAGTATCTGGCCAAATAAGCAGCTCTACAAGTGCAGTTTTTTTCTGTTCTGTTCCAGGGGGCAAAGTTAGATTTTTAAGATTAGTTTTAGATTTTCTACCAGCCACTGACAGATAAATGAAATTCGTCATCCATTCAATAGTCTTTTTTTTCCCTGAAATATGTTACATTGTATTTTATCAGCATTTGGCTGACGACTGGTGCAATAATATTGAGCTCTGTTGTGTTCCTTGAAGTTCCAAGGATAGGGACTGAAGAGGGTGAAATTGTAGCCTACTGTTCCTACTGAGGAGTCATGTCAAGCCCCCGAGGTGCTGTGCAAGCACAGCTGGAAAGCACTTCTGTCTGCTGTGACACTAATGCCGCTGTGATTTCTCTCACTTGAGGCTCACGGTGGCCCCAGCCCCTCCACCAGGCTGTCTGAGGAAAAGCAGTTTGACAACACCAAACCCTGTTGGCTGTGTCTTTTTTTCCTCTCTCTCTCTCTGTCTCTGTCTCTCTCTCTCTCCCTCTCCCCCCTTCCTACCTCCTCACCTCTCTCTCCCCCCTCTCTGCTTTCTTACTTTCTCTGTTCATTCCTCTCGCTCTTTCTTTCTCCTTCTCTCTTTCTGTATTTTCACATCACTGCTAAACCTTCCCCTTCACCCCTCTTCTTTTCCTGTATTTCAGGATATTCTCCTTATGCAAGCTTTCCCTCTAAGGCTTTTGCAGCAAACTTAGTCTCTGACCTGTCCTCCTCCTCTTCTCCTCCTGACTTAGGTAACTTTGTCTAATTGTGCTTGGCAGTGAACCCTCCTCTTCCGACCCAGCCCCACCCTCCAGACCACCTGCCTGACCCCTCAAACCCTGTTTGGCATCCAGTTTGACTTGTGTGATTGTTTTTATGGGAAATGCTGCTTCATTCTTAAGGCCTGGCCCATAGGTTGTGCCTGACACTTCTAGTTCTATTCCATGTGAACAATGCCCACTGGCGATATGCAACACCTAAAAACGTCTGAACAGAGTTCAGCATGTGTCTTGAGTGTTCACCACCTTGAGTGTCCATGCAAACGGCTCAGTTTTCATTAAATCCATATGCTTATACAGTCTTCAATAATTTGGCACCTTTGGCAATCTATGTAAAACCAGTTGCTCATATAGGCCTAGTGAGTATGGTTAGCTAATATAAACAACTTGTTGGTGTGGCTATTTCAAATGTGAGTTGCACAAAAATACTGTGTCGGTGTTATGCTTTGAACTACTGTAATGCTAAATAATGTATTGTCTTCACCATTTTGTACATGGGTTTTCGAACATTGGGTGCATTCTACAACACTTCACTAACTCTATTGCTAATGGGCATTGGCTTTAGCCTCACTCAAGATGATTAAACATTGGGCAACTTTTTGATAGTTGTAGCTGTGCGATCACGTTATCGTTCTCGAGTGTTCTGATTGGATGCTTTTGACAGGTTCTCTACTGATGATTAAAAAATTCCAGATTAGAAGAACACATTGCCCAATGTCAATGATAAAGTGCTTAAACAACATGGCTCTTAAATGCCTAGGAGCATTGCTCAAAGACTTAGCCTGTGCATCATCACTGTTAGGTTGTTTGTCGTTGTGCAGGCTAATGAATATGGGCCAGGTCCAGACCAAATGCAGCTGCCCTTTTGGGTGCGCTCAGACTAGCTTAGTCAAGGCTGTCTCTGCCTTCTGTGCTGCTCACAGGCAGATGCTGTCACTTGCCCTTCATTTTTCTGCCAACATGCTCTTCTCCCCCCTTCCTCTACTTTCTCTCTCTGTTGCGTGCTGTTTTTTTTTCTTTCTTTCTTTCTTTTTTTTCCCCCTGGCTTGGTGATGTCAGCGAACTGGCAACTTCATGGCTGATTAGTAAAACGTTGCTGCATGCTGCAATGGTGTTGATTTTTGTTTATTTTTTGTTTGTGTTAGTTTTCATAGCGCTAAACCTGTTGTATCATGTTTGTGTGAGTGTGTGTATACATGCACAATTTCTCTGTTTGTGTTTTTAATTTTGAATCCCCCCACCCTCTCTCTTGCCCATGCAGGTTTGACGTGTGGTCCCCCCACCTCAGGCGCTCCGCCTGTCTCCGCCCCCCAGGCCTATGGTCAGTACGCGGGGGGTCACGCACAAAATGGGCCTCCCCCCATCTCTGCCCCAAACCAGAGGTCAGTATGCAGTGACTTCAGAGTACCCCATTAAACCTGATGCCACATTGAGGTGTGCAGCCAAGACCGGATTTAAGCCATCGTGATCGTTGTAGTTGTCATTCATCATTACTGCAGTTGAGGAAGAGGTTTTGTGATGGAGCTTGTAGTTACCTGACATTCTGGCAATAGGTAGAAACCGTCAGGCCTATTTTGCGCTTGTTTTTGCTGGTAAGGTAGGCTAATTGCACTATAGAGTTACCCAATAACAATAGATCCATCGAGACTCAATGCATAATGCAGAGCATGGATGCTTGTGAACATTGCCTCCCCCTGGATGCTTTATGTACCTGTCTTTATGAAGGCATATCTGAAGGTTGCAGTTGGTGCAACAGAACAAGAGCAGTGTTTGAATGAAGGAGAAAGATATAGTACCAGAGCAGAGTACCAGAGAAGTGGTTGTCAGTTTGAAGCAAGCCAAGATCAAAGATACTGTGAGAAAATGTTGACCAGAGCAATGCAGGGGTCATGAAACCTGGCTGGTGGGAAGTTTTCTGACTTTTCTGACTTTTCTTACTTTGATTCGGACTAACATGCCATGTCATTCTGACAAGAGGGAAAGCATATGATGGGTTTGTGTGTCAGCTGATCTGTTTGAGCAGGTCTGTTTTGATGAATATTACCAAAGATCATTTAAAACGGCCCACCAAAAGTCTCACATCACACTGAATGCGTTGCGTGGGTGTATGCTTGTGACTGATCACACACAATTGTCTGAATTCTCAGTGACTTTTGCGAACAGCTTGACCTGCACCTAAAATGCATGTCTCGTGCAGAACATGTGACACTTTTGAACATGAACTTGAACAATTAACCTCTCGAACTCTTGGACAATTCAGATGTTCTGCCATGGTCATCACATCACATGTGTGATACAGACCAGAGAGATCTACAGCTACCCTGTAACTTGCCCTCAAACTTCCTCTCTGCTCTCTGTGCCTTTGGAATGAGGCTCCTTCCTTTTCGGCTTTGCCAATGTGTTGATTTCCTTTCTACTCTTACTAGGGCAGAGGCTGTCTTCACCCCAGCCAAGCTGAACTGATACCTGATAGGTGCGCAGACCCAGGAAGTGACTGACTTGGTTTCTGTGCTGCCAGCTTACTTTACTTGGCAGTAGATCTAGCCTCGTTATCGAATACAAGGCTCAAATACATGTTTGATTTGGGGGCGCTTGTGAAGGACTAGGGGTGTTTGTGAAGGACTAGGCGTAGGGGTTCGGGGTTTGCCTTTCCTGGAGCTTAGGAGAAGCTCAAATTAGTGGATGAGTTTGACCATGTGTGTTTGTGTTTCTCAGGCCTCCTGTGTCTCAGCCCTACACCCCAGCACCCATGAACCTGTCCACCCCCCAGCCAGGCTACAGCCAGCCATTTGCTGGCCCACCCACAAGTATGCAGCAAATGACCAATCAGATGGCGGGGATGCAGGTTGGGTCTGCTCCTCCTACAGGAACAACTCCTGGCTATGGTAAGGAGTCTGACCGTGACTTTTATCAGGCTTAATTAAAAAAGTCCATTCAATAAAATCCATGATATCCAAAATAAATGCATTCAAAATCATGGAGAAAGAGGCACTAGTATACAAAGATACATGATAAGGTCTCTATTGCAAAATGAATGTAGAGGTGAAGCAATGAATGCTTTGCCCTGCACTAGTTCTCATTGCTGTTTGAATTGAATGTGAGTGTTTGTGTTTCGATTTGTGTGTGTAGGTGTTTGTTTGTTTACTTATTTTCTTTTTGTTTTCTCAGCTGTGCCTCCAACCTCCCAGCCTCCAGTCTCTGGCGCTTACACATCCACAGCACCACCTGCTTCCTTCCCCCCCACCTCCTCCGCCTCCCCACACCCAGCTGCAGGTGATGGGGTCGCTCCTGGTCCCCCCCAGTCCTTCTACGGGGGTCCCCCGCCCGCTCAGCAGCCCTTCCCCACCTCCTCCGCACCTCCGCCGGCCTTCTCCTCCGCTCCCCCCACCCAGGCTCCGGCTGCACCTCCAACTGCTACTGCCGCCCCCTCCACACCCGCTCCACCCGTCTCCCAGGCTGCGCAGGCCTTCCCCGGAGCACCTCCACCTGCCCAGCCCCAGCCAACACCACCACCTCCACAGCATCAGCAGCTGCCTCCATTCTCTGCTGCTGGGCCTCCACCCGCACAGCAAACCCCCTTCTCATCTGGGGCTCCCCCAACGGCAGCGCCCCCACCCACATCCTCTCAGCACATGTACGGAGGCCCCGCTCCACCTCCCATGGGAGCTCCTCAGCAGCAGCCGCCACCACAGCAGCAGCAGCAGCAGCAGCCTGGCTTCCCAAGGCCTCCACCCCCCACTTCACAGCCTTCACCCTCTGCCGCCACTAACTCCGCCTTCCCTGGAGGTCTCCCTCCACCCCCCACCTCCACCCAAGTGTCCCAGCCGTACCCCGGTGCCCCCATGATCCAACCACAGCAGCAGCAGCCCCCTGTCTCCCAGCCCTCCCCCTTCCACTCAGGCGCACAGCTCTCCGGGCCCATGCCTCCTCCACCGACCGCCACCGGCTTCCCACCACAAGGGGGCGCTCCTCCAAGGCCCCAGGGCATGCAAGGACCCCCACACCTCTCCATGTCTGGGCCACCCATGTCGCAGGCCAACCATGTGCCCCCAGGGCACACCCAGCCTGGCATGCCTCCACCTATGGGCCCCGCCACTGGAGGTATGCCAGGGCCTCAGCCGGGCATGCAGGGGTACCCCCCTCAACAGAACGGTTAGTGTGCCCGCCATAGTTACTGTCTCCCTTTCAAGTCCTCATTGGCTCCTTCACCAAGCTTTAGATTCCCTGTTACCATACGCCAGTGGATTGGCTGAACACCGCACATCATATTGAACATAATGCAGAATAGGTCCAGTAAAATTTCATGTCTATAAAACTGTAGCAGGAAACAGACTTCTGTCGTTAATCATTTATAACCCAAAATGTGATATGGGGTACCCCTCCCTGCAGAATGTGGTATTTTCACTATTACCAGTAGTGTCTTCACTTTATGGCCTCTTCCATACTCTAAACTCATGACAACTATGTATTGAAAGGCCATTATTGGTAATAATGGTTATAGTTCATGATCATTGAGCTGAACCCAAAGTTCAATGATACTGATCTTCCACTCATGCCATTTTAGTGTTTATCTTCTTATTTTAGTATGTCTGAAGATAATATTAGTGTAAAAGATTGTTTTTTTTTCATTTTAGGCTTAAATTTGTTTTTGTTTTAAAAAATCAGGTGCTTTTGGCCAGATGAGGGGTCCGCAGCCAGGCTATCCAGGCCCGTATCCCGGGCAACAAGGCTTTGCAGGCCCTCAGGCTCCTGCGTCCGCTCCTCCTCCACAGAAACGGTTGGACCCCGACTCCATCCCCAGTCCAGTACGTAAACACGCGCACACACACACCCCCACACCCTCACCCTCTGTTCTTCTCCCATAAAAACACACACACTTTCCCTCACACATGTAATTATGATGTACACTCTTAAAATTTGATTTACACTTTTGTGTTAATACTGTTCAGGCTTTTTTCAGTGTACACACACACACACACACACACACACACACACACACACACACCTGCACGCACACACTCACAGCACCACAGCGTATGTCAATCACACCTATCTCTTCAATGTGTTAGTTTTACTTTGGTGCACTCTGCAAGAAAAGCATACCACACAAGCACACACACTCACACACACTCCCCAAATTTGCTTGATATGGTGGTCTGTACAAAGTTAATGTCTGTTTGTGTTTGTATGTGTTATGGTGTTTGGGATAGAAGGCTATACTGTGTCTCATGCATGGATTATAAAGGTGGCCTAACTTTGACAAGTACTCTGTTGCTCTGAAGCTAAGATGCAACCTCTTTGCTTGAGCTCTCACAAGAAAACTTAAAAATATGAAGTTAATTTGCATGTTCAACTGCAAGTGTCTTTAGCATCCATGTTTGTTTTCCTTGAAAATGCCTTCTAGGAATTAAAAAAAAAATGCACTTCTGACTAATATGTGTATTTTGCTGGTCTGCACAAAAAGAGAAAAAAAAGAGAACAGAACAGAGGTAACCATGGTTACTTATCTGTTGACCTTTCCCCTCTCTTCTCTCTTCCTTTGCTTCATCTCTCTCTTTGTTTTGTTGTTTTTGCATCTGTTTTCTCTCTCTCTCAATTTGCTGGACCAAAAAAAAAAACATTAAATAATAAAGCAAGCGCCTGACATGCCGCCTGTGCAGAAAACAAGACATAGAATAGACCCAGACGCTATCCCCAGCCCAGTAAGTGACGTGCCTGTGCGTGCGTTTGTGTGTGTTAGTGTTAGTATTGGTGTTAGTGTGTGTCTGTCCCTCCCTCCTGTCCTCTTATTGCCTGTATGTTGCACTAACCAACACACCCAACCCTCCCCCTTTGAAACAATTATACTCGGGATGCTTAAATGCATGTAAATGTAGTCAATGTTAATATGCTAATGTTTTTCATATACTATGTGAGTACTTCTAATGACATTGTCACGTGGAGAAAAGAAATACCGTAGGCTCTTTCATAACCACCGTTCCATATCAGTGATCTTTTGAACAGTAACTATAACACTCATAGTAAACGACGGTTGAACTAGCAGGCAACAATTGAATCAGCCGTTTCAATATTAGTAGTAGTAGTTTCCCAAAATGGTTTTATAGCATTAAATTTGCCACTTAAAGTCTTTTGATAAAATAATTAAGCCCATTCTCACGTGTGTCATGAGTTCTCTGGATTAAAGAGAAATCTGGTGCAAATCAGTCAGTAGCCCTGTTGAAGCTCTCTGATTGCTGTCTGTTGGAATAAGAACCAGAAAATTTGATGCAACATAGACTGAATAACAAACTGATAACTATTGTTAACTGATTGGGGCATAGCAAAATGAAATTGAAAGTAAATTACTGTGCCCCATTCACTTAATGTTAGTTGCCAGTTCAATTTTCAGCCTATGCTGTATCAAATATTCTCGTTCTTTTCCCTACCGACAGCACTTTGACCAACAGGGTAATGGTTTGATTCACACTGGATTTCTCCTTTAAGACTTCCTTCCCTCCCCAAAGTGAACATCAGTTGTCAGTCCTGCCTCTCCTTTCCCGCTCCTGTGTGCATGTCTCCTCACTCTGCATGACTTAACCATCTCCTGTTATTGGACCTTTTCACTCTGCATGACTTAACCATCTCTCTGTTATTGGAGCTTACTGATGCTGCTCACTCGTGTCTTAACCCAACCCAACCCAACACGTTCACAGCACCACACCTGCCACGCACACGTCAGTAGAAATAGCCTCAACAATTACAGGTGTCTTGGCTTTTGATGCACTGAGTTTGGTGCATCTACACTTACTTTGATGTAATGATGAGATTTTGTCGTCACAGTATACGTCTTTGCTTGCTCTGCAGTCCTCATATCATTACTATCATCCATATGAGGTGAAATTGAACCTTCAATTCAACAGCCAGGAAACAATGATCACATTTAAAATCGGATGTCTTCACCTGATTTTCCTGCTCAAAGCAAATGGCAAAATGACTTATTAGCCGCATAGTGAAATATACTGAATAAGCATAAAATTGCAATCAGGTTGGCTACATGGACCTCAGTGATGTTTATTGTTGGGTTAATTTCTAGTGCTACAATGAGATTGCTGGTGTTTTATTTTGCTTGGACTACACAGCCATTTTCATTCAAAGTCATTTGCCCATTTTGACTGGAGTTGTGTATTGTGGTGCTTGGAGAGGTATATTCTGACGATACCATCACTGGTGGTCCCAAACTCCCCGGTGTCCTTTCAGTCCACTCACTCAGGTGGTGGTGTTCGTCCTCTTCTGTTAATGGAGAATACATATTGGAAATGAAATTCAGTAGTATTGGAAATGCCAGAGAAGTGTGAGATAGCATTGTGTGTGTGTGTGTGTGTGTGTGTGTGTGTGTGTGTGTGTGTGTGTGTGTGTGTGTGCGTGTGTGCGTGTGTGCGTGTGTGCGTGTTTTGTGTGTGTGTGTGCGTGTTTATGTTAGTGTGCATTTGTTATTTCATCTCATGGCCTTTTTCCCTTTCTCCTTTTCAGATCCAGGTGATTGAGGACGACAAGGCCAACAAAGGCACTGAGCCCTTCACCACTGGGGTCAGAGGGCAGGCCCCGCCCCTCGTCACCACCAACTTCCAGGTTAAAGATCAAGGTAAGGCCCCATCCTGTCTTCAGCCTTCACAATCACAGTCATCTGGCATAGCCTTTAAGCACTGAGAATGTGGCTGTTTTTGTATATTTGGTTCAGACTACAGATGGTTGTCTAATGCCTTTGCCACCACGATTTATAGGTTTGTATTTTATTTACATTTATTTATATTTGCCTGCTGGCGGAGACGCATAGCAGTGGCCGAGGAGGCCCATTAGGCCGTGGACCACGTCCAAGTCACAGAGCGGCTCCACAAGTTTCTTTCACATTTGTTACCATTACGTAATGGGGCACTTGGTGCAGGTCTGGAGTCTCTAAGTGCCCTCTTTAGCTGTTACTCTAATGGCAGACTTAATGTTGTCATTGGCTGCACTGTCATGAAGAGAGATTCTCATATCTGGTTTGTCTGATTGAACACGCAAGTGAATTTAGTTTCTTTTAATATCCAACCTTATTTCAGGCTGCCTGTTCAAGTAAAGATGAAATATTAGAGGGTGATATCTGTGGGGCTATTTGCTGGCGCGATCTGATTGATATTGACTGTTTCTGAGGCCTTGTTCGTCCAATTGAGCACACGAGTGAATTTAGGTCCTCTGTGTCACTTACATCCTGCTTGATTTCAGGTTGCCCGTACAAACAGAAAGGAAAGATCCTGAAAATCTCTTGGCCTATTTGCTAGTTTGCTCTTATTGGTATTGACTGTTGCATTGGTACGTCTGATTAGATTGAATAGCCTGCAGTAGTGAATTTAGTCTTTCCTGAAAGCGTCTGATTTTCAGGTGGAAGTGGAAAGCAGTCAAATATATGGAGCTGCAAAGAGTGCAACAAAACCATTTACAGGGATTCACAGGGGAGACAGACCAATAAACCCCTTTTGCTTTTTAAAGATCGGCATGAACAACAGGTTTAGAGTTGGATGGCCCTGTCAGACTCAGAACAAACTCTCTTGTCAATATGCCAGACCCGTGATTCAAGGACAATACCTGTGCTTGTCCGAATAAGACTGCTTGTCCCCTGTGTACTCTGTGCTCACTTGAACATCATTGTGTATATTGAGTGATTGAACATTGATGTCACTGGTGAGGACTTCAAATTCTTTTTCTGTATATAATTGTGCTGTCTTTGTTCTGATACGCTGTTATCTTCACGTTTTCTTGTTTCATTAGTTTAATTGGGCCAATCTGACATGGAAACCCCAATGGTAGCCCCTCTGTGAGAGGAATGAATGATCTAACTCATCTTGAAGTACTCAGTGTTCTCTTTCTCTGTCAGTGACTAACGTCTGACCTGAGGAGTTGGGTGATGTATTGGGCTGTCTGTCTGAGTTGTGTGCCGGTGTTCGTCTGTGCGTCTGGACCCTCTAAGGAATCACACTCCCTCGGTCTGGTCATCGCTGGTAGTCGTGTTTGACTTTTGAGTTGTCTGCCGCCTTGTTTGCCCTACAGTGTGTCTTGCTGAGTTAATGATGATGATGTCTGTCTGTGTGTGTGTACCCAGGCAACGCCAGTCCTCGCTTTATCCGCTGCACTGCCTACAACATGCCCTGCACCTCAGACATGGCCAAGCAGTCACAGGTGCCGCTGGCCGCTGTCATCAAACCTTTGGCCACCTTGCCCCCAGATGAGGTGAATGCACACGCACGCACGCACGCCGCACGCAGGCACACCCCACCAACACCAACAAATTCTCTCACCATACACACACCACACACACACACACACACCACACCACCCCCAGCACATTCTCCCATACCCACATGAATGTAAGCAGATCTAACGTTCACATAAGTCATAATGCAAACACATACATACATAATACCACATAGAATGAGCACTTGTTATTTAAATGTAATTGTACGCACTCTAAACAGAATCTCACGTTGCTTGTGAGTTATTCCTCCGGTTCTGAGTCTGATCGGTCGGCAGAAGTATTTCTAGAATAAATTCTGTCTGTGCCGTGAATGTGATGTGAGCCTTTGTGACTTCTGCTCTTTTCAGTTGATTAATTTCTGTCTTCCTCTACCCCTTCATTACGTGTGTTGCCCATCAGATTGAACTTGTGTAATCTTATAAGATCAGTGCATTTCCTCTGTGGTCTGTCTGTATAAAGCAGAACTGGTAGAAAAGAGGGAATTTGTACTTTCATAAAGGCTCATCGCTTCCTGTTTCTCACACACACACACTCCTCAGATATGCTTGTGTCCTCTGTCTGACTCACTACACACACACACAAACACACACACACACGGCTTATACATGGATGTTGCTGAGGCGAAGAGTGCGTGTCTTCACAAAGGTTGTTCTCTCTCTGTTCCCCAGACGCCTCCGTACATTGTGGACCATGGTGAGAGCGGCCCCATCCGTTGCAACCGTTGCAAGGCGTACATGTGTCCCTACATGCAGTTCATTGAGGGCGGCCGCCGGTTCCAGTGTGGCTTCTGCAGCTGTGTCACAGAGGGTGAGACACACACGTGCACACACACACACACACACACACACACACAGATACTTACAGAAATTAGTCTTTACTCCCATCCCTCACTCACTGTCTTATGCTCACACACAAAAGGAGATATTTACTTGCACTCTTTAGAACTGTAGGTACCTAGTTACCCATAGGTGTAAATGGAAACAGCAGAAACCACATATATATATCAACTTCACAGAGACTTAATCATGATCACTTTGATTCTTATTACTTTGACTGCTCATCAGCACCACTTCCCCTGTTAGAGCTTTTATGCAGTTTCTCATTCGTCGGTCACGAATTGATCGACTAACTGATCGATTGATTGACACCTCTGTTCCCCCCACCCCAACAGTGCCTCCCCATTACTTCCAGCATCTGGACCACACAGGGAAGAGGGTGGACTGCTACGACCGGCCTGAGCTCTCCATGGGCAGCTATGAGTTCCTCGCCACTGTTGACTACTGCAAGGTAAGTCATTACCAGTACTAGCAAGCGATGCAGATGTATACCAGGCAGGATGTGGTATGTTTAGACCAGGGATTCTCAGACTTTATTGAGCCGGGGACACCTCATGAATCAGAATTTTTTTTTCAAGGACCCCTCATAATCGCAACAAAGACTTAACCATGTAAGATTATAGCCATTTGTTTTTCAGATGCTTTTGAAGTCTTATTCAAAAAAACATATTTTGCTAATACCACAACAGTTTTAAATAGGCACGTTACTGCATTTGGCAGAACTTGACAGTGGAAGAGCAGTTTTAAACTTTTGACTTTTTGTCAAATCTCAGCCTACTATGTTAAAAAATCCTGTTTGTTTCACATAACTAATAATAACTAATATTCATATTGCTTGCAGTTAACACCCTAGGAAAGTGTTTTGATAGATTAATTTAATAAATTTGTCACTAATGTTTTGCTGATGAGAGTACTGAGTACAATGTGATTTGGCTCTATACAGATCTCTCATATTTTTCTCTCCATAAGACAAGTTTATTCTTTATAGCAAACTTTTTCACAGACCCTCTGGCAATGTGCTGCGGACCCCTGGGGGTCCCTGACCTCAGTTTGGGAAACAATGGTTTAGGCATCCAATGCAGCAGTTAGCATGTGACGACCTACTTCATATAAGTGCTGTATAAGTAACAAGTATTTAGCAGGCGTCAAAGTGAGTCACACAAACACAAGTCCAGAATATATGTCAAGCAACACAAGTCCAGAATATATGTCAAGAGCTTAAAGGAGGTTTACATATGTGCTGTATCATTTAGCCATGGTCGGGGTTTATTCCACACAATGCTTAACGTATCGTCGTGTGACCCTACTTACAATAAGAACACTATTTTTCATATAGTCAACCATTAGTCTGAGTCCACTATGAGTGAGGCCAGACACAGATGTGTGTGGCTTTGACACAGTTTGCACAAGATGGATGTCTGAATCAAGACATAACAAGGCCGCTTTCATGGCAGGATAGACCTTCAAAAACAATCTTAGTGATGTGGTGACGCACCGACTTTATGGGACTATTATGTGCATTTTGAATATGAATTGCAATGGTTTTAAAAAGAATTAGCAAAGATTCTTTTTTTAATCAACTGCCCCTGGAATTAGGTTGTTTGTAAAAGCCATGTGAAGACGTTCACTGACGGCATGTGTGTGTATGCGCCTTGCAGAATAACAAGATTCCTCAGCCCCCTGCCTTCATTTTCCTGATCGACGTGTCTTACAACGCTGTGCGGAGTGGTATGGTGAACATCGTTTGTCAGGAGCTCAAGACGCTGCTGGATTACCTGCCCAGGTACGTACAAATGCAACACAGGCTCATAAACCAGAGATGGTTAGTTAAAATGACATTTCATTCAAGCAGGTCAATAGATCTAGATGTTTGTGCATGTAGTTTCATATAAGAGGAAATGAAGTCTTGTGTTTGTACATACACTCACGCCTTCATTTTTGTCCCTATTTTTCTTGCCTTCCCTCCAGGGAGAACCCAGACCTGCCATCGGCCGTACGCGTGGGCTTCGTCACCTACAACAAGGTGCTGCACTTCTACAACGTGAAGGCCTCCCTGGCGCAGCCCCAGATGATGGTGGTATCTGACGTGGCCGACATGTTTGTGCCGCTGCTCGACGGCTTTCTCGTCAACGTCAACGAGTCTCGCGTGGTCATTGAGAGGTAATGGTCTGCATGCACTGCCTCTTTCTCTCTTATTCTCTCTCTCTCTGCCTGTCCATTTTCTGTTTCCCTCTCTCTTTCTCCCGCTTTTCCTGTCTGTCCCTCCATCTGTCCCTGTGTCTGTCCCTCCATCTGTCCCTGTGTCTGTCCTTCCATCTGTCCCTGTGTCTGTATCTGTCCCTGCCCTTTTCTGGTGGAGGGGTTATGAGCAAGAGATCATTTATCAGTTTTATTTGTCTCACCAGTGCCAGCTCCAATACTCACTTTAGCTCCTCTTGTGTGTGTGTGTGTGTGTGTGTGTGTGTGTGTGTGTGTGTGTGTGTGTGTGTGTGTGTGTGTGTGTGTGTGTGTGTGTGTGTGTGCTTGTGTGCTTGTGTGTGTCTGTGTCTGTGGCAGCTTGCTGGACCAGATCCCTGAGATGTTTGCAGACACACGGGAGACCGAGACAGTGTTTGGCCCTGTGATTCAGGCTGGCCTAGAGGCTTTGAAGGTATGACAGGCTTTGTGGTGTGTGGGTGGGTGTGGGTGTGTGTGTGTGGGGGGGGGGGGGGGTGGGTGGGTGTTTTATTCATTTATTTTTTCTTGCTTCGCAGCGCTGTTACGTTTATGTTAGTTGTCATTCAATGAAGCGTATTTCTGTTCTTAGTGTGTGTTATTCATATGTGTGTGTTTGCAGGCGGCTGACTGTGCTGGGAAGCTCTTCATATTCCACACGTCTCTGCCCATCTCTGAGGCTCCTGGGAAACTGAAGAACAGGGAGGATAAGAAGCAGGTTGGCACCGACAAAGAGAAGGTAGCATAGCGTTTCTTATTTTTCTTCCCCATTTTTTTTTCCCCTCACTGCCCTCGCTCTTGCTCTCGCACTTTCTCTCTCTCTCTTTCATTTTCTCCCTCCAGTGTTTTCTCTCTCTCTCTTTTTCTGTCTCCAATATCCAACCTCATTTTCCCCTCTACTCTCTCCCTGTCTGTGTATTAGCTAGAGGTCCATTTCACGTCCTATTGTCACCCTGTGAATGGTCCATTTACTGCCAGCACAATAGCTCATAGTTATACTCTTTTTGTCATCCTCTGTGCGCCTCTATATGAGTATGATCTTCACTTACAGTCTGCACTGTCTGACCGCAGTCCTTTCTGCACGTGCTCTTTCTGCAGGCGCTGTTCCAGCCGCAGGTCAGTTTCTATAACAACCTGGCCAAGGAATGTGTGGCGCAGGGCTGCTGCGTGGACCTTTTCCTATTCCCCAACCAGTACGTCGACGTGGCAACGCTCGGCGTCGTCCCCACCTCCACCGGAGGCTCCATCTACAAGTACACCTACTTCCAGGTGAGCGCGTTTACTCAGGAGGACCAGCATACACAGCAGTGTTCCCCAAGCTTCTCAATAGTATTTGCTCGAGTTTCATTACAAAGGTTCACCAAGTTACTGCTTTATAAGCTTGGAGTCTCAGCTTTCTTTTTTTTTTTGAATGACTCTGAGCTACTCAAGCTGTACAGTCACTTGTGACGCTCATAAAAAAATAGCTCCTAACATATCTGTGTTCATTCTTGTCCCTCTAATCGCTCAAGACGTGCCCATTGACATTTCATTTACAGCCGAAGCAAGTCATAGCTAATTCACATAAAGTTGAGTAGTTTTCAACTTGTTTTAGTTGCTCTAGTTTTGCTGCTCGTCGCTCTAATCGCTTTTGTCGCTCTTGTCCATCAAAGTGAATTACTTCTGGCGATTTTTACAGTTTTAGTCACTCTTGTTGTGAACACACAGACTGGACACTCGATGATGATGATTGCCTTGTCTAAAGACCAGTACTTCAACCGTGTCTCAAGTAATAAAAATGGTTTGAGACGGCAATGGTAGCAACACTAAATACACAAAAAACAAAACAAGTTCATCAGCATAAACAAGTCCTGCTTAAATTCCTCTTCATCCCATACTGATAAAATCCAATCCCACACAGTACTACTAGACATGGCTTTTGATTCAACATGACAAGTCTTCAGAATGTGGGTCAGTAAAATAAATAAATAAATAAATGTAAATCTGCCTAAGCGCGACCGTCTGCGTCATGCCAACCTGACCTATCTGATCCATAATCCACTTCCTGTTCTACCTACACACACGCACACAGACACATTTTTATGTGTTCTCATGAGCAGGTTGATAATCTGAGATTTATGCGCAGGGCTTTGTGATTTCACTTATATCAAAGGGTTTTCCATACAGAAGCACAAGGTCATTCATTGATTTTTGCAGCCTAAACGGATGATGTGTCCTATCATATGCCTACAAATTCACTACTAGTTGTAAATGATAATTCATCCGCATAGGATTTCACTTGGTGTTGTGTTATGTCCATGTCAGTGTTTTTTTCCCCACAATGAAATATAGATAATTTGCTGGACCATAACTTCTATTTGTAGAAATAAAGCATCTATACTACCGGTAGCAAATTCTGAAATATTTTAATACTGGAGAGAGGGTAGGTCAGGTGTACTAGTAGTACCCAGATCATGGGTTTCATTTTTTAGGTTGCATCAGGCTTTGTGTCAGCAAAGGTGAGGTTTCCCAACTGCAGCGGTCTGTGTTTGATGGAATACTGAAAAGTCACGTTCTATTGTGCTCACAGGCCATCAGTTCTAGAGACCCGTAAGATCACTGGGCCAACCATGGCTAATGATGGTTTGTCTGCATTTCTCTTCCCGGCCTTTTTTAGGCCCAGGCAGACCAGGAGCGTTTCTTGCATGACCTCCGGCGAGACGTGCAGAAGCAGGTGGGCTTCGACGCCGTCATGAGGGTTCGCACCAGCACGGGTGAGTAAGCAAGCCAGCCAACCACTTGCCCAACGTTTACTCTCTATCAGCCCATCCCTCTATCCATCCCTCCATCCATCTATCTTATACATCCATCCATTTATTTGTCCAGTCAAGCTTTGAGAATGTAAGGGCATGCCTCTGAAGTCCTGCCACTGAAGCTAATGTACATACAGAGCATTTATTTGACCTTAGTTACTGATTTTGACTTTTGAACTGATCCTGTGGCTCAGGGTTAGAGCAAGGCACTACCAGCACAAAGACCATTGGTTTAGCACTCTGGGGAAGAACAAGGCACAATCAGCACAAACATCATTGGTTTAGCGCTCAGGGGAAGAGCAAAGCACTACCAACACAAAGGTCATTAGTTTAGCGCTCAGGGTTAGAGCAAGGCACCATCAGCACAAAGATCATTGGCTTAGCACTCAGGGAGACAGAGGTACTGATCTGAATCCATGACTGTGTTGCAGAGTCACCTTAGCTGAAGTCATCTGCTCAATTCAGTTCCTATGCTATTTACATTTTTGTTTTGGGGCTAATAGCAGTAGAGATGATCTTAAGGCCCTTCACAGATCCCAGAGCCCAAAAAACCCTGTGAGAAAGGCAAGGGGGAGAAACGTCCTTTTATCACAAACAGGAGCACATTAAAGGAGAAGTCCTGGGTCAATCAACCCATAGCCCACTTGTTCGAGGTCACCAAGGAAGAACGAAAAAGTCCTTAGTACAGCGTAGAGTGAATAGGATAAATGGCAGCTAATGTTAGCTTATGTGGGCTAGGAATCTCCCTTTCAGCTTTTATATGCCCTCACTCTCAGCAGTGGCCATTCTCTGCCGCTATTTTGCTATTTGGTATGTGTTGTACCAAATTTTCTTGTTCTTCTTCTTGCCAACAACACCCAGGGACCTCTAAAAATAGGGCCATAGGTTGATTTACACTAAACTTTTCCTTTAACAGAACCCAGCTTGGCTTACTGTAACCCAGTCAAGCTTTGCTAATGCTAACACGATGCTGTCCGTCTATGCTCAGCGAAAGCCAGGTTGGTTCACTCATCGGAGCTTCGAAGGCCATGAGACTCCGATTCCAAGCGCATGTCTGCCAGAGCAGAATGGTCCCTTATACCCACTGTTATATAATCCACCGTTTGGCTTAGCTTGTGACCCAGTCCCTTTGTGGATTAAACGCTGCATGTAATGCTTTTGGAATAAGCCTGGATTTAAAGATCCCATATGTAAACTTATACACACACACAGACACACACACACACACACACAGAGGGCAGGAGCTTTGGGAGCGTTGGGTTGACCTTGTCTGGTGATGTATGTATGACCCAGTGTCAGATCTTTGATGATTCAATAATGTATGCACATGACGTGAGCATGAACACAGCCATGAATATGCATGCAAAGGAAACTGTTTTAATCAACCTCTCCTGTGTGTGTGAGAGAGTGTGTGTGGGTGTGTAAGTGTGTGGTAGTCTCTGCTGAATGGGCACAGCCATTGTTTGCATCATTATTTCACAATCCCTCTCTCACAAATGGACAAATTCACCAGTTTACAAAGTCAGTGTAACCACATTCAGCAAAATAAGCTCACTAACGAGGATGCATTGAAGGCATTTGTGTGTTTGTGAGGGCGATGTGGAGTGTGTGGTGTGTGTTGAGTTTCTGACGTCTGGTTGGTTGCTCTCCCCTCGCCTCAGGCATCAGAGCTACGGACTTCTTTGGCTCGTTCTACATGAGCAACACCACAGACGTGGAGCTGGCCGGCCTTGACTGCGACAAGACCATCACCGTGGAGTTCAGGCACGACGACAAACTCAATGAAGAGACCGGGGCCTTGATGCAGGTGTGTGTGTGTGTGTGTGTGTGTGTGTGTGTGTGTGTGTGTGTGGTGTGTGGTGTGTGTGTGTGTGTGTGTGTGTGTGTGTGTGTGTGTGTGTGTGTGTGTGTGCTGTTTCTGATCTGATGTTAAGGAGTTACTGTGTATGTGTTTGTGTCCCGTGCGTGTGTGTGTGTGTATATGTGTATATGAAAACCTGTCGATGAGAGGAGGGGCGTTATGGATGGAAAATGACTTGGCCTACTTACTGGCCTTTCAGGTGACATCACAATGTGTGCGCGCGTGTGTGTGTGTGTGTGTGCGCGGGTGCGTGTGTATGTGTGTGTGTGTGTGTGTGTGTAAGACGGAATTGTAGATGGGGATTAAAAGTGAAAAATCCTATGGCAGTGTCATCAGAGCAGTTTGCTCCTAAGCTCTGCTGCAGTGAGCCTCCTTTCTGCTGACTCGTGTTGTTTAGTTCTGAGGAAACTAACCTGTGTGTGTGTGTGTGTGTGTGTGCGCGTGTGTGTGCGCGCGCACGTGCGTGTATGCATGTGGTCACATGTATAAGGCAGAAATATTAAGCAGACATAAAAAGTCTGCAAGACATCTTTGCCGGTGTCGCTTGTGTGGTGTGGTGTGGTGTGTGTGTGTGTGTGTGTGTGTGTGTGTGTGTGTGTGTGTGTGCGTCTGTGGTATTCAGCTCTATTAGAACCAGCATTTGAGAGGTCTGTTTGTGCAGATGTGATGGATGAGAGTGACCACCATACTGTTGATCACAGTGTTTTGTGCGTTTCTTTGTAAATGAACACGTCTAAGATAAATCTTTCATACTATCCTCTTTTTTGTGTGTGTGTGTGAGTGTGTATGTATACAGAGGGGGGCTTGTGTGGAGGATTGTGTGAGAGGATTGTGTGGTTCCACGCATTCATGTGCTTGTGTGTGTGTGTGTGTGTGTGTGTGTGTGTGTGTGTGTGTGTGTGTGTTTTCTGTCTTCAGTACTGTGTGTACTCAGCAAGTGTGTGTGCACTCTGAAATCTCTTTCATACCCTCCTCTAATGTGTGTGTGTGAGGGGGGGGGTAATATTTTGTGTGTGTGTGTGTATTTTGTGTAGTGTCTATGTATATTAATATTAGTGTGCGTTGTGCTTCTCTCCCCTGTGTCCAGTGTGCTATGCTGTATACCAGCTGCAGTGGACAGCGGCGGTTGCGGGTCCACAACATGGCCGTCAACTGCTGTATGCAGCTGGCCGACCTCTACCGCAACTGCGAGACCGACACCATCATCAACTTCTTCTCCAAGTATGGTGAGTCTCAGAGCCATAGGGGGTAGACACACACACACACACACACACACACGCACATTTATGTCATTAGTTGCCTGTGCCACTTCTTGTAATGTACTAGTTTGTTCCTGTAGAGGTTTTGTCTTTACAGATGTAAACTCTGTCATACACACTGTTTGAGAAATAAATAAATGTGCGTGTGTGTGTGTTTGTCCAGCATACCGAAGTGTGCTCAACAGCCCCACCAAGAACGTGCGGGACAGTCTGGTGAACCAGTGTGCTCAGATCCTGGCCTGCTACCGCAAGAACTGTGCAAGCCCTTCTTCTGCTGGACAGGTGAGAGAGAAATATATACACACACACCACACACACACACACACACACACACACACACACGCCACTGTAGTAGCTCCTCCTGTGCACAGCAGTTGAGAGGGAAATGTGAGCATGCACACACACAACTCACACAGTAACTCACAAGATGCGCACACACACACACACAGAGCTGCTGCCTCATTGGACCATCTGCATCTTGTGCTGCTACCCACAGGACACACGGACACACACACACACACACAAAAACTTTCTCATTATTTTACCCCCCCCCCCCCCTCTCTCTGTCTCTATGTGTCTCTGTCTCACTCTCCTTCACTTCACCCACATCTGTTCATCCCTGTAGTTGATCCTGCCTGAGTGTATGAAGCTGCTGCCAGTCTACCTGAACTGCGTGCTGAAGAGCGACGTGCTGCACCCGGCGGCCGACACCTCCCTGGACGACCGCGCCTACCTGAGGCAGCTGCTCGGGTGCATGGACGTCACCGAGAGCCATGTCTTCTTCTACCCGCGCCTGCTGCCGCTGGTGAGACACACACACACACACACACACACATTCAGACACATCCACATCCTCTCATTCAATTACGTGCACCCGCTCCACACACACACATTCATACACGTATACACATCCATACACACACATCCTTATATTAACAGTTTTGTTTGGTAATCATGCTATTGTCTACCTGTGGCCACTGGTACTGCTTAGTGGTGTTGCTGTTTACCCACTTTTATGAATTAATGAGGCACGTTTTTCTGCCGTCTGTGAACAGAGATCTGATCTCTGTTCCTTGCTCCTGTGAAAGCCAGTAGTTTTCTTCCTGCTCTAAACCACCTTACTGTTGCTCTGAGGTATTGAAGGTGTCTGTGTTTGTGTGCCATCTCCACTGGTACTCAATATGTGTAGTGACACCTCTTTCTCCCTCTTCACTTTCTGTCTGGCACCTCTCTCTCTCTCTCCCTCCCTCCCCCTCCTTCTCCATCTCCCTCTTTCTCTCACACACACACACACACTCTCTCTCTCTCTCTCACACACACACACACACACACACACACACACACACACACACACACACACACATACACACACACACGCATGCACGCACGCACGCACGCACTTTTTGACTGTGTCTTCTGCTCCTGACACTTTGATGTCTCTCACCTCTCTCCTCGTCTTTTTCTCCTGGTCATCCCTTTGTTGACCCTGTGTCTCGTGCTCCTCTTCCTTCCCTTAGCGTAGTGTTTTTGTATTGTATGTCGCTTTGGATAAAAGTCTCTGCCAAGAACCTGTAGACATAAACCCCAAAAAATCAATTCACTTTTTTGCCATGAGCACTTTAAGAAGATTGACAAAGCACACAGGTTAGTTGTTTGTCTTGGTGACCTCCGCTGACCCCTGCCTGATCATTTCTCCTCTGCTTCCTGTGCAGCATAAGATGGACACAGAGAGCGAGGCGTTGCCAGTGGCCATCCGGGACTCGGAGGAGCGTCTGTCCAAGGGAGGGCTGTATCTGCTCGAGACGGGCCTGAACCTCTTCCTGTGGGTGGGCGCCAGCACTCAGCAGGAACTGCTGCAGAACGTCTTCGGCACGCCCGCCTTCGGACAGATCGATCCCAACATGGTGAGGGCCCCCCCGGTTTAAGTTTAGTCAGAACCATCCTTTTCTGTCTCGTGTGGTGAATCCACGTACATTCTTCACTTCTCTTTGTCAGATCAGTGCGTGAACCCTCAGGTTTATGCCCAGTTAGACTGAGGCACATGCACACACACACACACCGTGTAATAACTCCTTTTATGTGGTCTTGTTCATGTCAACACCAATTGTCACAGTCTGTCTATTCATCCACCTTATCATTCGTTACCTTTTTTCCCTCAGTTCCCTCGTTCTCTCGTTCATTTCTTTAGTCCTCACCCTGTTCTCTTGCTCATATGTCTGGTTTCCCCCACCACAGACCTCCTTGCCAGAGTTGGATAATCCATTCTCAAAGAAGCTGCGAGACATCATCTCCTCCTTCAGAGCCCAGAGGTCACGATACATGAAGGTGAGTTCTCTTCTCTTCAGGTCAGATTTGAGCTCTCCTGTTTCTTTTTTTCCACTTTCTATCTCTGTCTCATCCTTTCATCTCACCCTTTCCATCTTGCACTCCTCTCTCTCTTCCTGTCTTTAGTTCTTTTTCTCTTTCTTTGTTTCTGTCGCTCCTACATTCTTTCTCTTCCCACCCTTTTCGCCCCTTCGGTAGCTTTTGCGTTGTCCTCATTGTAAGGCACTGTGCATATACCACACTATCCTATCACTATCTTAGAGTATCCAGCCTTTCGGCTTGTCCCAGGGGTTATGACTCTTTAAGGTGGTCATAAGCACAGCAGCAAATGACATGTATGGTGTTCCAGACATGGTAAGAGAGAGAGGGAGAGAAAAGTTTAGTTTGGCTGGTAATGATAACAAACACCTGTTAAGAGACTGTGCCATGATGTGGACTGATGTGGATTCGTTGGGAGAGTGTCACGTGTTGTTGACTCCAGTGTCGTATCTGACTGTAATTCCTTCTGCCGTCTCACGTCCACCTCTTCCCCTGTCTGCAGCTGATGGTGGTGAAGCAGGACGACAAGCTGGAGCTCATCTTCAAGCACTTCCTGGTGGAGGACAAGAACAACTGCGGCGGCGCCTCCTACGTGGACTTCCTCTGCCACATGCACAAGGAAATCCGACAGCTGCTCAGCTAGGACTGCCCCGCCCATCTCCTCAGACCCCTCCCCTTCCCATTTCGTGTCCCCTCCCCCATACCCCCGTCATCAACATGCCCCTCCCCCTCCCCACCCAATCCCCTCCCACCAGACTCCCAACCTGCTACTCTTTTACTCGAGACGCGCTTTATCTTTTTATTTGGAAATAATAAAACTAAACCTCTCCCTCCTCTTCCTTCTCCTCCAGTCATCCTCCTCCCCCTCTCCTTCACCTCCACAGTCTCCTAGTCTCTCCTGGGCCTCTGGGAGGCGTTGATCTGGAGGTCCTGACTAGGTGGACGGGGGGTGGGGGGTTAGGGTGGAACTCTCTGGCTCAGACTCTGCGTGTGTCTCTGATGGGTTTTAGTCTCTTACTCTTGCTTTGGGCTAGGTTTTTTTTTTTTGTTTGTTTTTTTTTTGATCATTTTTTGGGGAGGTGTATGTGTGTGTGAGAGAGAGTGTGTGTGCCTGCCTGAATAAATAAGATAGATAGGTGGATGGATGATCAGTCCCACATTACTGCAGAGTATTCAGGATCCTTTTTTTCAGCCTCAATGTGAAGTCTAACTTCCAGCAACATGTCAGCGTATGAAGGCAAAACACTGGGGTGTGAGTGTGAGTGTGTGAGAGTGTGAGACTGAGGGATGTCAGATGAATTGGTAGTGGAAGAGTTGTTTGAATTGGTGATCATTGATGTTGATTGTATTGGGTAGGTGTTCTATGAGTAACACTAGCACTGACACTCTGGGGGGGGGGGTGACTAATAAAAAAAGCAAAAATATATTCAACAAATAACAAAGGAGAACAAACAGGAGCGTCACACAGACGCTCTTCAACCCAAAGTCCCAAGACCCCCTTCACCACCAGTGAAAGCAAATGCTTTACCTAAGCAGATGGAACCTCTAGATGGCAAAAAAAATAAGATGGAAACAAGTTCACCTTGCCTTTGTTGCAGTTTTTTTTTTCTTCCCTCCCACCCCCGTCCTCTAGAGGATTCCTTTGTCCTATTCGGCTTCCACTTTTCCCCTCGTCGTCTTTCGTTTTGTTTTTGTTCTTTTTCTGTCGTTCTCAGCATATGGCCTTACCCCCTCCACCCTACACTTTTCGTTTTGACCCTACTTTCAAATCATCTTTCTTTTGTGTTTGTTTGTTTGTTTGTTTGTATGGTATTGTCCACTGTAACGGTCTATGTTTTTAAAACGCGTGCAAAATCAAAATGTGACTAACAGGCAATATGGGAACCTGAATATTCTTTTTGCATTTGTTTATGTAATCTGCCCCCCTGTTTAAAAACAAGAAAGAAAGAAAAAGATAGAAAAAAAGGAACTTTTTTCTTTGGTTCTCATACACAGATTAGCAGGAAGACAGAGTAACACATACATTTAAACAGTCTATGCATTTTCCTACTAGAGGAGGGCTTAACAGGGGAGCTGTATACACATATTATTGTAATTACTGAACTTATTATTCTTGAATTTTATCGTAATATCAACAAGTGGGGGCTGCTTCTCTGGACTCCCTCCCCTCCAAGGTGTTTAAGTGTGTACCCAAACACACACACACACACGTGTTCTGGTAAATGATTAGATTCTCCGTTTTGAGGAGAAGTGATTTGGTCTAAGATGAAGGACCCAGAGGAGGGAGAAATCTTAGAGATGTGA
Source organism: Tenualosa ilisha (assembly GCA_015244755.2). NCBI lineage: Eukaryota > Metazoa > Chordata > Actinopteri > Clupeiformes > Clupeidae > Tenualosa > Tenualosa ilisha. Next base: position 1,619,580 of record PYXC01002151.1, on the reverse strand, counting down.
GCCTCTCAAATGAACTTTGGGAATTGTAGTTCATCTGAACAATATGATAAAGGTCCCTTGGCCTGCTGGGATTTGTAGTTCAGGTGTGGGAGGGTGTGCTCAGAGTAGTCAGCCACCCCTCACTCAAACCTCTGCTCTGTTCCACCAAACTGTTAACCTCCTTTTTTAATTTTCATTTCATTTTTGTTTTTGTTTTTTTCCTTTTTGTGTGTGTGTGATCCTTCTCCCATCCTCTGCAAATCTTTGCTTCAAACGTCCTGATCTTTTGTATCACTGACAAATATTGTTTGGGTTAATCTATTTTACTTTCTCTCTCTCTTTTTTTTTTTTTTTTTAATCCGTTTTGAAGGTTTGTGATTCTGTGGAGTGCTTCTCTTTGGCCTCTCATCATATAAGATCAAGACGTTCTCTTGTGATCTGCATGGTGGTAATGATGGTGATGGTATGGTGCAATGTGGGTGGGATTGTGGGATGAGGAGAGGGCACAGGCTATGGATTTTTGGGGGTGTAAAGAGTGCAGTATTTACAGCTGTTGATTCCTTCTTTTGGGGGGGGGGTGTCAGGGAGGTGAGAGGATTTAAGAGAACACAGAAAAATTGTGACCCAAGAAACGATTCAGACACTGAAATACCTTTGTCATTGACATTTATTTACATGTACAGAATTAAAACAAAATCACATTTTAAACACAATGCCCCAGCCTGTGTGATTTGTTTGGTATGTGAGGTGCCCATATGCCCATGCTGTGGCACGCAGTAATGCTGAAATCAACTTTGTGTGTGTGTGTGTCCCTGTGCATATGCGTGCATGTGTGTGAGTGAAAGGAGATGCAAATCCTTGTGAATTTCACCATTGAAATGAGGGATTAAATCTCTGTTGACTGAAGACTGAAATTTTTATTTCTTGAGTGATAGAATCCCACATTTCTTTTTCTAAAAACCTTTTTTTTGTTGTTTTTTTTTTTCTTATGCGAGTGTGTTTTTTCCATAACCCATTATTAATCTCAGTTGAATTGTTTACAATTTATCTTATGACAATGAACCCCTCCCCCCCATGTGATTTCTGAATGTAACCTCTATTATGTCTTTGTTTTACTCCACGCTGTGTTGTTCCTGCCTGAGTTGCAAACAGACAACGTAAACAATGAAATAAACAACCATATATTTATCAGTTGGCTCCTGCACCCTTTTCCAAATCATTAGACTAAACCTTAGTCCTAGACCTTAGACCTTAAATTTAGACAGCATGTTATGTCACAGCTACATATTTTGGGCCCAGTATGAATGTATTGGCCTGTGAATTTAAATCTATTTCTGACCTGCTAAAGACCTCCTTCTGTCACAAGAAAATCACAGTCCCAGTAAGCAGAGTTGGCTAAAATATTCATATTCTGTCTCCCACTAATGCCAAGCATCAACACAAAGTTTATTTCCTGACTAGGATGACTGAACTATATGGGCCCACCTTTGTAAAACAGTTCTGTAGTTGTTTTATTAAAACAACTCCTTAAAAAGGCAGATAAAAGTTATTGAATTGTGGCACGCAACAGTTTGGAGTTTACAAAGCATAAATCAGGAATTGTTTGGGGATCATTTTAGGTACACGGAAGAAAGTGCGCTGTTGCAGGCTTCGCAGCCATGCTGAGTTTAACTGCATCTGCCAGATGTGGCCAGGCCAGGGTCAGTTGGATCACTGGTGTGTAATCCTCTCTCACCAATTCACCTCAGATAGCTTGGTCCCACCACGTCCTTAACGTTCCCGCAACCATTACATAACGTGGTTTATCATCCTACCGGCGGTTTATTTCCAAGGCTGTCTTTGACATTTTGGACCGTTTTCCGACATTACTACAGCAAATACTTCAAATTCAGTCTCACAAGCAAGTTACATAGCCTGACATAGCCGAAAGGGATTTGTAGGCCTAACATCTGGATTTTGTTTGGAAGAATAGTATTAAAATGCCTGGGTTCCACCCCCTCTCTTACTGCCCAAAAGACTAACTTATTTCTCCTTATGAGTTGTGGAGCATTTATTTCACTCTCTCATGAAAAAGCTTGGCCTACATATTAATCCACTGTAAAATGGGTAATTACATTAAAGACCACCAGGTGGGCCATTCTAGACTATAACATCTGCATCTATGGACAGGCGACAGATGCAGACAGACAGACTCGACACAATTAAAATGATCTTATTATGTTGTGTTTTTTGTGAGCTTAGTGATGTGGAGTGTCTCCCCACCCCACCCCCACCCCCCTTCACACACACTCTCTTGGAGGTGAGGATGGGTGTTCATTAAATGAGACACCTCTGCGAGCCACAGGAAATAGTCAGCTGCTCATGACCAATTGTTTCCTCATCTGTGACAAACATACGCATGCATACACACACAACACACACACACTTACACACTCTAATCTTCACAGTGCCGTGTTCCCTTTTTAATGTATTCCTAATCTAGGCAGAGGGAACAGGGATCTTAACAGAGGAGGATAAAGGAGACATAGCATTTATAGCTCCCCGACCAGAGCCATACACACACACACACAGACCACTCCTCCACACACACAAACATCCATTTACATAATCACACACACATATACACACTCCCAAACCATATACACACAAATGCCATGCCTTCAACCAAGCCACTCACTCTCTTTCCCTCCCTTGCTCTCTCTCTCATTCTCTCCCTCTTTGCACAATCTTTATCCCACACACTCTCTCTCTCTCTTTCTTTCACATACACCCCCTCCCCCACTCACACACACTGCAAATTCACTCTTTTTTCTCTCCCGCCACCTCACTTTAATGGGAGTCTCTGCAGCCAAACAAGCCAGGATCAATATGTCTCATCAGCATTTTCAGCTCTCCTACTCACACTGTGTATGTATGGCTGTGTGTGTGTGTGTGTGTGTGTGTGTGTGTGTGTGTGTGTGTGTGTGTGTGTGTCTGTGTGACTGCAGCAAACAGTCAGCTGAGCTCCCCTGGTCTTTGAACCTACACAAGATGCTCACTCAGGCACCAGCACGAGGACAGAGAGAGTGAGTGTGTGTGTGTGTGTGTGTGTGTGTGGTGTGTGTGTGGTGTGTGTGTGTGTGTGCGTGTGCTTGTATGAAGGGGGCTACAACAGGTTTGGTCGGTGTTGATATGTGTGTCTTTGTTCTAAGAGATCATGTGGAAGCAGACACACACAGGCACACTCAAAGCTGTTCGCTCCTGTGACAGGATGGTCTCTTCATCATTGTGCCAAAATAAATCCAGTGTGTACTTTGGATTGAGGAATGTAGGTAAATTTTTTCATCAATATATCATCATTGAAACAGGTCTATGTAATGCTGTTTTTTCTGAGACGCTCTCTCTCTCTCTCTCTCTCTCTCTCTCTCTCTCTCTCTCTCTCTCTGTGTGTGTGTGTGTGTGTGTGTGTGTGTGTGTGTTTGTGTGAGTGAGAGAGAGCTGCTGATGGCTACAAATGGAAGTGGCCATTAACACTAACCCCTATGAGCTCTGAAACACACACACACACACACACACACACAGCTTTTCCAAAGACCTAAGGATAAGTTTCCCACAATTTCCCACACACACACACACACACACACACACACACACACACACATCAGACTCACTCAAAACAAAAAACAGCACTCAAAAAGAAGAACATGGTAAACGAGAACTTTCAAATCAATCACTCCACACACACACAGATACACACAGCATAGCAATTTAGCTAACAAAAAGGCACCAGCATCTCCTAAGTGCAGACACACATGGCCAGCTACATCAACAAATGCATTTAACGAGCATTCCACTTGAAAATATGGCGCATCAACAATAGCATTTAACGAGCATCCCGGCATTCAAACACACACACACAAATACAAACAGCTGTCAAGAATTTTAAACAACCACTACAGTCTTGCTGTGCAGTGTCACACACAAGCACACACTATCAATATTTAAGCAGCTCTTCTGACATCAGGGGTAGAGGCAAATAGCTCTGTTCCTCTGGGGTCAGTGTGTGTGTGTGTGTATGTGTGTGTATGCATGCGTCCATGTGCAAGTGTGTGAAAGAGAAATGCCTGGTTTACTCATCTGTCTGCTGCCTCAGAGATTAGTTTCCCTGCTTTCAGCACATACAGATGCACGCACACAACACACACACACACACACACACACACACACACTTCATCATCAATTCAGTGTTTATTTTTTCCCGAACCATAATGTGGCCGACCGGAAGCTGTGCATATGTAACAGGCAGAGCTCACCAATTAGATATACAGTATTAGATCAAATGTGTGTTTTTTCCTCCAGTCATAGCTGTTCTGTATTTGATTGTTTTCCAGAATGTTCACACTTAATGACAATGGGCTGTGAGGTTGAGGGCATTCCGTTGGTTCACAGGAAGGAATGAGGATGACTAAAGATTAATAGATTATCCACAGCAGCTTGTCTCAGTGGTGGGGTTTTGGCCCTGGGGTTGTGCTTTCACCAGTACCAAGGCTGCAGTACACACCTATGGACAGTAGATGGTGACATACATGCTCTCTTTAAGCTGCAGTGCGATTTATTTGATGATGAGCTCAGATATTCAGGACTTGACTCTCGTCCTCATGCACCTCACTCACCCTGCATCTCATCTATCTCTATTTCATCTCTGTCTGTCTGTCTGTCTGTGTGCCTGTCGGTTTTTCTCTTTATCTGTGTGTCTATCTGTCTATGTCCTCTGCCTCTTTTAAACTATTCTATCTATTGCCAGCTATTCATCTTCCTTTACCTACATCGTATAATTTCCTGCCAACCCTCCCACCCCCACCGCTCCCATCTTTCTGTCGTCCGTCCATCCGTCTGCCTGTCTGTCTGTCTGTCTGTCTGTCTGTATCTGTTCTGTCACGAGGTGTACTGTGACACAGGCATGGTCACAAGTCATCCTCTAATACCTGTGTGAGTTGCTTATGTATGAGATGTCCTTGTTGTGTGTGTGTGTGTGTGTGTGTGCGTGCGTGTGTGAGCATGCGTGTGTGGAGCTGCACCAGACTGGCCTGAGCCATCTGCGTGTGTAGACAGCTCTCTCCCGCCCATTCCACTGACCACCTGCCTTCCTCCGCAGCATCACCTGTCTGCTATGTGGGACACACTCCGTACTGCACTAGTGTGTGTGTGTGTGTGTGTGTGTGTGTGTGTGTGTCTGTAGCTGTATATTTGTGCATCTGTTATCCATGATCTGAGACTGTATTTGCATGTTTTATCCCCATCTCTTAGTCTATGGATCTCTCCCTCTCTCTCACCCTCCCTTCCTTCCCCTGTGTGTGTGTGTGTGTGTGTGTGTGTGTGTGTGTGAGAGAAGAGAGAGAGAGAGAGAGAAAGATCCAGGCACACTGATGTGCAGCCTGCTGCAAGGGACAGCTGACTTAAAGTTTCTTGACCCCCTCTGTTATCCCTTCCTGCAGCAGAGGTTATCCTTGTGGACTTCTGAGCTCAGGGTCTAACAGGGGAACTAGAGACAGTGACTGAAGCACACACCACACACACACACACACACACCACACACACACACGCTATTTCTTCTATATAGTCCAGAGTCACTGCTTAGTAATGTGTCAGTATAAGTTCAGCTTGTGTTGGGGACACATACAATTGTCTTTAGTTCTGTTCAATGAACTGACCTGCATACTGACCATGTGGTGGGCACCAGGTGGTCACCCAATGTAGGAAAGAAAGTGTGTGTGTGTGTGTGTGTGTGTGTGTGTGTGTGTGCGCGCTTTGCAGCAAGAAAAAATGATGCACGCAAGTAGGCTTTGTTTGTAGATCGAGGTCAGAGGGAGGTGGACTATAGATAGAGTGCAAAAACAGATGAGTGAGCGGGGGATGAGAAAGGAAGGAGAAAGAGAGAGAGAGAGGGAGACAGAGAGGGAGGAACGAGAGAGAGCGTTCCCCAGGCCCCCTGGCTCGTCCATCATACCTCCGTGGGGCACGAGCGAAGGACTCGCCGAGGAGAACACCTTACCGAGAGCCCATTGGCCGATGCTGTTCGTCAGAGACAGGAAGTGGGCGTGGGCAACAAACCATGTGGGTAGGGGCTGGAGATGATGACCCACATTGCACAAGTACCCTAGCTTCTAGATTCCACTCACACACACACATTTTATTCCAGGTTCCTCCCAGAGGAAGTCACATGGACCAAAACTCACTTCCCTCTGTCACACACACACACACACACACAAACACTTTATTCAAGGGCATCAATGCTTGGAGTCTTACTTACTGCTAAGCATCTCACTGGGCGGGTCTGTATAGGGAGTGGGGGCCTTACCTGAAAAGGGGAGGGGTTACCTTGCGATGTTGTTTAAGTAGTTTAGCACCTTTCATAAGCCAAATTAATGCGCTTAATATTACACAAATATCAAACAGCAGTGAAAATATAAATTAAGAGTAGAAATAAAGGCATAAAATTAAGTTAGAATAAATAGATAGAAATCATAGAAAGTCATTGTTGACTTTCATTGTTGCCAAAAACATGTTGAATGAGTCAGGAGCTCTGGCCTTTGTGTAGTCAAGGAGCTAACCTTCTGGTGCGGGATTGTTGGCGACTTCGCTTATTGTCCCTGTTCTCAGTCACTGTCATTGGAAGATGAATGGTTCCTGTCTTGCTTTGTTTTCGTTGAAGAACTCTCCTTAAAGGGAAACTTTTGTTTGGGACCTGGCTTGTTGTGTTTAAATGCATTCATTTCCAGTACAAGAGATGAATGATTGACTTTTTTTGTTGCGGAACTTTCCCTAAAGAGGATCTGTTGTTAGGGACCTTGTGTTTTGGCACAGATTAATTGAAACAGAAATACTGTAAATGGTAATGGTTCTTGTTCTCCATCTCATTGAAAAGCAGTTATTGTTGGGAACAGACAGACAGGAACTCTTAAACGAAGAGTAGAGGAACTCATGTATGGAACCTTACATCTCGCTTTCAGGGGAACCTTATGATGAGAGGTTATCAACTGCTTCACTGCAGTTCGCTCCACAGGTTACATTTTATCCCCAAAGGAAGATCTATTTTTTTTTAATGGTTCATGAGAAAGAAAAGGTTCTTGGCAGAACTTTCAAAAGCTATTTTCCATAACCCTTCAGGAACCTGCATAGGAACCTCTCCCCTCGGGGTTTTGGCAGGTGCACTCATCTCCAGTGACCTTCAGAGCAGTGGAAGATATGTTCATGTATTAATGTATATGAAAATGTCTTCAGTATGCAGAGTCCCAGAGAGACAAGCCTCAGCTTCTGCTCCTGTTGTACTCTGAGAGTGTGTTGGATTTAAAGTTGGACAGAGCAGGACAGAGATGACATACGATTGAAATCCTGCAATATATCTCTTTCTCTCTCTCTTTCTCTCATACACATTCATACTCTTTCACACACACACACACACGCACACACACTCCACAAGCAGAGAGAGAGTTCCTGCTGGACTGATGATATAGATTCCAGTCACTGGAGATACTCCCAAATGACCAACCCTTCAACACACACACACCCCCAACCCTCCAGCTTTGACACAGGCTGACTTGCCCGAGCCTCTTCTCTCCTCACTGCCTGCTGCTGCTGGTGGTGGCACCGGCTTCTGGCTGGTGCGCCTAATTAAGCCCAGCATTGGCTCAGCACCACTGCCACCATCACCAGCAGCGGCAGTCTATCACCCCCCCCCCCCCCCTCAGCACACACACACACACACACACACACACACACACACATTCTTCCACAGCCTCCCTTAGGAGCCTCTGTCCTTGAAGCTCCCCAGTAGAACAGCAGGAGAGGAGGATAGAGGACGGGAGAGGAGAGTGGACTACTGGGCAGATCAGAACAAAAGAGGAGAGGAGAGGAGAGGAGAGGAGAGGAGAGGAGAGGACAGTGGACTACCAGGCAGCTCAGGAGAGGAAAGGAGGAGAGGAGAGGACAGTGGACTACCAGGCAGCTCAGGAGAGGAAAGGAGGAGAGGAGAGGACAGTAGACTACCAGGAAGCTCTGGGGAGGAGAGGAGAGGAGAGGAGAAGAAAGGAGAGGAGAGAAAAGGTTAGGACAGTGGACTATCAGAAAGCTCAGGAGAGGAGGGGAGAGTGGACTACCAGGAAGCTCTGGGGAGGGGAAGAGAGGAGAGGAGAGGAGAGGAGAGGAAGGAGAGGACAGTGGTCTACTAGATAGCTCTGGAGAGGTGGAGAGAGTGGACTACCAGGAAGCTCTGGGGAGGAGAGGAGAGGAGAGGAAAGGAGAGCACAGTGGACTACCAGACAGCTATGGAGAGGAGTATAGAGGAAAGGAGAGGACAATGGACGACCAGACAGATCTGAAGAGGAGAGGAGGAGAGGAGAGGAGTGGAGGGGAAAGGATAGTGGACAACCAGGCAGCTCAGGAGAGGAGTGGACAATGGACTAGAGCAGAGGAGATGCATGAGTGATCCAAGAGATTGAGACAGCTCACGACAGAAGAGGCCAGTGCACTACAGGACTCCTCAGAGAGTTCAGGAGAGAACAGATATCTACAAGGACAGTTTTAATAGTTCAAGAGAGGCCAGTGGACCACAAGACAGGTCAGATGGTTCAAGAGAAGATAGTGGACCATAGGATACTGTGTAAGTCAGACACTTCCACAGGCACAGAGGATAGTGGACCACAGGACAAGTCAGAGCGAGACGGGAGGGAGAGAGACAGGGAGGAGAGCAGCTGGGACAGCTCTGTTTAGTACCACTGAACTAAACAGTTCAGTTCAGCCTGAGACATGCCTGAGGCACGCTCAGTGTGAGCCTTAGGTAGGCAAATCATGGCCGCTCATTGAAGCTTAAAGTAATAGTCTGGAGTAGTCTTCAAACCATAGCCCTGTTGGTCAGTGCTGTAGGTAGGAAGAAGTAGGAGAGGATTTGGTGTAGCACAGACCAAATAGCGAACTGGCAGCTAATGGTAACTGAATGGAGCCAGAAGCTCACCTTCAGCTGCCGGTGTGCCATTCAGTCTATGTTGTACCAAATTCTCTCATTCTTCTTCCTACTGGCAGCATTTGGTGACCTCAAACAATAGGGTCAGACTGTTTAGTGACTGATTTGTGTGGCGTATTTTCACAAGCATTCCGTCCAGCTATATTAGTCTGCCCACACAGTTTGCCCACTTATTCTTGCGCAGTTTGGACCCACGACAAGCACCCAAGACATGCCTGGCCCAACGTTTTGTGACTGTGTGTGCAGCTCTGTGATGATGTATTGTGAAGTGTGTGTGTGTGTGTGTGTGTGTGTGTGTATGTGTTTATGTGAGTGACACAAATAGGGCACAAAAGCGAGAGGTTGAGATCTATAAACAGTTAGACATGTGTGCCTGTGATATTCAAGAGAATATTCAGAATATCCTCAGCCCATAGGCTGTGTGTGCACACACACACGCATATATATGTGTGTGTATGTGTGTGTGTGTGTGTCACACTGTACTGGACGTCGTCTTTCTCTCTTCTTCCCTCCCTCCCTCCATCTATCTTTGTATGTCTGTATTTCTCATTATGCGCATATATCTCTGTCTGTCGCTAACTGTGAACAAGTGTGTTTATTTCTGTACTGAATGTCGGTCTGTATATGTGCTCTCAGCATGTTAGTGTATGTATGTGTTTACTCTCTGTGTGTGTGTTTACTGTGTGTGTGTTTGTGTCACTGCAGAGCAGGCGTGGGCGTTCCAGAGGACTCGGAGCAGTCACTCTCCATAAGCAGCTGTGTGTGATGAGGAGCTCAGAGCCACAGTCCTCCCCAGCTACAGTGCTTCCTCCTCAGCCACTGGAGATGAGACTTTCCCCCTCTGGCCCTGGAGCCCTCTGGCTCAGTGGCAATGTCGTTGGGCTGTTGTTCAGCTTCTGTCAGACACACACACACACACACACACACACACACACACACAAATGTCATACACACATCCACTGTTATGCCCTCTGTAGTAGAATCAAATCACAGGCACATATTCACAATCATGCCCTCAACAGCAGACATGACACAAATGACACATACACAAATACACACAAAATAGCCTGTGCACACACACATACACAAATACAAATAATACACAGAAGTACACACTGACAAATAATCATATAATAACAAAACAAACACACATATCTGTACACACAAACACACACATCTTCTTTAGTCCTCATGCGACAACAAACACACACACAAAGACAAATGCACACTCACACACAATATACACACAATGCACAATGCCTATACACACAAGTATTTGCCATACAAAACATGTATGTGTACACATTGTACAATGCACATACAAACACAACATCCAGGCCCCCACTGACATTTGCAAGGTTATAAAAGCCCTTATTACAACCCCTGCAAACACTAACACAGACACACACACACACACACACACACAAGGTTTGTGGCCTGCCCAAGAAAGGCCTTACACTTAAGTTGTCCACTATTCAGGTGTGTGTGACTCACTCAGTGAAGAGTTAGTTCTAGTTCCTCTTGAAAAGGGCTTAAATCTACCCCACTAAGCCCCTGTGGGTAGCCTCATTGACAGAGGCACTCTGAGCCACTCTAAATGCAATTTTTATTAGTGCTACGCTTCAATTTTTAGCAGGGAGAAGTGGCCCTCAGAGGCAGTGTTGAAAGTCTAATGCAGGGAGGTGTGATGAAGTTCCAAGGCAGTGATTTTCTACAACCCTTTTGGTTAGACGGATTAGAGTTTAGCTTGTGTTCCCTTCACTCTTGGTAACTGCTTCCCAACTGGAACGTGTTTAGGATGAATGTCAGCAACATAAATAAATGTATCCAACATGGAAGTGAAACTACCATTTATGTTTTGATGCTTTTGCGCTGCATATGATGCTAGTTTTATATAAAATGTACTTAATGGCACTAAAGAGCCACTTTAATTAAGCCTTGTCAGAGTGTATCATCATGGAGCATCTCGGTTTGTTCTGAGGCTTGTTTTATATAGCTATGTCTGATCATGTGATCCTTGCAAAGCATCGTTGTTGATTTCCAGATGCATGGCGATGACTGCATTGTGTCGCATCAGTGTTTACTGTGGGTATCTGTGGGATGGACTACCTTTGCTAACCGAGACTGCATGTTTCAGTGACTGTATTTCACAGTATGAAGCAGAATCACAGAGCATCATTTGTTCACTTTGAGTCTGGTTATGATAGCTGTATCTCAGACAGGCATCACAGGCTGCGTTTGTTGTCCTTGAAGTTTTTTCTTGCCATGCCTGTTGTGTATGAAAGGACATTATTGAGCACTAGACATTCTCGCTTGTTGTGATGGCAGTTTCTCTGTTTGAGAGAGGACTACAGAGTATCTTGATTGTCAGATTGGTTGCAATGGCAGTGTGTGGAGCAGAGAAACAGAGCGCGGTGACTATCAGGCTTGTTATGATGTGCTGTACTCAGTGTATGAGGGAGCATCTTGGAGTATCTCTGTTGACTTTGCGGCTTGTTGCAATGAATGCGTCTCTCTCTCCGCAGCCTTTTGGCGCAGAGAAAAGGACAGCCCCGCATGTGTCACTCTACCATCTGCAGCCAGGCATGAGACACACAATGACACGAGACACCCAGGAGGAGGTATATGATGAAACACACACACACACACACACACACACACGCACACTCACATGCACATACACCCCATTACACACACACACACATGCACACAGACACACACACACATACACATGCACGCTCGCATGAACACACACCCTATTACACACACACACAGACACATGCGCACACACATATACACACTCAAATGCACAGCTACGTTGTCCAACGTTATTACTCTTTTATGATTATGCTTTCAGATTTGTACATTGCAATTAGTGTTCATTTGTCTCTTTACTCTATAGGCTATTTTACTCAGTTCTTTTCATACAAACAGTTCACTAAATGTTCTCCCATGTTCTCCTACCTGCGGTTCTATTTTTGACAAGTTCTCTCGCCTAGGTTCTCCTCTCCTCTTGTGTTGTTGATAAAGCCTCTCTGTATGTATGTATGTATGTATGTATGATGGATAGATAGACTTATATTATCCCGTTCCCGAAATTCTGGAAAGAATCACACTCAGTCTGCTCTCTCTCTGTGAGGACCCACCAAGACCCCGCCTCTGCAAGAGAAATGCAGGGAAATGCTTGTGCAACATTTATACAACTTTCCTGAAATGTGTGCTGAGACAGGGGAGGAGAAGGAGGAAAGGCAGAGAGAGAGGAGAGAAATGAAGGGAAAAGACAGGAATCAAAGTGACAGAGAGAGAGAGAGAGAAAGAGAGAAAGAAGAAAAGAGAGGAAGAAAAAAGAGGGGAAAAGGAGAAATCATAAAGGAAGACAGAGAGAAAAAGAGAGAAAAAGTGTTGTGAGTGTGTGTGCAAGTCTTTGTGTCTCAGTGTGTGTGTGTGTGTGTGTGTGTGTGTGTGTGTGAGAGAGAGAGAGAGAGAGAAGAAAAAGAGAGGAAGAAAAAACAGGGGGGAAAGGAGAAATATAAAGGAAAACAAAGAAGGAAAGAGAGAAAAAGTGTTGTGTGTGTGTGCGCAAGTCTGTGTGTCTGTGTGTGTGTGTGTGTGTGTGAGAGAGAGAGAGAGGGAGAGAGAGAGGCTGGGTCTAGCGAGTGCTAACGGGCAGCAGATGGAGAAGTGTGTCTGCCCACAGCTCATAAAGCCATTAGCACAAACCTGACATCTCCCTTCCTCTTTTCATTTTCCCCCACTATCCATCTCTCCATCTCTCTATCGCTCTATCCCTCGCAATGCTCCTTCTCTGTCCTTGTTTTCCCATACTGCTTACACAATCACATTTTTTTGGACGTCCTCTCCACAAAATCTTCCCAAAATCTCTGTGTCTGTCTCTCACTCTCTGTTTTATTGTAGGGAGCTCAGAGCTTATTGTTTGCAACAGTGAAACACGCACACACACACACACACACACATGCACACACACACACACACACACAGCGTGTGGGAGAGAGAGATATTCATTTCTACCTAATTACTCACAAGTCACTTATCTTTTCATCTCTCTCTCTCTTTCCTTCTCTCTTTCTTTCTCTCTCCCTCTTTTTATCTCTCAGCATCCCTCTCTCATCCCCTTCAGTTCTCCACCACTATTGCTGAGCTCAGCAGTTCTGATGGAAAGAACTCACTCTCGTTCTCATTCCCTCCATCTTTTAACCTCTTTTTTGCATATCTCTCTCTCCAAGTGTATAGTGTGTGTGTGTGTGTGTGTGTGTGTGTGTGTGTGTGTGTGTGTGTGTGTGTGTATGTGTGCATGACTGCATGTGTGTGTGTGCGTGCACAAACCAGGTCATTGTGAGGGAGTCGTGAGGAGGAAGATGTTAACACGAGCTGAAGGCGGCTGTGCACTGTTACATAAACACTTACCACCACTGTTTTGCAGTGTGTGACTGTGTGTGTGTGTGTGTGTCTGCTTGTGTATCACTGGAAGTGTCTGTGTGTGTGTGTGTGTGTGTGTGTTTATGTGTGTGCGCAGGGCTCCCTAAAGGCCTCAGCTCCGTGGTGTTTACACCCCTGCAGCACTGCTTGTGTTGCTCATACCCACGACCCACAATGCACCTGGGCTCGGCCCGACCTGACACCATCTCAAGCCTGGAGTGTGCACAGGCACAGGCGGACTGAGCATCTGAGAAGGTTGGTGTGTTGCATATTTCCCTGTCCAACAAGCTCAGAAATTCAGTCCTTGGAGGTCACTGGAGGATCCAAACACACAGTTACCATCCAGGACACTTCCCAAACACAAACCCCACAAATAAGACTCTGGAAAGGGTTTTCATACCTCAGTGAGTTCTTCCTTTGTGGAAGACTCAGTTAGGTTAGATAGCGACATAAGTCTGATAGAACCATGTAGCAAGAGTTGTTTGTCTGAAGGTTTGGGATGAAACAACTGAGAGTCCTGTGTCTGCAGAATCATAAAGTCATCAATCAGTGGTTTTAAGACATCTTTATAGAGATGGCTTTGCAGTAAATTGCCATAGGGTTCTGTTCATTACATTTATTTATTTTGGTATGTATTTTACTGTATGTTTGTTTATTTGTCATACTCACCTATACATTAACACTGACTGAATCTATGTATACACTGACACACACATAGGACAAAGGACCACAATGGAAATATCTCTGAACTGCTTCAACTGCTTCAGTTGAAAAATCTCATCAGAAATGTCAACCTTAAAAAATTTCAGCAACAGTGTGTTTAAAAATGGAGTGATATATTGTCAAGACATGCTTTCTTTACAGGCTGTCTGTGTTCACATCTTGATATGCAGATGGAATTGTAGCTACAGAGGAAAATTCCCTCCAAAAAGCTTTTTTGTTTTTGTGCACCCATCACTCCTGACTTGAGCCTTGGGATGGGGGGGGGGGCTAAAGAGACATCAGTCAATATGAGCCCATTCAATTGAATCATCACCATTACTAGTCTGAGAGGCTGAACATGTTGAAGAGTGACATACGACAGACTCCATAGCACAGGGGGGACAAATTAGTGTCACGACTGAGTCACTGCTCGTGTGTGTGAAGAAGGGAGGGACAGAGAGAGAGAGAGAGAGAAAGAAAGGGAGAGAGATATGAGATGGTCTGACATTATGAGAAACTGAAAGACAGATAGAGAGAGGAAGAGAGAATGAGAGTGTGTGTGTGTGTGTGTGTGTGTGTGTTTGTGAACAGTACATACATGTGTGTATGCATGCATGTGTGTTTCCATGGGGATGATGTGTCTGGAGCCTGAGTGATCACGCTGTCAGTTGTCATGCTTGAACAGTGAACCTCACACTGGAGTTGACGTGTTCAACAAATTAGATCTCTGTGAAATGATGTCCTATTTATGCCCACTAATTCCCTTCGCCCATGATCTGACCACAATGGGCAGCGACTTCGAAACAGATCTGGACCGGAATAGTCTAGACCCAGCTGTCGTTGACCACTCTAATGATGCCATGTTGCCTTTTAAAAAACAATGGTACAGCATGTAGCCTATTTAAAAACCATTGTAAAATCTATTTAAAAAACATTGACCATGACCCGTTTAAAAACAATTGTATGCTTAAGAGAGAGCTACATCATTTATTAGTTCTTTAATTGAATCACTTAATGTCTCTTTTTATAGACAGATCATGGATACAATACAAAGTCATGGGTTGGTGCACCGATTAACACAGGAAAATGTCACCTTGGATCATTGTAGCGAGTGGTACTGCCAGGGGTAGAAAAGTTAGGATGATTCCGAGGGCCTGGCACTGACAGGGGACCCAAGAGAACATTTTAACAGTATAATCAATGTTTGGGGGCCCAAAATTATTTTTTGTCATAGGGTCCAAAACTTCTAGGAGCGCCCCTGATTGTAGCACTGCATTTCTATGGTATATCTCCAGTCGCTAGTACTAAGACTGTATCAAGCCCTGCGCATCTTTGTGGATGAAATGATTTTACCTATCCTTTAAGTAGTAAGAAACAAGTCATCTCTCTATCCTTCAACCAAGACACTTTGTAAAGATGTGTGAGTTGGGGGGGGGGTGTCAAGTTGCTATTATGCAAGGTTTGCATGTGGATTCTGTGATTTGCTGTGCACCTGTTGGGAGTGTGTTCACTGATTGCCTCCCACGTCCCTGAGCAATGAGAGCCTGCCCCATCCATATGGCAGATGCAGCAGGCGGGCCCTCCGCACCTTGTGTTCTCCCGCTTTAAAAATAAGGCCTATTGATCTCCTATTGACCAGCGCCCAATTTATGTTCCCTCTGCCAGTGGTGCCTCGTGTAGCTGCAGCATTTGCCAGACGCGGCTCCTCTTACTCATTGGCTGAAGCACTGCACGTTTATCAACATTGCAGTGGCACGGAAGACGACTGAAATTTGCCCAGTGTCCCTACCGTAATGAACAAAGACCAGCATTCTTCTTCTGACATGATAAATGGATGTTCAGCTAAACAATTTTTAAGACCGCACCCCATACACACACACACACACACACACACACACACAGAGTCCCACAGTGGTGCCAAAAGCTGTTATCAATAAATCATTAATTCACATATTGGTATTGAGTAGAAGGATCTGACACTCATGTCTACCACAATGAGAAACTAGATTGCTTATTATACTTTAAAATGGCTTTAGCCTATAAAAGGTGCTGCCTGTCACAATTTTTTTTTCTGTTTTACCTATGGCTATAATGGTTGATAAAGGCACGTAAATCAGCATAGCTCCAACGCATCGACCCATACACCGCAGCTGTGACATTACGTCTGTCCGTAGGAGCTGATGATTGCCACGCAGGAAGCATGATACTTAACGGTTCAGACAAATGGTAGACGGGATCAATTATAAATGACAATATGTGAGACAAGTCTGCTGAAGAACGGGGTGACCAGTCGATTCAATCTCTCTGGAGTGGGCGAAAATGGAGACACATTTTTCAAAGCAGTGATGCTTGGCAAGACTTCAAAACTTGACACTCGCAGTAACAACAACTCAGTAATTTGTCATTTTCTAAGTAAACCAGACATGTTGCTAAAAGCTTAGCTGTAGGGCACATTAAGTCCTCAGAGCCTCCACGTTCAGTTTTGAATAATGACAGCACAGGAGATATACCTAGTCATTTGACTATCTGTCGACTAGCTCCTGGAACACTAGGTGCATTTAGAAGACCTTGTGACATGGTGGACAAGGAGCACCATTTAAGGTCATTCAGCCTTAAGCAGACATTTAACGACCTATCTAACTTGTGTGACTTTCCCTCTGTGTTATTAGGACCAGAGAGTTTGCATTCCGTTTCTCACTCAACTTGTTAATACCTCTTAATAAAGACGCCACTTTGCCCTCTATAGTTTTTTTAAGCTGCTTTCTCAATTTCATGTCTATTATAACCACTATTGCAGTAGCACAGAGTGGACTGAGGGTTTTCAGTTTTTTAGATGCATCAGCCTAACCTATAACCACGCATTTAGCAACACCTAATGAAACTGAGCAGTTCAGTTGTTGAGAGAAGGTAAAGTGATGGCGGTGAAGAAGTGAAGAGGAACGGACATGAGGAAAAAAATAAAGTGGGTGGAAGTATGGTGAGGGAGGTGAGGGAGATGAGCAGATTAAAACTTTTCCTCTCTCTATCTTTCACACACCCACATACACACACACACACACACACATACATATAGAAGAGAACAGTTTTCAAACTTGGGTTAGATGATAGCTTGGGAAAACCCATCTTGATCTGCAAGTGATCTGATTTTGCTCTGCAGCTCAGTATGGACATCAGGCCTATTTGTACTTTGTTTCCTATACCTGAGACAGGAAAACAATCAAATGCAAACTTTTATGTCTGATGCGATGGAGGCAGGCTTAACACCAACCCGTAACCAAAAACAAGAAACAATCAACAGCAGCATTTTGATCAACATTCACTGATCCCACCTTAGAGAAGTGAGAGGTGATGGCTATGGGTACCCACACCAAGTTCAACCTCAGATCAGCCTAGTCAGACGATGGAGAGCCAGATGGAATTTAACTGAGAAATATGACTTATTCTTTGCAGAGAGAACTCTCTTTTTCTCACACACATACAACAATAAATAAACACATACACACACATATACACATACTCACACAGCCACACGTGCGTGCTATATAGTACATGAATAGCACGAACTGTAACATTTTATTATTATAAACGTAATTATAATTGTATTTGCGTGCTCTGACACATTAAATATTTACTGAGGCAGAGTTCATCGTCTGTGTCAGCGACCACTGGAAATTGGGACGCGGAGGCGCAGCATCCCTCGGTTACGTCAGGGCGGCTCACATAAGCCTACTCAGCAGTAGCTACATGGCATCTGTTCTCGCGCACTAACACGCATAGAGGACGAGTAAATTATTTTGAATCGTGAGGCTTCTTTGATCTAGGCCTTAAGGCATAGATTATGTGTTCCCACACCCAATAAAAATGCCCAAGCCGTTTTCCCACATAGTGCAATCTAGTCTGTTACAGACTTAATGCAAAGATGCTGAGGACGTGTTTCCACTTTTGGCTTTGAATAAACAATTTCTATGCAATTAATATATTAGGATATTTTATTTTTGACAAAAGAAAAACGCATTTAACGCACAGAAAGCTACTTCGGACGTCTATCCCATTCCTTATGTTCACATCTCAGAATACTAATAAACCATAGCCTATTTCAGCCTAAACTATGCCCAACAGCGGACTGATGTTAAGTCCGTAAACTTAATAGTAAAAAAAGAGATTCTTTTGTTAGTATCATAACGATATGTAATTTCAACCTGGACACGTGTACCAAGAGGAGCGCGTGGTTCGGGCATGGACATTTTACGGCAAACCATAGAAATGACGTCTTGTATCGAGGCAACGCATGAAACAGAGCAGCCACCGCTGCAGTAACTGATCATCGTCATCTCGGTTTAGCCCAAGCCCCGGAGCTGGAAACTCTCGCGTTAGTTAGCGTTATTTGCTCTCCACTCCGACAACCCTTCCTCCCCTCCCTTCCCTTCCCGTCTGTGTTCCTCTCTCTCTCTCTGTGTGAGGCACATGAAATTCGGAGGCGATCTCCTCCCGAAACCCCGACCGCAGCAGTCATCGAAGCGAGCAGCGAGACCCCCTCCCTACACAACATGGCTACAATTGTAACCTCGACCAGGTTTACCGACGAGTATCAGCTTTACGAAGAGCTGGGAAAGTAAGTGATAGTTTCATTTGAGATGTCTTCCGTGCAACTTGGGTCTTTTTTTTTTTAACAAAATCCCATTGTCTTGCTTGGATGTTGACAGGAAGACAGTGACTTGCAATGACTCTCAAACCTGCTCTCAAAGATGTGTGTGGAGCTTATAGATCAAGTTCGCCAGAGATGTGCACAGCCAACATTTTATCTGCTATTGTTTTGCCCTCTGTAACGGATTAGACTACTTGCACATATGTTGCATGTATAGGCTATCCTTATATCCTTTGCCAGGGCTTAATGGACGGAGAACCATTTTCGCGGATACTTTTGCTGTTTTTCCCCTTTGGCTGCTAGCTTGTCATTTTAATCTCTGTTTAGCTGCTGTGTTTTATTACTAATTGGAAAGCGATTCGCGCAGTTCAGACAGGGGATTACAATGTGGCTGCAATCGGACTGCGCGATGAGGAGACAGAACGGGAAATGAAGCTACTTTATGTTAAAATGTAGACTACATTTGAGAGTTTTGCGTTTGTGATGTTATTTCAATAAAGGGATAGGATTGAAAACACAGTAAGGCCAAAAGGGTTCAAGGAGATATGTTTGTTTCCTCTATGTCTGACTTTCTAAAGGAGATTTTATAGCAGTACACAATGCATTGGACCTCAGTGTCAAATGACTTTACAATGCCATTTTATTGACCTTGCCACCAATAACTTATTCTATACTGTTATAGCAGTATTCATTAATCTGTGTGTTTTATGTTAAGTCATGGTAGTAGTCACAGACCAGTCGATACACTCGCTGCACGTCTTGCATTCATTTGTGAGCGGCTACGTCAGCAATGATTGACAATCCTCTTTTTCCGTGTGTGTTGAGTGTGAGTGCGCCCGTTCGCGCATGAGCGTGCGTGCGCGCGAGCGTTGGCTTGTGTGTGTGTGTGTGTGTGTGGTTTTTGGTTTACTTTCAAGAAAAGAACGTCTCATAAACCTTTTTAAATATTTTTTTTCAGGGGTGCCTTCTCTGTGGTTCGTAGATGTGTAAAGAAATCCTCAGGACAGGAATATGCTGCTAAAATTATCAACACAAAGAAACTATCAGCAAGAGGTAAGGAAAATACATCCAAATAACACTGTTGCCTCTGCTTATATATTTGGGTTTGGTGAAAAGCTGCAACAAGCTGTCACTGATTTGTGTGTACGGTCTTGTTTGGGTGACTAGGCTCATTTATGTTGGCTTTGCCTAGGGATGTGGTAGAGATGACCCTCGGACCCAATTTAGGCCTGTTCACTTTTCATTACCAGTATAAGAGGCCTTATTGCAATGAATGGTGTGTGTGTGTGTGTGTGTGTGTGTGTGTGTGTGTGTGTGTGCGCGTGCGTGCGTACACTAAAAGTCTGCATGGTCATTATAAGGTATGCTCCATCCTCGGGAAGCTGCCCCCCAACCCCCTCAGACCCTTGGGTCCCCTCACCCATCCCTGCGCTCCTTCACTTGCGCAGAGTTTATCAATACCATGTGGGGCTCGGCTGGAGAGGCCTCACACTGGCTTCCAGAAAAAACCTCTGCTTCCTATTATGTACAACTTTAAACAAACCAACCAGGCTCATGCAGGCACATGGTGTAGAGTGGCGAGTGGAGTGTGGCCAGAATGTCTTGTGTATTTCATGATTATTTTTTTTAAAGAAAAGAAAAGAAAGAAAAAAAAAAAAGAAATGCGACTAGCACACTGGTAGATGGGATTTGGGGTTTGTATCATACTGTACTTTGTGCTTCTTCCTGTTCATTGAAGCAGGTTGTTGCCAGTTCCTAGGTGGATCTCACTAGCTGTAGTTGAGGGCTTCTGTGTGTGTGTGTGTGTCAGTTTGAGATCAAGAGAGAGTGGGAAGGACGGTATGTATATGTACTTTATGTGAGTACTATATGCCCATGTGCTTATGTTGGTGTGCACAGTCAGGTTTCTATTTGAGACACTGTTGAGGTGTAGCTGTTCAAATGCTCGTTACACGCTCTGCTATATATGCATCTGAATGAGTAATGGCAGAACCGACAACAGAACAGGTCGGCCTTGGTTCTGGCAGAGACCTGACCCGAATCTGGTGCTGTCTGGCCCAGACTAAGCAGCTGCCTGCCAGCAGGAGGCAGAGGCCGAATTGTGCTCGAGGCATCGTGCGTCCCGCAGCAAAGGATGCTGGGTAGAGTGAGTGCAGGAAGGAAGAGTGTAGGGACTGATGTGGCAACAGCTCGTCATGCCGACGCTTCATCTGAGACATCAGGTCAAGACGGGTGCCCAGCTGTCGACTGGACATCCAGTCTGTACAGAAAAAAAGGAATGCATCTGTTATAGCAGTCAACAATGTCGGGGAGTTGCCATCTCTGAAAGGTCAGGTGTGTTTGAGAGCCTCCTCCCCTTCTTCTCTTCTTCCGACTCCTCCCCTCTTCTTTCCCCATCTTCCATCTCTCTCTTCTCTCCTCTCCATGTCTCCCTTTCTCTCTCTTCCTCTCATTCCATCAGGGAGCCTCTCGTTATCCCCCCCCCCGTCTGCTTAATTGACAAACGAGGCCGTGCCCCCCTGCCCCTGCCCCGGCTCACGTCAGGTTTTTTACATCAGAAAGTTGATAAGTAAATTGTTTTGCATCAAAGCTCAGAGGGCTCATGAGGTAATGACAACAACAATAAGACCAGCAGCAAGGAGGGGTGTGTGTGTGTTTGTGTGGATGGGTGGGGGGTGGAGGTGGTATGGATGTTGTAGCTTATGTCAGGGCCTGTCAATTAAGAGCTGCCAGTTTTCCCGTGCTCAGCGCTTTGAGGGGTTTTGAGCGTAATTCAGCCTGTCAGAGTGCAGTCCAGCACACTCTCTCGGCCCCTCAGTCCCTCTCTCTCGTTCTCTTTCTCTCTCTCTCTCTCTCTCACACACACACACACACACTCTTTCCCCCTTTTTTCCTTTACTCTCTCTCTCTTTTTGACTCTCTCTCTTTTATGCTATTCCTAGCTTTTCCTCACTCACTCTGTCTTACTATCTCACTTCCTCCACCACTCCATGCAAGTCCTCCAGCATGGGACAAGAGGAGTGAGCGAGGCCTGTTGCACAGCTTTGGCCCGGGTGTGGTCTAGGTCTGTGTCTTGTGCATCATGGTTGTTTTCTGGTACACAGACCAAATTTTAAACCATTTGAAGCATTTTGACCAAGTTTTTTAATCAGTGTTCTGCTACTGTTTTAAGATTACGATACTCAATGTGATTAGCCATCTTGCCACCATTGTTAACTCCCGTTGCACTGAGTGCGTAGTGCCCTACATTGACAACCCGTCTGATTGAAGAGTCTATTCCCTGTAGGTGCTAAGTGCACAGTCTGGTACTTTTGTGCTCTGGCGTCATTCAAATTCTACAAACAAACATTTGGTGAACAATGTTTTGATTTTATAAATTTGAACAAACTGTCATCCTAAATTGGAACCCTTGTTCAGCACCCATGCTACGGTCGCTGGGATCTGTTTTAAATTACTGAACTGTTTATATGTGTGGTCAAGGTCAATTAAAAACAAATAAAAAACAGTTGGGCATGAATATTTGCTGAATATGAACACACCTTTTGGCTTTGGCTCGTTAGAGTCAGCCTCTGTTATGGTAAAACAGAGGCTTACAAGCAAACACTCTACCACTGCAACCTCATCCCAGGAATAGGCTGCACAGTGTGCATGTACCTGGGATATTTAGGGTATGTTGTTGGACAGGATGCACATTCGCCTGATGGATTCGGGTCAGATTTTGGGACGAACATAGTCAACTTCTGGTTTGGTCCCTTAGAAACTAAAAACAAACATGCCATGCAACTTGCTCTGTCCAGAACAGGCAGCATACTCTGTGTGTGTGTGTGTGTGTGTGTGTGTGTGTGTGTGTGTGTGTGTGTGTGTGTGTGTGTGTGTGTGTGTGTGTGTGTGTGTGTGTGTGTCTGTGATGTAGGGCATATATTTGGAACACAGCCACAATAGTCAGTTGTGAATCGTCATTTTGGTTTTGTGGCTTTTAGAATTAATTTGCCAGCAGTCAACCACAGCATACCTTTGTGATATGGGATAGGTCTTCATTCTCTCATGAGGTGATGAAATCCCTCTTGTTCAGGTCAACTCCTCACTTCTCACACAGGAGGAGGAATATATTTAAATCTTACAGAGCACCATAAAACAGATAACAGGTCAGTGTTCGTTTTCGTTCAGCTGATACATGTAGCAAATGGATCCCTATAGTGACTTATGATACCATGCTGTATATTTGTATTAGTACTACAGAGTACATCATCATGTAAAGGACATCGTATACATGATGTATGTGTATATGTATACCTAATCATGATATAAAGGTCATTATGTATACATGATACACATATTATTCTTTGATCATCAGTATTCAAAAATTACAAGATTATGGATCCTTGCTTGATCAGTTTTTTGTGGGGTTTTGGGAGCCTAAAAATGTAGAGGATAAGAGCTTTGGTGAAAGAGCCTTCCTGGATTGTCTTTGAAGAGAGGGGAAGATTTTCAAGTCTAGACTCTGGGGCCGATCTGTAGCAGACGTGTTGCAACTCCCAGATAGCTGCTCCAACCATGTCAACATGCTAAGCCTCCTCTCAGACTGATTATGAGGAATACAAATCAGTTCAACAGCCCCCACTACACACATACACACACACACACACACACACACACACACAGGAGCACACAAAGAGGCGGAGAGAGGGAAACATGTATGCACACACATACACAAGCACGTAAAGAGATGCGCGTGCGCACACACACACACACTTTGTCGCTCCTTCCCAACCCTCTCCAGCCCTCTGCACATATGGGGAAGAAAGTGATGGAGAGAACAGAACAAAAAGGAAAGAAAGACAAAGAAAAAGGAGAGAAGGGAGCACTGTCAGCTGGTGAAAAAAAAACCTCTCAAAAATCCGTCGTTTCGCCGTAATAGCTCCGTGATTGGAGGCTTTGACCCAGCGCTTGTTGCCAGTAACTAGGCAACCGTTTGCATCCCCCCCTCTCCTCCTACTCTTCAACCACCCCCCCCCCCCCACACACACACACACACACACACACACACACATACACATGTACACACATGCACTATCTACTCTCCCCTTCCCTCCCCCCTCCTTTTTGATAGCAGAGCTTATTGGCTGGCACTGCCGATGACACGATGGGGCCTACGTAGTCTTGTCTGGAGGAGGTAAAGAGGGAGAGAGGGAGAGAAGAGGAAAAGAAAAGGGAGAAGTGACCAGGAGAGGAGAGGTTGGGGGAGTGAAGGAAAGATGTGAAGCAGAGGAGAAGAGAGATCAAGAATGACAGAGGAAGAGAGAAAGGGGGAGAAAGAAAGAGAAAGGAGAGAAGAGGAAAGGGAAGATAGAGAGAGAGAGATAGAGAGAAAAGGAGGGGAGAGAGAGAGAGAAGAATAAGTAAAGGAAACAAAAAGAAGAGTAGAAAGAAGAGAGAGATGAGAGAAATGAAGAAGCACAGAGAAACTAAGAAAAAGAGAAACGGGAGAAGAGGGATAGAGAGGGAGAAGGAGAGAGATAGAGGGAAAGGAACTCTCTCCTTGGTAAGAAATGTCCCTAATCCCCTGGCGGCTGTGGGCCCTGCCTGCTTGCCCGCCTGCCGTGTTCCAGTGCTTGTCTCTCACCCAGAGCGGCCGCAACACGTGAGGACACAGGAGGCTTAGAGAGTTAGACTGGCTCTTGCTCCTCCCTCCCTCCTCCCCTCACTCCTCCTCATCCTCCTTTCCTCCTCCTCCTTCTCCTCATCACCTCTTCTCCCCATCCCCCTCAGATGCAAAGCCTGCATGAACCTAAAGACAGCCATGAATGGAGTATGTTGTGTGTGCGTGTGTGTGTGCGTGTGCGTGCGTGTGCGTGCGTGTGTGTGTGTGAGTTATTGCAGTTTGGCACTGCGGAGCCCCCGTCCTAACCCTACAATAACACATCATAAGCCAAAAAAGAGACTTGAATGAGGGAGGTGTGTGTGTGTGTGTGTGTGTGGTAATGACTGGGGGGGTGCAGGTGTGTTGTAGGCCACAGAGAGCTCCTAAAGGCACCTCATCCTATGTGCAGGGAAGTTTTAATGCTCTAAAATAGTTTTTTTTAATGTTAGCATTAGAGGGCCAAAAGAAATTGGTTAGCTATTAGCATGTTAGTGAGGCAACATTACTGAAACTGCTATTGAAACAACTGAATTGGTGAACTAATTAGCATTAGCAAGCTATCAGTTCTTGTAGCTGCAAGATTCCTACTGTCACTCATCTCACTTATGCTCATTTCTGTGGAGGTCTAGAATATGTTGTTTGAGAGGAAATATTGACTGGAAGGGTTAAGAGAATGAGAGTTAGTAAGGGGAGTCACTGCCAGCCTCTTGTTTAAGTTAGCCTGCGTGGCAGTAGCGACATTGGTATGTCTCTGGATTCTGTCTCCTGAGTGCTCTTAGCCTATAACTCACCAGTGCTCGAGGAAAGAGGTGTGTTTGTGTTGGTTGGAACAGAGGGGAACATTATTTTGTCAAGTCATAAAATGGTTTTGCCCAGGTCAGGAATTCTTAGGTGTCGCTGGGAACATTCTTTCGTTCTGTCCACTTATTTAACTTTTTTTTAACTTATTTAACTTTTTTCATCACTGTGTTCTTTTCATTCCTTTTTTCCTTCATTTTTCATCCCTTTGTTTTCTTTTGTCTCATCCTTACTCCTCATGGCCATTGTCAGTACATCCTTTCTTCCCCTCACTCTGTACACTTTGTACAGAGGGGGGGATTTTTCCCTAGTGGAGCTAATCCACTTATTTAATTGTATCTCAGGGACTTAGACCCCAGGCTTTGCGTGGACAGAGCTCTTGTTTTTCACACTTGTTTTTCTTTCTTGTGATTTAATGTTTTGTTTTTTACCTTCCCATTCCTCATTCATGGCTCTTATTTCAGTGGCCGTGCGTGTCTGTGTGTGTACGTGTGTGTGTGTGTGTGAATGTGTGTGTACTTATGTTTGCTGGTAAGCATGGCCTTCCTGGGTGGCCATCGTTCTCGTACTCATCATTCTCAGTAGTTGAAGTAAAAGCAGATTGCGGTGGGCTGACTGAGTGAAGGGCAGTGGGGGCTTTGCCTAGATCATATAGCCTGTCCATATGTTCTCTCTTTAGGCCATTCTCCTGGAGACAGGCAACACCCTCACGGGAGCCTTCTAAACTCAGTGATGGCCTCCAACAACATTGTGGAGCTATTGTGTGTTTTTGTGCTGAGGATGGCAAAATATGGTTCCTCTGAGGGGGTTGAATCTGTGTGTGTGTGTGTTTGTTTGTTTGTGAATGTGTGTGTCAGGGAATTTCTTAAGTGCTAATATGTGCTGTTGAGTGCAACTTTGGAAATTAAGGCAATTTTTATTGGCAAAACCGGAGCCTTAAGGAAGGCATGTAGAAAACAGAGGATTGGATAGGTCACACAGAACTGATTCTGTTTTGACTTTTGACCCTATTGATCCATCAGACTGACTCTTTGTGACTTCTCTTAAACACCCCCCCCCCACCACCACCACCACCTCAGAATAATAGTCACACCTGCTAAATGAAATGTGTAGCACAACCTATTCTTTCATTAAACTTTATATTGGTTTTTAATTAAAAAAATGATTTATCAGATGCTTTTTTCCAAAGCGACACAGCCTCGCAGTGTGGGGTTTGGGAAACGAGCCCGGATCACCCGACTGTCAGTCGAGCGATGTGACTGCTGCTCCGCGATTTGTAAAGGAATGACACTCCTTTAGCTGTGTCAAGGCCTGAGGGATTTTTGTTGTTGTGTTGTTGAGCCCTACACGTACACACACGCACACACAGACTACGCCAACTCAACGCACCCTACAGTGCAGCAGATACACACATTTCAGCTGAGCACTAAAGTGTTGAGATCCTGACCTTGGTCGTACTGCTACTGTGCCTCTCCTGACAAGTGTTGAGAACTCTGACAATTCAAAAGGACTAGCAATCGGATTTCACCGTGGAGCAGGACATGATACAGACTGCCTTTCAGCAGTGACACCACGGGCTGTGGACATGGATGGATGGGTGGTGTGTGTCGTCTGTTTGTATTAGTTGGAAATAACCTTTGGTGAAGAGCTCTGACTTTTGTCATTGCGTGTTGCGCCGAGGCAGAGACTGAGGGGCATGAGGGAGATGAGATTCTCTTGGATGTCTAAGGATATGGAAAAAGGCCTGTGTGTGTGTGTGTGTGTGTGTGTGTGTGCGTGTGTGTGGTGTGGTGTGGTGTCGTGTGGTGTGCGTGTGTGGTGTGGTGTGCGTGCGCGTGCGTGTGCGTGTGTGTGTGCGCGTGTGTGTGTGTGTGCTGATGGTGATTTATGAAATCAGAAGTGAGATGTTCTGTGGGGGGGTTTTGGGCCTTAGAGTATCTTTGTCCTCCCAGTAATGTGACACACACACACACACACACACACACACACACACACAGGCGTGTGTGCTGTTGTTGCTGTATCTCTTGTTCTCTGTGTTTTCCTCAATTTTTCTTCCTCCCTTCTTCCTTCCTGCTCTCCTTCCTAACCAGCATCTCTCCCCCTCCTCTCTTTTTTTTCTCCTCCGAGTCCATCAGCCTTTCACTTTCTCTCTCATCCTATCTCTCTACTTTCTCTCTCTCTCCCTCCCCTCCTCCCTACCCCCCTCTCCGTTTCTCTCCCACTGTCCTTTGCCCACCCCCCCCCCCCCTTTTTCAATCTCACCCCACCTTCCCTCTCACTCTACCCCCTCTCCATCCCTCTCTCTCCCTCTTTCTCTCTATCCCTCTCTTTCTCCCCCTCTCTCTCTCTCTCTCTCTATTCCTCTCTCCTCCCCATCACTCTCTATTAGTATCAGAGTCAGGGCATTAGACAGTGGTGCAGCGTGTCCCATGTTTCACGCCTGATGCTCGTGTGTCAGCCTTGTATGGCCCCCCCACCGCCCACGCCTCATGTTCCCTACCCCTTGTACACACCCCCCCCCCACCACCACCACCACCACCACACACCCACTCCTCATGCCCCCCCCCCCTCCTGCCCTCTATTCTCTTCTCATCTGTCTATCTGCCATGTACTGTTACTTTATCAGACAGCCTTATTTACTGTCTTTGACTGTCCCACTCCTTCACTGTGCGTCTGCTGTCTTTCTGCTATCTACTCTCTCTGTCTCCAGCTCTCTCTGCCTGTCTGTCTATCCCTCTCTGTCTCACTCTCTCTCTACCTGTCTGTCTCTCTGCTATCTACTCTCTCTGTCTCTAGCTCTCTCTGCCTGTCTGTCTATCTCTCTCTTGCATTTCTCTTTCTGTCTCACTCTCGCTTTCTCTCACTGCTAGTCTGTTTATCTCTCTCTCTGCATTTCTCTCTCTGTCTCACTCTTTCTCTGCCTGTCTGTCTCTCTGCTATCTACTCTTTCTGCCTGTCTGTTTATCTCTCTCTCTCTCTCTGCATTTCTCTCTGTGTCTCACTCTTTCTCTCCCTGTATGTTTATCTCTCTCTGCAGTTCTCTCTCTGCCTCAAGCTCTCTCTTCCTGTCTGTCTCTCTCTCTTTGTTTACTTCTCTGCATTTCTCTCTCTGGCTCACTCTCTTTCTGCCTGCCTCTCTGCATCTCCTCCCCCTCTCTCTCTCTCTCTCTCTCTCTATGTCTCTCTCTCTATCTCTGCATCTGTCTCTCTCTCCTTCCCCATCTGTCTGCATACTCCCCCTTTTCCCTCCCTCGTGACACCACCACTGAGGCCGAGGCCAGGCCTTGCCGCAGGGCTCTGAGCTGGGTGCTATGCGGGCAGGGCTTTACCCACAGAGAGAGAGAGAGAAGGGGAGAGAGAGAGAGGGAGAGAGAGAGAGAGAGAGAAGGGGAGAGAGAGATGCCAAGAAAGAGAGAGTGTACTTGTGTATGAATCATGTTCTCTGCAGGCTTCTGTGTGCATCTGTGAGATTGTGAGTTTTATGTGGATTGACATGGACTTGGACTTAACATGGACCCAATGAGGTCCTACCTGAATCCCTATGACCCCCTCCTAAGCCCTAACTCTAACCCCTGAACCCTCAAACACTTAACTGGCATGAATCAACTTCATGATTGGCTGATTCATCACAGTAAAGCTACAACTTGGAGGGTTCAGGGCTTAGTGTTAGTGGGGACACTTGGATTCAGCCATTGTTGAGGTTAGGACAATTGATACAGATACCTTTCCTGGTATGATGCTGAAGTATATCATTTTTACTTGCGCTGTATGTTATACAGACCCAACCAGGGATACGGGTAATTAATGATAATTAGTATTAGCCATCAAAAGTATTCAGCCCTTCAGTGTCAAGCTGTGTGTTGGAATAGTTATGAAAATGTGTAGTCCCTGTCATATAGAATACATAGAAAAGAATGAATCTGTGTCTGCTAGGGGCATCATGGCAGCCTTGGGTTGGATGTGTTGGGCAGTGAGCTGAGGAATGGCAGAGAAAGCACATGGAGGATTAATTGATAGAGGTGATGGGCTGGGTTGTGGCTAATGAAACACTGACCTTCTTACTTTAAGGAAGATGGATGAATGGATGGATGGATGGATGGGTAGGTCTATCTATGAATGACAAAGATTAAAGAGGAGAGATTTTCCTTTTTTTAGTTCTTCTGAGCTTTTTGTCTTTTGCTCTTGTGTCACATTAGAATCACTAGACACGTCTCTTTCTTTCTCTCTCTCTCTCTTTCTCTCTCACTCACAGACACACACACACACACACACACAACACACCACACACACACACACACACACACACACACACACACACACACACACACACTACGCACTAGGAGGGTTGTCTGTATTTGTTCCTATAGCTGCCCTCCCTCTACCTCCCTGTCTGTCCCTTTTGTGACAAGCCAATCAATGTCTGTGTGTCCATATAAAAAGGCCAAAGACTGGTACATGACAGTCAGCAGGAGCAGTATTGACGGAGAGGTTAAGAGTGTGTGTATGTGTGTGTGTGTGTGTGTGTGTGTGTGTGTGTGTGATTTCTAGGCAGCTGCTAAAATCAGCCAGATCCGTCAGTAATAATAAGACCACGCCAGGCTGAGAATGAAGGCTTCCTCTCCAGCCGTTCTTGTCATTCCGCAGGACTGCCTCACCCATTCTTCCTTTTCACTTTCTTATTCTCTCGCTCTTCTCTTTCTTTTGTCTGCAGCCATTTCTCACAGGATTCATCTCTGTGTTCCAGTTTTTTCATTCATCTGCACTCCCAAGGCTTTCTAATGATTTATCATGATGGCTGTACCAGTGACAATGAGAATGTTGATGAATATTTGTGTCTTGGTTAATATTATTATTATTGTAATTTATGAACCAGCCACTGGTAGAGTGTCTACTGTCAGTGGGAGATTGAAAGTGGTTTAATGAGGAGAATATTGGATAGAATACATCTCACAACCCACCCACTGGCACTAAAAAGCCAGGAGAAGCAGGAGATGTTGTGGGACTCAAGTCTTTGGAGAGTTTGGTGCGTCGGGGAGAGTGGGAGCAACAAACAATGGCATTACTCATCTCAGGAGGAGGAAGAAGAAGAGGAGGAGGAGGAGGAAGAAGAAGAAGGGGTTGTTATTTTTTTCTCTCTCTTCTTTTTCTCTTCCATCCGGCCATCCTGTCTTTTGTGCCATTCGGTCTTTGCTAAGTGGGAAAATGGAAGCCTCAATCATCCATCCATTAGCAGAAAGAGCATTAGAGTGAGCATGGCTAGTCCTGTGCATGTTAACTCTGACTACTCACACATATGTAGAAGTGGTTAAGTATCATGATCAAGTGTGCTTCGTCTGCAGAAATATTGCTCAAGAGCTGCCTCAGGGATGTGTGTTTGCTGGACGAGAAACTTTATCATATTTTTTTCATGTTGCTAATGGACTTGGAGTACTCTAAGGTTGTCATTTTTGTTGATGACTTGCGGTTTCTGACCTTATGCTGTTGTTGCATGTGTCCTGTTCTGTCTCGGCAGGTTCCTGTCTGACTAAATTTGTGCTTCAAATAAACTGACATTTGTGACCAGATCTTCTGTCCCTGCAGTGTCATAAGGAAGCAGTATACTCACATAAAGTAGTATACTTAAAACGCATTCATCAAGAGCCTAATAGATATTGTGGACGAATGTGCTTGTATGCATAAAAGGAAGAACAGGCTGTGATAGGCTTTGTATTGTTTTGCAAATCTGCATTTCCTGAAATTCATTGTTAGCAACCACCATGATTACCGTGGAGACAGAGAGGTTTCCGGAAAATTTATGTGTAATCACA
Source organism: Tenualosa ilisha (assembly GCA_015244755.2). Lineage (NCBI taxonomy): Eukaryota > Metazoa > Chordata > Actinopteri > Clupeiformes > Clupeidae > Tenualosa > Tenualosa ilisha. The sequence continues at coordinate 1,588,573 of PYXC01002151.1, read as the reverse complement.
AACACTTTTCACACGTTTGTTCTTGTTCACTTATAGTGCTTGGGCATTCTGTATGTAAACAACCTATAAGATCTAAGATTCCGTTGTTTTTTTTTCTCTGAGAGCAGAGGTGTGTGAGAACGAGAGAGCTATGGAGGAGGGGGGAGGGAGAGAGAAAATGGAGAGATGGAATAAAGAAGTGAAGAGAGAGAGAGATAGAAAGAATGATAGAAGAAGTGATGAGTGGAAGAGAGGTGAGGACCAGTGAAAGAGAAGAATAGTAAAATAGAGACCTTACATGCAGGAGAGGAGAGGAGTGTGTTGTGTGCTGGAATGGTGGTTGTGTTGCAATAGAAGTTGTGGTTGCAGGGCTGCTGTGGAGGTTGTGTGTTGCGGTGCTAGAACAGTGGTTGTGTGTCATGGTGCTAGAACAGAGGTTGTGTGTCGTGGTGCTAGAACAGAGGTTGTGTGGCGCGGTGCTAGAACAGAGGTTGTGTGGCGCGGTGCTAGAACAGAGGTTGTGTGGCGCGGTGCTAGAACAGAGGTTGTGTGTTGCGGTGCTAGAACAGAGGTTGTGTGTTGCGGTGCTAGAACAGAGGTTGTGTGGCGCGGTGCTAGAACAGAGGTTATGTGTTGCGGTGCTAGAATAGTGGTTGTGTGGCGTGGTGCTAGAACAGTGGTTATGTGTTGCGGTGCTAGAACAGAGGTTGTGTGTTGCGGTGCTAGAACAGTGGTTGTGTGTTGCGGTGCTAGAACAGAGGTTGTGTGGCGCGGTGCTAGAACAGAGGTTATGTGTTGCGGTGCTAGAATAGTGGTTGTGTGGCGTGGTGCTAGAACAGAGGTTGTGTGTTGCGGTGCTAGAACAGAGGTTGTGTGTTGCGGTGCTAGAACAGAGGTTGTGTGGCGCGGTGCTAGAACAGAGGTTATGTGTTGCGGTGCTAGAATAGTGGTTGTGTGGCGCGGTGCTAGAACAGAGGCTGTGTGTAGTCAGTGGGACCGGCCGGCCGGATGAGGTCAGGTTTAGGGCCGGCGTCTCGATTACCTGCTAGATATCAACTCCTGGGAGACAGGGAACAGCAAACCAGTGAGGTCAC
>PYXC01002151.1:1567500-1570000 GCA_015244755.2 Tenualosa ilisha | reverse complement strand
TTTTTCCCTCTATCATCCTCTGTCCATCTGTATGTTTTTTTTATATCTCTCTCTCACTGTGTCTTATTCACTGTCATCTATCTCTGCCTCAATCTTTTTGCTTTTTAAGTCTCTGTTTCTTGCCTTCCCTTTACCCTGCTCCCTCTCTATCTCTCTCTCTCCCTCTATCTCTCCCTCTCTCTCTCTCCCTCCCTCTCTTTCTCTCTCTCTCCCTCTGTCTCTCTCTCTCTGGCTGCTGTGGTGGAGATGGCACTGTGTTGATCAGAAGACTGCGGTAGAGAAAGGGCTGCTGCTGAATGCCAGCGTTCCCTGGCCGTCCATATGAATGAGCCTTCCCCTCACACTGCAATCACGCCCAGCAGAGATGGATGTGTAAATATGTGTGTGTGTGTGTGTGTGTGAGTGTATGAGTGTGTGGACAGATAGCAGGGGGATAGTGGGAGGTTGTGTCGGCATCATGGTGAGAGTAGAGGCGCGTGGCTGTGTGTGGTGTGTGTGCGTGTGTGTGTGTGTGTGTGTGGGGGGGGGTAAGTGGGAGGTTGTGTGAATTCTGAGCATTTCGCATCTCAATTTGTTTTGCGGCTCAAATCTGCTTTTCCACGCTCGTGTTCTTACTTTTCCTCCATCGCTCACACCTCTCTCTCTCTTTTTTTCTCTCTCCTCATCTCTCTCTTTTTTTAACTCTCTCTGTCTGCCTTTGTCTATCTTCCATCCCTCTCTCTGATTCTGATTCTGATTCTGTTTGTCTCTCTCTTTTTCTCTCTCGTCCTTTATTCTTTTTATTTTTCCTCCTGTTTCTCCTCTGCTCCTCCATCCCTCCACCTCTTCCTTTCTTTCTACGCATTTCGCATTTCTCTCTTTCTCTCTCTCTCTCTCTCTCCCTTCAATATCTCTCTGTCCCTCTCTCCATCCCTCTCTGTCTCAGTTGGCTCTCTGTCTGGTGTGTGTGTGTTGTGTGTGTCTCTGGGGTCGTCTAATGAAAGCATTATCTCTACAAGTCACGGAATATGAAGCTGCTCTAATTCCTGCTTTATCGCCTGCCTGCCTGGATCCATACACAGCACCCCCCCCCCCCCCCATCCCTCCATCCCTCCATCCCTCCACTGTTGCCTCTCATCCACTCCCACCATCCCTCTCTCTCTGTCTCTCCCTGTCTTTGTATCCATCTCTCCCTTACTCTAGGTCTCTCTATTCTATCTTTCTCTCTGTTTCATGTCTTTGTGGTGCTTCACATCAGTTAGCTGAAGTGAGTTTAATTATCATGGCATGTTTCTGCATTGCCAAGTGGTGCTCACATTCATGGCACGTACAGTATCTCTGTGTCTGCCCCCCCCCCCTTTCTCTCTCTCCCTCTTCCCTTCTTTCCTTCTATCGCCCACCCTGTTGCTGCTCCTCTTCGCTCAATCGATGTGAAACAGCCACATCAAGCTATTAGTGTGTGTGTGTGTGTGTGTGTGTGTGTGTGTGTGTGTGTGTGTGTGTTGTAGTTGAAACCTTGTGATGTAAACTTGTGTAGCACACATCATGTTGCAGTGGTGAGATGATCCACCAAAACCCAAGCTTTCGGTCTGTGCATTCTTGTAATGAGCCAGTGAATGGTGACAGAGCAGGAGGAGTGTGTGTGTGTGTGTGTGTGTGAGTGTGTGTGTGTGTGTATTTAGTAGAGACCGTTTCATAGGGAGCAGGGAGCTGGCTGTGTATGTGTTTAGTAGGGCTTCTTTTCTCTCGCCATCTCTTTTTTCCCTCTCTTCTCTGCTCTCTACATTCTCTCTCCTCTCCTTCTCTCTTTTTTCCTCCGCCTATCTGTCCTATCCTCTTCTAAACCTCCTCCTTCATTCATTCATTCGATTGTTCATTGAAGGAGGGTCCCATTAAGACCCATTGTAAGTTCTCGTCTAGATGAGCAGCAGATGAGTTTAAACAGTTTCATATAAATTCACATAGAGGCACATGCAGGAACAAAGCATACATTAAAATAACACAAATGAAATATAACATGGAACAGACACAGAAGCACAGCTAAAGCAGTGGCTATGTTGTGTTATGAAAAATAAAAGCACTGTTTGGAAGAGCTCTGTGACACCCTTTTGGTACATGAGAACTGACTAAACACGTCTGGGTCTGTAGGCTACATGGATCCTGATCCCAAATGGACTAATTCCCATTTATTTGATTTAGCTTTTGCTGCATCTGTCTTTTTCTCTTTCATTCAGCTAATACTCTGATGTGTATGTATGTGACAGATAAACTCCTTGATCATTCTATTACCCTCAGCTCAGCTACCCCATGGTCCTATACCTCCTCCATACTTTATATATTCCTTTTCTTTTATTCTGTTGTTCCTTCTCTACTCTCTTTCTCTTTTTCTTTCTCTCTCTTTTCTCCTGTCTTTTCTCCTCCTCCTCCGTAATTATTTTACCCCTTTACTCCTTTCCCCCAGAGCTACACATGTATTAGGTGCCAGGGTTTGCTTAGGTGCAGGTGTTTGAGTGTGTGTGTG
>PYXC01002151.1:1525000-1550000 GCA_015244755.2 Tenualosa ilisha | reverse complement strand
GTAATACCACTGGAGGAGAACACAATAAATGTATAACACACACACACACACACACACACACACACACACACACACACACACACACACACACACAGTTAATTACTGTGATTTAGCCTTAACTGTGTCTCTCTCTACTCTTCTCCCCCCAAGCCTGAGAATCTCTTGCTGGCCAGCAAGATGAAGGGAGCTGCGGTGAAGCTGGCAGACTTTGGCCTGGCCATCGAGGTGCAGGGAGACCAGCAGGCTTGGTTTGGTAAGACTCTTCTTTTGACTCCAGTTCCTTCACTACACACACACACACACACACACACACACACACACACATACACATACACGCACCCCTGTGCTAAATGAATTGTCTTATGTCATGACAGTCTTTTAGGAAACAAAAGATGTGTTCACTCACTCATGTATTTACATGTGTTCATTTAGCAAGCGCTGAATCCAAAATGATACCCCTAGCAGCGCTGTTTAAGAATTTTTTCATCAGTTTGTTGAGCTTGATCCTGACCTTTGACCCTAGTGTTACTGGCACCTTCACTGTACCAGCGAAGCTACATTCAGGTCCATTTTGCTGTAGAAACAGTAGACATGAAGTTGTAATCAAACCAACAGAGAACATTCCAGATCAAACCAACCCCCACCACAGTCTCATAAATTCCTGTGGGAAACACAGCCTTGGTTGCACTCTAAAAGGGCATTTATTTTCAACTTATATTCCAGTCGTGCTCTGTCCCGTTCAGTAATGTTGACCTTTTGACCTTACCTTTGGGACTGGTATTGAGGGTGATGGACTCCTTTTTAGTTGGCTTCCACTTGACATTTCTTCCGAGCCTTGGCTACCATTGTGTTGTTGTCTGTGAATTTGGCTGCAGCGTCTGCCGTTAAGCTGCTCGGTGACAGTGCTTGCATTATGTAAATAAAACGGTGTGTTTTTATTTCAGAGTGCTTTTTTATGAGCTGTTCTGAGAAAGGTCGGCTGCGTCGGCTGATCCCGCATCAGTTGATGAGGAGAGAGGGAGGCAGAGTGATGGAGAGAGAGAAAGAGAGCGGGAGGGAGAGAGAGAAAGAGAGAGATAGAGACAGAGATGGAGATGGAGAGAGCGCAACAGGAGGGTGATGTAACTCGCGGCATCTCTCAGCCCTGCTGGCCGCTGCTGAGGGCCTCAAGCCACCTGCTGGTGAATATGGAGAAGTGCAGGCGAAGGTTTTGAGAATTGTGAACAGTTTAAATGAGGGAGAAAAAAGTAAAGATTTGGAATGACAAAAGAGAGATTAAGTGAGATCTAGATGCATAGCATGAGAGAGATTATAGAGGGATAGATAGAACTGAGAGAGGAGGGAGGAAGGGTGAGAAAGTTGTGGGGTATTCAGCATTTTAGCCTCTGCAGTCGTTACCCTTTTCTTGCATCTCTGTATTTTTTTCCTTACCCTCTCTCTCACCCTCATTCTCTCTCTTCATCCTCTCCCTCCCTCACTCCCCTCTCTGCTGCCAGACTTGCTGGATACAGGCCAGCATAGCTCAGTTGCTCCAAAAAGCCACTGCAGTGTCTCCCCTCCCACTACCACCCCCACCAACTATCCTTCCATCTCTCTCTGTTTCTGTTTCTTTTTATCTCCTTTTCTTTTCATCTTTCCATGTCTTTTTCTTAACTTTGTTTATCTTTCTTCGTCTCCTCCTTCTCCCGGCGTTCCTTGCTATTGTGCCTGTATGTGTGTGTGTCTGTGTGTATGTGTATACGGAATCTGTGTACATAAATGTATAGAGTTTTCTTAATATGTATACAAAATTTGTATATAGATATATGCATCCCCCTTTCTGGGTGTGAGAGAGAGGGGGAGAGAGGGGGAGAGAGGGAGATAGAGAGAGAGAGGGAGGGAGTTGTGTAGCCAACATTCTATGCTGCTTTGTTGTGCTATGCTACTACTTTTCAAGGTAACATGTTTATGTCTTGTTATGCTCTTCAACACTGTGCTTTGAACTGCACTGAACTGTGAGAGAAAGAGAGAGAGAGAGAGAGAGAGGGAGGGAGAGAGAGAGAAAGAGGGAGAGAGAGAGGTTTTTGTCACGGTAGACTAAGGGCCACTGGGTTCTTGCAGTACATGTCTTAGTGTCTTAGTGGCTGTCTCACTCCTAGGGCCAATTAATAGTCCACATGACATGTGTCACAGTTGATGACCAGTGTAGATGAACTCTTGTCGACAGACGTCTGCTCAGCTGCAGGCTCTCATAGTCAATCAAAGTACATCTCAGCCCAGAAACAAAAGTGAACTGGCACACCTAACCTCTTCTCTCCCCTGCTTAGTCTCTCATTCTGTCTTAGGTGCTTCTCTTCATCTGTTTGTATTTCTGTCTTTCTGCCTCCTCTTCCCTCTCTTCACTCTTTCCCTCTTTCTCTCTGTTTTTGTTTGTTTCATAGGGTTTGCTTTAGTGTTTAGTATATTTTAGTATGTTTTTGTGGTGTTCCTGTTTTGAGTAAATAGTGTATTGATTAAAAAACTGATTGACTCTTTCTCCTAGTCTTTTCTTTCACCTTTCCCTCACACTTCCACTCTGACACAAAGACCTGAACAATCTCTCCTTTAAACATCCCACTCTCATTTCTCACACACATACAGAGAGAGGGAGAGAGAGAGAGAGAAAGAAAAAGAGAGAGAGGTGGGGGTGCGAACTCTATTTCCTCATCCATTATCACCTCCATCTCTCCCACTCTGTGTGGGCTGTGTGGGCTCCCGTAGACAAGTGAGAGAAATGAGAGATAAACAGTACAATGGTAGAACATGACAAATCAGAAGAGGGGAGATTTTCTGGATTAGATTTCACATAAACAGTTGATTCTGTCTTGAGTTACCTGAAGTGTTTCTGCTGATCTCTTGGGAATACTGTTCTTGGAGAAGGAACCAGGTTAGACACTTGTGCTACTCTCTGTGGTGTTGTAGTGCCCAGATGTGACTATTGCAGCCTCGGTTGCAAGATACAGTATTTGTAATGCACTGCAAATTAGGCACTCAGAATATATGTAGCACAAGGGTCAGTGACCAGTCTTAGCCCTAACGCTAACTCTTTTTCAGCTTCTCCAGGGTGGGTATGTACTATGAGTGTGGTTATGAGATTATGCAATTCAGTTTTCTTCTTCTTCTCTCTCTCTCTCTCTTTTCTGATAGGGTTTGCTGGCACCCCTGGTTACCTCTCCCCTGAGGTGCTGAGGAAAGATCCCTACGGCAAGCCAGTGGACATCTGGGCCTGTGGTAAGGTTCTTCTGCACATCCCACAATGCACTGCACCTGATGGATGCTTCTTTAGGCTTTGCTTAAATGGCTTCTCCTGTCTTGCTTCGTTCTTTCTTTCTTTCTTTCTTTCATTCTTTCTTTTTTTTTCTTCCTTCATTCCACTCTCTCTTTTTCTATACACAGGTGTGATTCTGTACATCCTGCTGGTGGGTTATCCCCCTTTTTGGGATGAGGACCAGCACAAACTCTATCAGCAGATCAAAGCTGGAGCGTATGATGTGAGTGCACACACACATACACACCCTTCAGACATTTTCCCTTCATGTAGATCATTCAGTTCAACTCTGCTACTAAACCCAAAAGGTGCCTGGAAGGCAACAGTACAAGTCAGTTAAATGAAAGTATAAATGAAAGGGCTGGCAAAGTGCAACCAACACACACACACACACACACACCACACACAAAATGACAACACACCAGAGGATAGGTGCATAGGTGCATTGATTTTCTTGTCAGAAACCAAACAAAGTCATTCAGCTTTACTGTTGAAAAGAATTTCAAACTGGGCTTACAAAAATGAACAAGTCCTTTGGATTCTGGTGCACTTTTGAAGCTCTGCATGGCGCTGCTCTCGATTAGTGGTTCCTCAGTGCTGAAATGGGGTATCTAATAGCTGAACTTTTGTTGTAAAGCTGCAACTTCATCGAAAGGGTTTCTAGTGGTGGTTTCAACGGGCCCTCCCTGGAGAGGAACTAAAGTGCTGTTAAGGGGTCTGGATTACAGCTTGTTTAGGAAGAGTGTAAGGCAGGAGATGTTTGGGGCTCAGTGGGAGGTTTCCGTTTCGTGTGTGTGTGTGTGTGTTGTATGTGTAGGTGTGTGTGTGTGCGTCTGTATTTGTGTTTATGTGCTTGTGTTTGTTCCCCTTCAGTATGTGTTTGTATGCAAGAGTTTTTAAGTGTGTGTGTGTGTGTGTGAGAGAGAGAGAGAGAGAGAGAGAGAGAGAGAGAGAGAGAGAGAGAGAGATGGCCCCCTCTCTGGCTGTTTAATGTTTAATGGGGCCGATTGAGGGCTGTGCATGCTGTATTGATCCTGTCAGAGCATCCCTGACGCATTGCAGAGAGATGGCTACCTCCTTCCTGAGTGCGCCTGTGTGTGTGTGTGTGTGTGTGTGTGTCTGTGTGTTAGCCACAAAAGTTATGGGTTGGGAGAAATGGCTGTCTCCTTCCTTTCTGTTTGTGTGGAAGGGTTAGAGAGAGACAGAGAGAGAAAGGGAGAGAGAGAGAGAGAGAGAGAGAGAGAGAGAGAGAGAAAGACATTGTGTGAAAGAAGGAAAGGGGAAGACCGGATGGAGAGAGTAGGGGAGGAGTAGAGATGGGTATAGAGAGAGAGAGAGAGAGGGATAGACTGAGAGGTGCTCAGGTTTCAGCAGGGATCCCTGTTGCCACCAGCGCTGGTAATGAGATTTAATCAGAATGCTTTTCATGAAAAAGCACCAAGGCAAACAGCCACCAAAAGGAGCGAATTACAATTTCCTGGAAAGGAGGAGGGGGGCACAGTGTTCCCAGAATGGCACAAAATTGAGATGATTGTCCTCAAAAGATTACACACACGCACACACACACAAACACACACACACACACACACGCACAAAAGGTAGACAAACATGGACCCACAGTATTATTGATAGATCACTAGTCTTTTTTTTCTGAGGTCTAGCTGTTTGGACGTGTTTGTGTGTGTGTGTGTGTGTGTGTGTGTGTGTGTGTGTGTGTGTGTGTGTGTGTGTGTGTAAATGTCTTTGTATGGTTTGGTAGTGCATATATTGTGAAGAGACATGTCTGTGTCCCTGTCTTTATGGTATTGTGTGTGTGTGTAAGTATGTGAATGAATTGAATGAGATGCTAATTGGTAGCGCAGAGTAGTGTTTGAGTCCATTGTTAGTGAGTGTATCAAAGAGAGATGTGTGCATGTGATTTTAGAGTGAGCATTGTGTTTGTATGCGCTTGCCTGTGTGTGTGTGTGTGTGTGTGTGTGTGTGTGTGTGTGTGTGTGTGGTGTGTGTGTGTGTGTGTGTGTGTGGCGTCTCCCGAGTGGGCTGTACATCTGTGTGTGTGTATAAAGTGATTAAGGCTCCATCCGTGGCTGTGGTGTGGCCAGGCACACGAATGGATGAATAATATCGTCATGCTACTCTCCCAAACACCCCTCTGCCGCAACCCTAATTCAATTAGCCTCTCGCACAGAGGGCCTGTTCACTCTCTCTCTGTGTGTGTGTGTGTGTGTGTGTGTGTGTGTGTGTGTGTGCGTGGTGCGTGTGTGGTTGCTTCATTTCTCAGCTGTATAAACCACTCTAGGCATGAATGTATGCTCTTTTATACCCAAACACTGAATACTTCAGGCATTATGTGTGTGTGTGTGTGTGTGTGTGTGTGTGTGTGGTGTGTGTGTGTGTGTGTGTGTGTGTATTGTGTTTTGAGTTCATAGGCCTGTGTGTAGGTCTGTGTATATGTGTGTGCGTTTGAATGGGTCAGCGAGTGGTTTTGGAGGCCTGACTGCCGGTTGTGCCTGTGTTCGTCTCGCCCGGCTTAGTTTCCCTCCCCGGAGTGGGACACAGTGACGCCTGAGGCCAAGAACCTCATCAACCAGATGCTGACCATCAACCCTGCCAAGAGGATCACGGCCGAGCAGGCCCTCAAGCACCCTTGGGTCTGCGTAAGTGTCTGAACCGGATTAGACTACATCTCCCAGAACCCCTCAGGAGCGTGGCTATCAGTGACCATGCTGCAGTTTGACCATCATGACCATTAATATATTAATTATTAATAAATTATATGCATATATTTATTAAAGCAATAAGTCCCATTCACCAGACTTACCACACTGTCAGGAAACCAGTTTCCAGTATCCGAAACAGGAACAGAAATATTTTTACATGTCGTTTTATTATCATGCACTTTTTGTAAATGTAAAATATTTACGCATGAAAACCCAACATATCTTCACGTATGTTCTGATGTTCTCCCCATCTCTTTCATCCAATTATTAATTCTTTTTTACTCCTTCATTTGTTCTTTCATTTATGCATTGTACATATTCTAAGTTTATCTACATTCATCTAAATTTTATCTGTTCTTTTTTCTCTTTCTCTCCTTTCCTTCAGCAACGGTCCACAGTGGCCTCCATGATGCATCGCCAGGAGACTGTGGAATGCCTGCGCAAGTTTAACGCCAGACGGAAGCTCAAGGTAGAGAAGTGACCTTTTGACCCACCCCCCAGTTGTTTACCTCTAAACTGACAATGGTGTTTTCATCACCCTCCTCCTCCTCCTCTTCCTCTTTCCTTACAGGGAGCCATTCTCACAACCATGCTGGTTTCCAGAAACTTCTCAGGTATGTGGCCCTGTGGCCTCCTGTTAGTCAGGCTCAACTATGTATGATTGCAGTGGAGAGCCTCTTGGTAGCTGACACAGAGAACCCAGCAATAGGAAATAAGAGTGGAGAGAGGAAAAGGATATGAGGTTAAGGGTTCTGGTTCTTGATTACTTGAGGGTTCAGTTCTGGGGTAATGAGTTCTAGTTCCCGATGACTAAGAGTTCAGTTCCAAGTGTGAAGGCTAGACCTGGTGGTCAGCAATTTCTAAATGTTGTTACTTTTCTAATGGGCCTTAGTCCTGAAGTTTATCAGTGAACCTGGTGATTGCTTGCTGATACTGATCGACTTGGTGGCAGTGATGTAATTGATGCTGAAGTTTTGGGATGGTTGGGGGTTTTGGAGATAAAGGTAAAACTTCATCAGTGGTGAATGATGCAATAGAGTCGACCCTTAAGGTCCCTAAATCCACCTGTAGACTATGTGCTCTTTGTCTGTGTGCCTTTGCTGTGTCTCTTATAATCTTGTTGCTTGTTTTGCAGATTTTCCCCTCTCTTACTAATCCTTTCAGTTAATCATTGCAGTTGTCTCCACTATTCATGCATAAATGATCATATTTCAAGTGAAATATGAAGGAGTTTTTACATGATCATGTTTTAAAGTACAATATACAACATAGCTGGCAGATTAAAAGCAGTGGTGTAAATGCATGACAAGGCAAGGGAGAAAATGGCAGTTGACTTGAAAGCAGAATCTAGAATTGAGAACACAGGAGCCTCAGAAGCTTTCAGAAACGTTCTAGAAGAAGTGTTGTCCTCAGGGTTATCCTCCCAGGGTTGACCTCATTTGCATAGCTCCTCCCAACTCAATGCCTCTCTGTCCAATAGTGGGCCGGCAGCATACCAGCCCTGCTGCTGCCACCACAAGCACTGCCGCGCTCGCACAGGAAGGTACGTTTGAGAAGGGGCCTGACCAACACCCTTCCCCAACCCCTCAACACCCTCACAGGGCCTTCGGATGCAATGCGACCATAGCTGGGCTTTCCATGTAGTTCATTCATCTAATCCATGCGTATTTGATGCGCATTCATGGAAATCTGGCTAAAGAAAATGTGCATTTGCCTGCGTTTCCATCCACTGTGGTTTTGGAAGTTAAAAATGGGAATTCTCTTAATCAAGGGAAGAGTTAAGATCAGCCGTTTCTGTAAACTTTAATCACATTAAAAACCTTATGTGAGTTGAGATATAATCCACCTCCTGTAGCTAATTTTTACGTGTATCAGAAGATTAAATGTCAGTTTCAAGTGTTTCTAGAAACTTCTTTTTAAAGGCCAAAATTCACATTAAAAGTGGCTAAATTAAAGGTTAAGTATTAGCATAGCTGTGCTCTAAAGCTCATTATTTTCAGTGGCATAGAGGAAATGCACAAGGCAAGAGCACCAGTACTCAATGAGCCTGAACAGGTCACATGGTGCTGTGCTGGTTATTACTCTGTGCTGTGACCCTATGACCAGTGCAGCACAAGTCGCTTTGTATCTGAAAGGCCCTTTACAAACTGCCCACCTCCAAATAAACAAACAAAATAAATAAACAAATAAACAAATAATTAGATAAATAGATAATTCCTCTTCTCTCCCTTTGCGCCCATTGCTCAATATCATCTAGACTCCAGCATGCAGCCTGTCTACACACACACACACACACACACACACACACACACACACACACAGAACACTACACACGTGTGTGCTTGTAATTGTGGATGAAAAGTTGACCATTTTCGTCCGGCAACAACCTCTGTCTTTTGTGTGTGTCTGTCCACATATTTGCGCATGACTCAGGGCCAAAGATATTTTGTGTCACCATAAACCATTTGCTGTGTTGATCTCTGTTATGGTAACTGGGTATGCTGAGACTTGTCACAGACACGAAACTAAACCTGTTACACACAGTAGAGACACTGAGCAGTTTTTTGAAAGAGGTAGCTACTCTGTTGAAGATCTTGGCTATCCATTGAGGTCTTCATGATGCATAATATTTGAATGCACTTTTACACATGTGTATAATGTGTGTCAAAGCACATGCTAACATATACGCATACAGTACACTAGCACAAATGTACACACACACACACACACACACACACACACACACACACACACAAGCACTTACAGCTGCCAGCCACAGAGGGATATGCTGAATTTTATTTTTATTCTACATAATTTTGTTACACCTTACACTTGCATCTCTCCTTTACTGTCTTTCTTCCTTTCTCTCTCTTTTTCTCTCTCTCTCGAGAACACACACACACACACACACACACACACAAACACACACACACACACACAGTGTAGTCAGACTTTCATAATTTGACAAGCAGGTTTTTGAATGTGCCATACTCCCCCCACCCCTCCATAAATGTGTCACAAGGAGGATCTAATGGCCAGCGTGAGCAGTCACAGCCACAGCCTGTATCACAGTTTAACCCCATGAATCGACACCACACACACACACACACACACACACACACACACACACACACACACACACACACACACACACACACACATACAGGATCTAATCTGGGGATCTAATAGCTGGCTGTGAGTAGTGAGAACATCAGCCTGTGTCATGGTTTAGCCCCATGAATTGACACACACACACACACACACACACACAGGATCTAATCTAGGCCGGAGCAGTGGTCAACTTGTGACACAGTTTAGCCCCATGAATCCCAGACTTTATGTCAGCATCTCGCTGTGTCACCACAAGCAGTAAAAATGTCATCATTCAAACACACACACACATGCACGTACGCACGCACACACACACACACACACACCCAATCAGACACACACAAAAACACATATACACGGATGAATGCACTGTCTCGCTCCTGGAAGTCAGCCATTGATCATTGCCTTGGGGAGTAATGTGCACACACACACACACACACACACGCACACATACACACACACACACACGCACACATACACACACATACACGTTGCCTGGGTCATTGAGATTTACGTTGCCTATTGATCATGGCTACTATGAGGAACATCATTCAGTCACACAGACACACACACACACACACACACACACACACACACACACACACACACACACACACACACACACACGCTTTTCATGCACCTGCGTTCCTACCCAGTACATTTTGTATTCATTTTCATTCTTTTTTTTTTTTTTTAGTTAAAACAAACCTTTCAGACTAATGGATAACAAATCGATGCTTTTCTCTCCATCAGCTCCCTGTCCAGCTCTAACACTCCCTAGAGTAACCACACACATTGCCAATCCACAACCACTTCTATTACATACTGCTGTCGTCAGAACCCGCCATAATTCCAGTCTCTTCATTTCTGCTTCACCTCTGCTTGGCTTTGTCTGGTAGTTCAGTCTACAGTAGTCTAGTCTTGTCGAGTAGTTTAATCAGGGTCCACTGATTCTGGACACTGGAGGAGAGATGGAAGCTGGACAGCACCTCTCTCTCTCTCTCACTCCAAGTTTCCAAAGGTGCTGATTCACTAAAGCCCACACACAAGGATGTGCAGAACCAACAACGAGGCTGCTGATTGGAGGGGAAGCTTGTCCCTGACCAATTGTTGCTCATGTTCTTGGTTGGTTATGCATAAGCTTGAATTGGATGGCTTTAGTGACTCAGGGGTCAGACTGTTTTTATACAGTGGGTCTTAGCTACTTAGCACATAGCCTTACTTTAGAAAAAATCCTATTACTTTGCTATGCTATTACTTACTCTTCCTTGACACCCTAGTTGGTTTCTCAAACCTTATTGCCCTATTACCCCCCCCCCCCCCCCCACCCCACCCCACCCCATATCCCCCCTTGCTGAGGGCGCGGGGGCTGTCAAAGACAGGACGGCAGGAGCGGGGTTGGCTTGCTGCCAATCGTCAGACCCGGCGCGCCCAGTAGCGCGGGTCCAGCGAGAGCAAGGTGGTCTACAAAGAGGAGAGGGCCTACTCACGGGCAGAGAGGGAAGGAGGGAGAGAGAGAAAGAGAAAAAGAGAGAGAAAGAGACAAGGAAGGAGGGAGGGAGAGAGTGGAAGTGTGAACGGGGAGAGGATGAGAGGGAAAAAGATGGTAAGAAAAGAATAAAGGACAGAGAGAGAGAGGATCAGGGCAGAGGATGAGTGCCAATCTATTTAGAGGTCCACTCACAGGTAGAGAAGAACTGAAAGAGAGAGAGAGCGAGAGAGGGTCAAAGATGAAGGAGTGAGGGGTAGAGAGGAAAGGAAGGAGTATGATGGTAGAGAGAGAGGCAAGTCAGACAGGGTAGAGTACTGCAGGAAGCAGAGCTGTTAACAGCACAGTAGATAATAGAAGGAAGAAAAAGAAAAGATGACAGGAAAAAAAATGATGAAAATGAAAGAGAGGCGAGTAGGTTTTCATGTTACATATTGTAAAATTATGAAATGTATTTCATGCAGTATACATTCAGTGTGTTTTATTAAAGTGTGGATTCATTGTTCTGTATGCATTGTATCTAAAGTAAAAGTAGGTGCTGAATTTCGTGTAGAGATAAAGAGAGAAGTTGCAAGAGATTAGCAAATGATAATAGTCAGAGAGAGACTATGATGACCAAGAGAAAAAGATTAGAATGAGAGAACATACAGAATGTAATAAAAGATTAAGATTTTAAAAAAGTAAAGTGAGCAGGACTCTACCAGACGCAAAACATTTCTGAAAGAAGGAGGCAGGGAGAGAGAGAGCAAAAAGTTTGAGAAAGTGGGCGAGAGTAGGTGGTAGCTAAACTAGAAATGATATATTGCACCAAATAAGAGCGAGTGAGAGAGATAAATAGTCGATAGATGATGGATGGGTAGATTGATAGAGGTAGAGGGACAGAAACCAATAAATATAGAGATACAGAGACCAAAGTTTTTAGTTATTGGTTCTATATAATATCTTTAATGTCATTCTACTGTGGTTTTGCAGTCATGCCAATAAATCAACTCCGATTCTTAAATGTTGAGAGTGAAAGAGAGAAGATGTAGTCATCAGGTCTAGTCACAAGCATTCTGCCTTGGCTTCCAGAGCTGTAGTCAGTAATGCCAGTAATCTTTCCATTTATACCCACCGCACAGAGAATGAATAGCTCCTCTCTCTTTTTCATGTAAGCAGAAGCTAATTTAGTGTCAGCGGACATGGAGTGCTGCTTTTTCAGACTGACTCTCTTTGAAAGAACAGTGCCATGCATCTCCATAATTCTGTCACCACCGCCACGACCACTCTACTCAGACGGGTAGTGACTGCATTTGGACTCTCTGGGTCCAGGACCACCCGTGCTTAGGCGTGAGCGTTTTAGTCGCTAATGCTGGAACCGCGTGCCTGAAATAGCCAAAGCTAATGAGAGCCAGCGGAGTGTTAGTCATCAGTAATGCTGCCAGTTATTAAGGCAGATGAAGGGGAAAAAATGAATGAAAAGGGAAAAACAAAAACATTGGTTTTAGGTCGAACAGGGAGTGTTAGCTGCTTCGCAAGGTAAGCTAACTTTTAGATAACTCTGGAATAAGCCCAGACCCATTTCCATCATGAAAAGAATATGAGCACTCACACATTTCAGTGTTTGTACAGTAGCTTAATTCTTCAGGTGACAGGTGTCTGAGCCATCCAATCAGAGCATTTGAACTCTCAGAATCTTCACCAATCGGCTGTATGTAATTGTTAAAGGATAATGGGATGGCACAGACATTTTGTGCCATAAGCCTTTAGTGAATGCCTGCTGAGATGTTATGGCCTGCAGAAACATATTTTGGAAATAGTTATTTCAAGTATCTGTATCACTCAAGCATTGCATCTGGCTTTAGAATGTATCCTATGCCTGGATGATTAAGTTTAAAAATCGACAATTTATGGTAATTTGTGAATGCTTGTAGCATGTCAGCCATGCTAATGATAAGCTGATAAGAAATTTGAAGTTTGCAGATGTCACTCTACTTGAAAGACTCTCCTGCTTGTCGTGCTTGTTTCACCGATACTAATTGTCCTCCTATAGCTGTGAATGGTTTGCTTCCCTGAAGGAATCTGCTATACAGTGCCCTCAGAGGTTTCTCAAGGTCATAATGTCAGGAATAAAAAAAAAAGGGACTACAAGCAGGTGACCTGACACCTCACCTCAAGCACGGAGAAAGGCCTTTTGCAAGAAGTGATGCATCATGGAAATTGTAGTCGCTAATTGCTGATAATGCATGGCTGGGGCTGGCTGCCTGCCTGCCTGATAAGAAACTACTGTCTACCTTGTCCCCCTGTCTTTTCATTTGGAGTGATGCATGACTAAGGGAATGGTGCCTGCCACACACTGGTCTCTTCCTTTCTGTCCATGCACTAGTTGTTCTCTGGCACTCCTCGTCATGGTATTGGTTTTGTTCCATTTTCTTTCTCTGTTATGTAAGAAAGGTAAGGACTGTTTTTATAAGGAGGAAAACAGTTAAGAGGAATGGAGATTGAGCTGCCTTGATCTTGTGTGTATGTACTATACTATGCTGTACTGTACTCTAGGTAACTGTAGGTGTGTTTGTTAAAATGGTCCCTTTACTCTAAACTCTGAAGGACAGGAAAACGACACCCTTTATACTGAACTACATTTGACCAATAAGAAATTGGTTGTTTTATACACTAGATGTAATTTTTATTGGTTCCCTGTTCTGTTCATTGGGAAGTGGCAATTTCACCATTAGTATTCACACAGATTTGAGTGGAATTGCCAATGTCATACCAGTTGTTCAGGATGTTTTAAGGAATCAAGATGTGTCCATTCCCAGACTGTTATGTTTAGAATCATTCATCAAATGCTGTCGAAGTATTCTTCAAGTATTCTTTGAGGAACACAGTTTTGGGCAGAATTCAGGAATGCTTTTTTAAAAATCTAGGACTGATCTTAAACCTGAAAGTAACATTTCACTGTTTATTTTCAGCTTGCAGGAGTTTGCTCAATAAGAAAGCAGATGGCGTGAAGGTAAGGCATCATAGTGCTGAGGAAGTGCACTCGTTCTCTCTCATTCTCTCTCTCCCTCTCTTTTCCTCCCTCTCTCTCTATCCCTCGATCTTTCCTCCTCAGGTGCTGCCCTACTTCTTTGTCCAACTTTCTCTTCCAAAGTTCTGAGAACTTATTTTAGAATTTTTTTTTTCCCCGTTTGTTTTAGTGTTCCATAAGTGCTCCAAAGGCACTCTCTTTCTCTGTGCATGCAGTGAATCACTTCAAACAGGGCATTGTGCCAGGCTTAATTGTATCGTCCCCCAAGCTGAGACCATTATGTTTTTTTGTTCTGAGCTCTGCCTCATTGCGCCCGCTGAAGTCCCTAATCCCCAAAAAAGAAAGAACCCTTGCTGTAAACTCCCTCGGACAATGAGCTCTTTTTCTCTAGTGTTGTGTCATGTCTCGTCTTGTCTCGGGCTCTCCGTAGTACGGCCTGATCATCCTGAGACCATGGAGAAGTGTTGGAAACAGAGACAGGCAGGGGTTAGCACTTTTGTCTCCGATGGTTAGCAGGCAATTACAGGCAGAACAAGGTACTCCGGCTGCCAGAAACGCTTGTAAGTGACAAAGATGAATTGCAACCCCAGTGTGTTGGAGGGGCTAGTTGTGGGTTAGTGCCAGACCCATAAAGTGCTTAGACTTTACCTGTGCAGTTCAAGCATTAATGCGTTTACTTTCTTCATGACAAGGGTTGGTTAGAACCTTTAATTGGAAGCTTAATTCATGTCTAGCTTTAAAGTATTGGTCAGACCAGTTCCTGTGGGTCTTTAAACGAGATCTCAGACTGAAAAGGGTTTAGGTCAGACCAAATCAATCTTCCTGTGTATAACTTATTGATTTGGCCGCCATGTTGGACTTAGCTAATTGGAAATCGTTTAGTCCTACATCACTTCACAAATTAAAGACTCCATTCCTGCGAATAATATGATGGATTGACTGCGTACAACAGAGACAAGTTTTAGCATTTTGATCTTTGAGGCCTTGAAGCAATTTGCTCTGAAGTTGTTCACTGCCTGCACCAAACTCATAGGCTGAAGCAGATACCAAGATGCCATGCGTTGCTACATTGGACACCCAGTCTTTGCTATGTTGTCTGGGATGCTATGAATATGAATGCCTTACATACTAGGATCCTGCTATGCCCACTTGTGTTACTTGCCAGCAACCAATTCTTTGCATGCCATTGTTGATGTGTCTTGCTAGTCCAAAGGCATTGAGCAGGATTGGTTGAAACAGAAGATTGACATTAGTCGTACATGTACTTGGTGTTTCCTATTTGTTTATGTTATGAATGAATGAATGAAGTACAAGGTTATGTGCGTGCATGTATTTGTATGTTAAAAAAAATGAAGACTGGAGATACCAATGATTCCTGTTCGTTAATCAGCCAATCAGTATGGTAATTCTGCACACAGCCCTCCAACCCATTGGGTGGACCACCTGTCAGTCAACCCTGGTTGTGTGCAAGGATTGGCCGAGGCCTTGATCCCCAAGGGCCCGGCAGCCAATAGTGCTACAGGTCCATGCTGATGTTATTGCTCTGAACAGGAAGTCAACCCCCTCCCCTTTTTTTGTTTGTCTTTTCCTCTCTGCTTCAGCCCCAGACAAACAACACTAAAAACAGTGTAGTGAGTGGCAACAAAGACAGCAACATGCCCTCCTCTGCACCGATGGTACCTCATCTTCCACTCTCTCTCTTTCTCTCTCTCTCTCTCTCTCTTTCTTTCCCTCTTTCTTTCCCTCCTTTTTCCTCCTCCGTTTAGTTAGCCATGCGCTCTGTTTGTGTTGGTTTGTCTCCATGGTAACACTTTACTTTTAGGTGCTGTTCATACAGTAACACAACACCTGTGTAAGCCCTTCCTCGACATTTGACATAAACATTAATGAGCAGTAATGGATGCCAAATTCTTTGTATGTCTGCTCTCATAAACAACATTGTTGTCAGCTACTTCTCTGGTTTGAAAATTTTATCTTAAACAAAGATAATTCTGTATATAGCTGGTATATTGAGACAATATCCATAGTACTGGTACGCTTACAAACAGACATCACAAAAAAACATCAGCCTCATTCGTCGTATGCGCCTTTCTCTGATAGACAACCAGATTTGTAGAAACCCAGAGAGCTGGGGGTAGGGACATTGGGATGAATGAAGACAGATGGAACAAAGATTGATTGTTATTATCCATGCAACTCGTGTTTCAAATACCATTGTGTCCTTGTCTCCATCTGTTTTGAGTGGAAGTGTTTTGGTATCATAGTTGTTGTAAGCTTTATGATTCGTCAAGGCAGTGTTTACACTATGTGGCCTTGTTCAAATTCATATGCACAGATCTATAGTCTCCCTAGAGTTAGACAACATAGGTGTTAGTCTTGAAAATGTTTATGGTTGCTTCTGTCATTTGTCATGAAGGGCTTATGCAAGCATTGTGTAGTTCTATTAAAAGCACCCTAAAATGAAGTGTTAACATCTCCATGAGTTTGTCCTAGTTGCATACCCTGTGTTGATCCGTAATCTCCTGAACCATGCCTTATTGGGCTCGGATTGTGCTTGCTCTCAGTCCTGTTTGATGTTACCAGGCAACTGGTGTGTGTGTGTGTGTGTGTGTGTGTGTGTATATGTGTGTGTGCACGTATGCGTGTGTTTGCCACAGCAACAGTCTGGCACCAATTTTGACAAGAGGTGTACCATTGTAGTCAAACACACAGATACACACATAGAGACAGACACATACACACACACACAGACACACACACACACACCCCTTTCTCTCATATACAAACACTATCATTTTCCCCGTGCTATTTTCTTTCACACCAGCTCCATAATCCATCATGAATATTTTGATCATGATAGAATGGGTTGTTATGTTGTGTCGCATTGCAACGTACAACAAACAACACAAACCAAACCAAACCAAAACCAAAAAGTGTGGCAGAAGTAGTCCTCTCTGGCCCCGGCCTTTCGCTCTGCTCCTGTCTGATGGAGTACTGCTAGCCAGGGTACTAGTCTCTCCTCCTCCTCCTCCTCTACCTCCTCGTCACCAGGTGGGGAATGTAGGGCAGGCCATGCTGCTTTGCTCCACACCCTCAGATATCATGGTGGGCTTCACCCACTTAAGTACTGTTAATCTCCAGGAAGGATGGAGTGAGGGAGAGAGGATGGGAAGATACAGAGTCATGTTTAGAGAAAGAGAGAGTTTAAAAATAAAGAAAGTGAGAGCAAGTCATAAATGGAGCTGGCTTTTAAAAATAGGAACCAGACATGTTGTTTTACAGAACACACAGAGGACACACACAATGACACTCACATTCACACACACACACACACACACGCGTGCACACATGCGCACACACGTGCGCGCACACACACACACACTTACTAGTTGCCTGTTTTATTAGACAAGATGCAGCTCTTCCCCTCCTGACTCTGAAAATGTGAGGCCGATGCCATCACGACTTCCCAGATCACCAGACCTCTTCCCCATCTTCTCTGCCCTAGAGGGTGATCTTTTAGCAGGGGGAACCAGAGTTGACACTTCAAATGGGCCTTGCATGTAAACTCTGTCCCGACCGCCATTCCGTTTGCATTCTGGGAATTCTGCGTCTCAAGCCATTAAGCAGCATGCTTGGCCTCTGAACCCTCTTGGAGGGGACCTCTTCGGATGCTCCAAATGTCAAACCCGACCGAACGTTGTACAAGAGACTGAGTCAGTCAGGCGAAAAAAATAAGGATGTTTGAGGCCATGGACCACAATCCCCTTTGGTCACTTTGACATTTCTATTTCCTTACCAGTGCCTCTCAAGCCTGTCCCTGCACTCATGCTTTTTAATGAGAGGCTATTACGGTTTCATTTGGTGCTATTGACTAGAATGTCTATAGTGCTTTGTGGATTGGTGTCCCAGCTACAGCTTCTGTCTGTCATCTGCCTTTTGACCTGATCTGTGCATCACCATGGTGTGGGTTCTGGTTGCAAGTGGCCCAGAGCTTGGCGGGGGAACAACTGCATCTTTTAGTACTCGTGTAGCATGGGATGTAGACCGAAATAAACCTCTCTGGTGTGTGTGTGTCTGTGTCTGTGTCTGTGTGTGTGTGTGGGTAAGGTTTGGGCATGAGTGGTACTGTGTATGTGGTATGCGGTACAATACACCAAGTGTAGGCAGCCACATCCTGTGAAACAGTTGTTTACTTCCCTTATGATACTCCCGTTAACAACAAAAGACTGTACCAGCTTCTCTAGGACCCACTACCACTCATCCTCAAACTGATATTCATGTCGTTTGTCTGAAAGTGGGAAAATATGAGGTATTCTTGATATTGGAGGGGAACAGTATGTTAACCATTTAACCTTAACTATGCATTTAAACCGTCTAGGAACCACAGACTACGGTGGTCCACAATCCCCCCGACGGCACCAAGGTAAGACCGGAGTGTTACTATCCAACTCAGGCCAGGCCCCAAAGAAGCTCAACTTCCACAAGTTCGACTGTACATGTGACAGAGGAAAAAAAAAAAAAAAGGCGAAGTCCTTCTCTGCCTCAATGAGGCAATGAATTACACTTTAAATGACATAAAGAAATGATAACTAAGGTGTCTATAATTATATATATACACATATATATATGTATGTATTCACACTGACATTGAAATGTCAGTATGTTTTATAAGTGAACAGTTGATCAAAAATTTTCACTAATTTTTATCACTCACTCTCTCCTTTCTGTCTCTTTCGCCCCCTCTTCCTCTTCCTCTCAGGGATCCTCAGAGAGCTGCAACACCAATGAGGAGGAGGATATGAAAGGTAGGAAAGGTAGCTACAGACCTTGTCCTCTTCCTCATCTCCTCCTCTTCCTCTTTGCATGCTGACCATCTAAATCAGCCCATCCCATCACCTGCTTCATGGCACAGTGGCTTCTAAATACGAGCCTCCAGAACCTCATACCCCTCCACCCCCCACCCCCCCAACACACTCCCTAACCCTTTACCCGCCCACAAGCTGCTGTCGCCAACATCACACTTTCACTCAGCTACACCCTATGGTCTCTGTGCCACCATCGCAATCTTATGACCAAGCGAGACAGTCAGAGTAGCTCACTGCTGCACCCGTCTGCAATGGGGAGGGAGTGCAACTGGGATTGCAACTGGTCATTACACATTAGAGCACAGGTGTCCATTTTGGCTCTGATTCTGTGAAGCTGTGCAGCTGCACATCTCTCCTCCTGATTCTGGATGAAGATGGTTAAGATGAGGGTGATTGGTCACAGAGGATCTTGCATAGTGCAAAGAGACACTAGACAGTTGCAGACACAGGCAAGCAGGCAAGTAGAAACAGACAGCCAGAGAGACAAACAGGTCTGAAACACAGACAAGACAGAAAACTAACCAGAAGCAAGTCCAGTCAATCACTGTTAATCTGATTGGTGACAAGTGATGTATACAGCCAGAGGTCATGCTTTGTGTGTTTGGTACACACCCAGATACTATGGAAACAAAGAGAAAGAAAGATCTAGAGAGGAGAAAGAGGGATGATGATGGAAGTGTAGAAGGCAGGGATAAGGAATTGGATCAGATGTTGTTACCCACTCATCCCTTGTTTCCGGTACCATTGTGTCCTTGTCTCCATCTGTTTTGACTAGAGGTGTTTTTTTGTCTCATAGTCATTTGTGACTTGTTAAGGCTGTTCCCTGGGTGTGTTTACAGTAATCGGGCATGTCCATACGCACTGGGCTGTGAATGTATATGTGTGCTGTATGTGTCCATCTGCATGTTTAAACAAAAGGACCAAAATAGAATCTTGGCGAAAGCAGTTGAGAAAGGTCCTCTTCCACAGAGGGATTATCCCCGTGCTTTCTGAGTGGAAGAAGTTCCAGAACCATAGAGTTCTAGAAGCAACATTTATCACCAAAAGTTCTAAGATCAGCATGACATAGTTTTGACACTAAAAAAAAAAAGAAACACTTGGCTCCATACATTTCATTGGACCATTTATTCCTTTATGAGATGTAAACGTGGTAAGCCAGCGCAGTAGGTTCATATTGTGGACCAGAAGGCATGGCAGGGTTGCTTTTTTTGTTTTGTTTGTTTACTCTCCGGTTTTCCTGCCGTGTTCGTGTGTGTGCACCTCTTTGTGTGTGTGTGTGTGTGTGTGCGTGTGTGTGTTTGCGGCACCACCAGCGGAGAGCGTTCAGGGTGCCAGTAACGACAGTGCCGTGATGAGCGCCAGCGAGGAACCACCCGCCCTGCTGGGATCCCCGCAGAGTTCCCCTGCCTGTAAGTGCGCAGCAGACACGCACCCCCACCCCGACCCCGACTCCCACCCTTACCCTACTGCCATACCCCCCCCAATACTCCTGCCGCCACCCCATACACCTTCTTCCCAACCAATACAACTGTGCAGTGTACCAGTGATTTTCTTTACCCCAAGAACTGCTAACTCTGCCCGAAATCTTTCCCCTCCACTCGGGGGTCTTATAAATAGGACTGTGCAATACATCTTTTACTTCCTTACCCCCAAAACTGCTAACCTTGCCCCAAATCTTTCTCCACAATTTAACATCCTTATATTATTACTGTCCACTCTATTGGACCATGCACTATTGGGTACCTCTGCACCATGACATCTTCTCTGTACCCCCAAAAACACCCCCCTCCACGCCACATGCCAAATCTTCCTTTCTGCACACTCACACATCTCAGCTTTGTCATCTTCCATCCCACTTCTCGACATTCCTCATGTGGACCCACTCTCATGCTCTTTCCTGTTTCCAGAGGATGTTCTCCTAACCACCTCACCTCCACCCCACAACCATCCGAGTGCTCCTTGGCTAAACGCTGAGGCTGTGTTCACTGGGTCTTCTACCCACTGTTCTTGAAAGACACTCTTTTGTAGACTGACCTGATGCGACCCTGCTGGATTCTCCTCATGTTAAAACCCCCAACCTCTAATCTTTCCCTGATTGTAACAGTTACTCATAGTTCCTGCTTTTCTTTCGCACTTTGTCTTTTCAATGGGGATGGTTTCGTAATTGCCCCCTCAGTGCAAAGCAGGAAGAGATCTTCCCATCCTGTAAACACCAGACCAAGTGTCTTTCTCCCTTGGGCTTCCCACTTTTAACCCGTAACACTTCCACTCGCTCCTTGGCCTTAAGTGTGTGTTCTCTCCTGTGGAAATCTTCAAGCTTGAGTTTCCTGCTCTTCAAGAAGTCAACAGGGCCTCCCAATATCCTGTCATTTTCACAGTGTGAAAAGAGAAACAACCAACTTTTCAGTCTCTTTTTTGTATCGGCATCATCAATTAGACCACAGCCATTTAGGCAATGAAAGCCAGACAAACAGATACTTTATTTTTGTTGTTTTGAATCTGGAATAATGAACAGTGTTGCAATGGCAGCAATGGCAGTTTTCAGGATCGTTTTGATTGTTTCATTGTAATGCATTTTGTGTGGACAGTTTAGGTTCTTTGTAAGAAATGTATTTTCCTTGATGAGAGAGCAAATGTAAAGAAACAACAACAATGATACTGACAGTTTGGCTGATTTTGCCAGGACTTGATCATAAGTCCATTTATGTTAGTTGACTTTATCTAGTCCAGTCATATCATTTAAGTCTCTGACTTTATCTTAAGTCCATTCATGTCAGTTAAGTGTTTGAGGGTTCAGGGGTTAGGGTTAGTGTTATGGGGCATCAGAATTTAGCCTTGAACTCTTAACAACAGTTGTGTAATGAGGGTTAGAGCCAAATACTTCAGAAATTATCCCACAGCCTCCGTTTAATCCCAACACATTCCTCACATGGCAGTTAAATCACTCTGTAATCAATAGCTGTAGCTGCCACTTCCTGCTTGCTAATACAGTCCTGCTTGTTAACATGCTAACTTCCTGCATTAAGTGTCTCAACCCTACCCCCCCCACCTTCCCTGATTATATCTAAAAAATGCTGGATAGGATTCAACGCTACTCACACCCATCTGGAAAGTTCACATTGTTTTTATTGAAAAAAACAGACAGAACATTTTATCGTTCATCAGTTTCCATGCTACCAGTTACCAATACACCCTCCCAGCCACCCACTCACACACACTCTTCACCTCTCCTTTTGTTACTGTTCATTCACGCACATCAACACACTCCTTTCTTTCTCACTGCATGCCGTTAACCCTTTACATGCTTGTTTCCATCACTGTCATCTTCATCCCCATCATCTCATCCTCATCCTCGTCATCCTCACCTCGTCTCCTATCCGCCTCAGCCGGCCCGGTGCATGATGTGAAGCGCATTGCGTGGAACAGCACAGGCCACGCCTCCTGCCCCGAGACGGAGCAAGCTCAGTCCCAGGGTGGGCAAGGGGGTGGGGCCGCCACAACAGGGGGTGGAGCTTCACCCAAGAGTAAGTGGCGGGGCATTGGGGTGGGACTGTAAACTCATCATTAATGTCAAACCTATACATATGCATCCCATACATATGTACATATACTGATGCATATACTGGTGCACTCAAAAACATCTGTCAAATGCACAGATGTTGATAACATGTTTCGACCATGTTTGACACACACACACACACACACACACATGCACGCCAAAATATGGGCATACATGGGCATACATTCACATATAGAATAGCATACACACACACACACACACACACACACACACACACACACACACACACCTGGCAGTCTCTACTTCATAGCCGAGCATCATAAGAACACTCTTCTCTGCTCGTTTCCTTGGAGACTGCCAGTCCAAGAGGACAGGGGTCGACTCGAGAAGAGCGCTGAGATGTAAACGGCCTGTCAGGCGGTGGCCATCTTGCCGATTCTCTTCCACTGCCTGGAGTGTTTTTCCCACTTGAGGCTGGCGACAGACGGGCGGATAATAGATGCTTGGGCTGCGTGCCAGACGGACAGGAGCTGAAGGAGCTTACACACACATGCACACACACACACACACACACACAAACATGCAACTCACACATTTTAATTTACCCATGGGTTTTGGCCTCGCACGTCACACCTCTCCCATACACACACACACACACACACACACACACACACACACACACACACACACACACACACACACACACACACACACACACTTTCCATCTGGCTCTGTCTGCTGTTCTGTCTGAGTGGTGCCATTCTGTACTCTGTACTGGGCTGTAATGCTGACCAAAACATAAGCCTCCCAGCACAAGGCATCACGAGTCAAGAAGGGCATACGCTGTTATAATTCCGTATGTAAATCACAGTAACCAGAGTGAAAGTCCTCAAAGTGTCTAGATGAGAGACTGTTGCTTTAAGTCACCAGTCTCTCCGGATCAAGTCCAGGACCAGTTCTAGAAAAAGGCTTGTAGGTGTTCTCAGCATTAAAAATATATTATACAAAAAGGCTCAATCTAGGCAAACCCAGGCAAGATCTCTCCTGGAAATTTGAACCACTTTTATCCAAGCTAAAGTGGCATGAACCCACAGTGATGGGTTATGGGTTGTCATACGGGGACACCACCGCTGCTCACTATGCCTGATAAGAAGCTTCATCAGCAATTCACAGCGCAGTTTAATCGGCAAGAAGAGTTCAGGTGCAAATCTTCTTAGTCCATCTTCAAAAACAGGCAAAAATGAAGTTGCTTTATAATAATTTGCATGTAATCTGCAGTTTGAATGT
The DNA here is from genome assembly GCA_015244755.2 of Tenualosa ilisha. Lineage (NCBI taxonomy): Eukaryota > Metazoa > Chordata > Actinopteri > Clupeiformes > Clupeidae > Tenualosa > Tenualosa ilisha. The sequence continues at coordinate 1,526,712 of PYXC01002151.1, read as the reverse complement.
TATTATCAAGTGAAAACAATTCAAACCAAAACAACCCAATTGGAGTTGGGCCAAAATTATAAAAAATATAATCAAAATTATATCAATATAATTTTGTAAATTCATCGCAAATAGACTGAGGGTTTTGCATCTGAACTCTTCAATTCATTTGGCAAAGATTTGGGCCAGAATAGATCCACACTTACCCAAGCATCTGTAACAGTGGTGCTGCTGCAGTGCGGAACACTGTTGCAGGTTGCCAGGAAGCTAGCCATAGATTTGGCTCAGGGCTGATGTAGAGGCTACCAGAGGCAGCTCTGCTGCTGTGTGAGCATTACTGTCTTGAAACAGCCATCGCAGATTTGGGGCCGGATCAGAGCCAGATCAGGGCCAGAGTTGCTTCTCGAGCCCCAACAGTGTTGACACATTGAGTGGTATTGTAGCAGACCAGTCCCTCCGCCTCGCTCTAATCTGGCATTGATCTGGGCCACTTCCTGCACAGACAGCTCAGAGAGAGAGAGAGAGAGAGAGAGAAAGAAAGAAAGAAAGAACGAACGAAAGCAAGAAAGAAAGAGAGAGAAAGAAAGAAAGAAAGAGAGAGAGAGACCCACCGCCACATTATGAAATTACAGATTGCAAGTCGGCTCTGGTAGCTTGGCTCAGCACAGTCCCCCAGCCCCCCCCCCCCCCCATGTGGCAGCATGAGTCAGCATACTGATGAATGGGGAAATGTCATTGCCTGGGATGATATCTATGTCAGCCACCAAAGACCTTTAACAAAATATAAATGCAGGAATGCAGGATGCAATTTGATTCCACAGGCTTTTTATGAGGTGTGCTGTGTGTAAATATAGGATGCTGAATAAGGTGTGAAAGGATCAGCTAAGTGAAATAGTTCCACTGTGGTTATGCTGTGAGCCACAGGAGACTGTACTGGAGGGAAGGAGGATGATGGGGTAGATAGTATCTTTGTCTGAATTTGTTACTCAACAGCAGTACTGTAATAGAATCAAGTGTGTGTGTGTGTGGGGGGGGGACAAGAGTCTGTGCCTCACTGCTTTAGTCTATACTAATTAAAGAGTAGTTTTATTGCATCTGTTGTTCATGCAGAACCTACACACTTGATTAGTTGCTTGAAGCACTGAGCCTTTACCTCCCTCCTCTCTGCTCATCTCTCTTTTCACTCTCTTCTCTCTCTCTCTCTTTCTCTCTCTTCTTCTCTCATTCTCTTTCTTCTCTCCATCTGTCTGGTGTGCAGCTCGCAAACAGGAGATTATCAAAATCACAGAGCAGCTGATAGAGGCTATGAACAATGGGGACTTTGAGGCTTACACGTAAGTATGGCCTACTTTACACTGCAAAAAACAACATGTCCCAGCATGCAATAGTTGTCTCTCTAATCCACAAGTAATTTTCTCAAGAGCACATTCTGCTAGTTTGGTTTTTACTTTTGAACTTATATGAGTTTATGGGTTAATTGGCATTCAGCATATTGATTGAATGAATGGCATATTAATATGTGTGTGTGTGTGTGTATGTGTGTGTTTATTTTTATTTTTCTATCTTTCAGGAGAATCTGTGACCCGGGTTTGACCTCCTTTGAACCTGAGGCTCTTGGCAACCTGGTAGAGGGAATGGATTTCCACAAGTTCTACTTTGAGAACTGTGAGTAGCTACACCCCCATCAGTGATCTCAGTGAACATCACTGTCAGATTCTGGATATATCCAGTGG
>PYXC01002151.1:1500000-1520000 GCA_015244755.2 Tenualosa ilisha | reverse complement strand
TCACCCTCACACATATCCTCATTCCATCATTCTGGCTCTGATGTGAAATGAAGACCCCAGACAGTCTGCCAAGCTGCATTCTGTGCCTTTTTTTTATTACAGACGTGAACGAACAGGACAACAGAGTACAGCATGGGAAATCCATTTACCGTGTTGATGGGCTGATACCCAGTCTCTCTCTCTTGATCTCGCTCACTCACACACGCACAGACGACACACACACACATACACACACACCAGGTCTCATTTGGTTGCTTGGTGTAGTTCAGTCTCTGGATAATTAGCCATCTGAGATCTGAGTCACTGACTAATGGCGTTCTCATGTCCTCCATTTTTTTTTTTTTAAGATTCTCTCTGCGCACATGCCCAGTGTGTGCAGTTCAAAAGCCCATCCAGGCGCTCTCCTGAGGTCCACTGGGAAGAGGTGTGGCCCCTCTGGACCGCATGCTTCCTTCCTGTTCCAGCCAGCTTGTAAACAAACGGCAAAGTTCCAATCCGAGGCAACGGGCATTGTGACATCATTATGGAGATGTTCTGGAACCAATTTTTTCCCCCATTCACCTCCTTAAAAGAGATGGCGGACCCAGTTCTAGAGGCTCATGGCTGAAGGCAGTGTGCTACTGTAGGCACAGTGGCTCAACAAGTACCACGGAGGTGGTTGCTAAGTCTTTCAGCTGCACAACCAGAGCCCAGCAGCAAGCAGACTGTAGCCCCTCAAGCAATTCCCTAATTTCTAGGTTCATGTCCAGCTAAGTAGGCTGATCGACAATGCCATGTCCTGGTACTTCTCCATACATACCCCACGACACCTGTACATTATCCAATGTCTGTAACTCAGACATCATGGCCTGGTGTAGCTGTACAGCCTCATGTCCAAAGACCCTGACTCCAGACTGTTAATCACAGCCCTGTTTGTGCGTCAGGATTTTGGGTAGAAGGTCACCAATGACAACCAGACCTCCTTCCTCCTCCTACCTCCTGTTTATTCTCGTTTCCATCCCCATTTGGCATTTCTGAGACCCCTGATTTGGTTGATGTGGGCCCACTCCCCCCCCCCCCCCCAAGTGCATTCACGCCATTGGCTTCTGGGAGCCAACAGGATATGAAACCCTATTAGAAAGGAGGTCTGCAGTGCAAGCAGGGTCTTTCCAGTCAGTAAGACAGCAAGGGCTTCTAAAGACTTCAGGACCAGGGGGTCCCCACAGGGAAGCCACAACGCCGATAGCCCATCACACCCATGATCCTCTGGTGGGTGGATCTGGGTCTGAGCATCCAGGAATCCACATACTGATTAGTTAGCAGTGATATGTGAGGCCCCAGCCCATAACATCACTATAGACTCTTAACCCCAACCACAGAGGATACGGCCTCCTCACAGTACCAAGGCCCGTTGTTTTCTCGGGAAACGACACCTCGAATGCTAGCTTGGGTTCCAGACCTTTGACACTGTAGTGGGGAGTGTGTTTGCGGTGGTGGTGGGGTTGGGGGCTGAGGGGGTCCAGGCCCTGGCCCACAGATAGTGGTTTGTAGGAGGAGGGGTAAGAGAGGGGGTAAACTTTGGGCCTGTGAGATTTGGTGGAGGGAGAAAGGGAGGGATGGAGGCCAGGATGAGACACCAGTTTCAGCTCCAGCTTCCTCCCTGCAGCTCCTCCCTCAGCCAGGCCGGCGGGGTCTGACCCAGACGGCTCAGTAGCCGAAGCAGCTCCAGGTTCTGCTCACGGTAATGTTCTGACAGCAGGGCACGTGTCTGCAACACACACACACACACACACAAGACACAATACAAAGTACATATTGAATAACATTAATGTGACCACCCTAAGGTACAGTAGGTAGGTATTAAACAATACAAATAGTTGTGCAGAAACACACACATAAGAGATATACAACAAGTCATACAAAAATGTACACTGGCCACAGACCTACCTGCACACACATGCACGCATGCACAGCTGTATCGATCAAATTGTACACCAGTGCACACTTGCCATTCTGAACACACACAGTTTATTATGCCATATTCAAATACTCAACATATGCGTATGACAATACACCCACATACAAACAGACAAAATAGATCAGACATCCATTCCTACATAGAACATACAGTACATATTAGAAACAGATTTAAGAAACAGACAGAGTGAAAGAAAGAGGGGGGGGGGAGGGGAGGAAGAGCAGCAGCCAGCAGTCTCAGGCGGTCTGTTCCAAGGCAGGAGCCATAAAGCACAAAGTAGGGAGCTGCTGCCAGAGGCCTAAAAACACCCCACACTGCAGTTTGCTCTGAGTTTTCTGCTTACCACTGCACAGCTCTGCCCATCACACTTATCAGCCCCCCCAACTATCCCTATCCCTTATGGGTGTGTGTGTGTGTGTGTGTGTATGACAGTCCCAGATCGTCCTGTTAGCATAACACACTTATATTTAGAATGTTCCACTTGGGAGCGGATTAGTTTCAGTATGGAAGAAGAGGCCCAATTTTGACTCTATTTTCTGCTTAGATAAACTTCACTTTGGGCTTTAGATGTTTGAGTGTGTGTGTGTGTGAGAGAGAGAGAGAGAGCGAGAGTGTGTATCAGGGTGAGGCCTAGACAGGGAGACATCCACTCACACCTAATTTAACCTTGTGGGAGATAATCTTGAGATAAAGAGGCTTTCTTGTGTTACAGGACTTTCAAGGCATTTCTGGTTATAAATCCACATCTGCTCATTATGCTAAATCCTGCTTGCTGTCTGCTTATGTGTATGTGTGTGTGTGTGTGTGTGTGTGTGTGTGTGTGTGAGAGAGCAAGACACTTATTTAGATGTCCATAAAAATTCTTTGTGTGTGTGTGTGTGTGTGTGTATTTGTGTGTGCAATGCCCCAAGTGAACTTTTGGCCTATGTGTGGTCATCACATTAGATCTGGCAGTATATTAGCTTTTACAGCAAAGTTAGTGTGAAGCCTAAAGCAAAGGCTTGCAGAATGCCAGTGCTGTACACAATGGTGCATCTCAGCTAGCTGCAAAACTCTCATATCACTGTGCGTGCTTAACACCTATGTAGGAAGGATCAGACCCATATTAACCCATCAGAGGGATCAGGAGTTCATCAAATTATCTTTGAGTGTATGACAATAAGTATAACATAACTGATTGCCTACCTATGGGGGTAATGTGTTTGTGATGGTTGTGTGTTGGTTTCTAAACGTTCAGAGCAGGGACAGATTGCTAGTGCAGGTTTGGCTGTATGTGTGTGTAAGTAGTGTTTGAAGACGGCGTGAGCTCAAATCTGAACAGGAAGTACCTCAGCAGGCATGTCCGAGTACTTCCTGCCTTTGCTCTTCCCCAGGCATCGTGAGCGTGCTCCATCCAGTCTCTGACACCAGAAGCCCTTACTCTCATCAAACCTGCAGTACACACATAACCAGCAGGGGGAGCCCACGGTCAGTCGGTGACAGGTGCGCATACAGTACACTGTAGATCATTTGTGAGAGTGTTCCCAACATGACACCATGACTCTGGGGTTAGCAACACCTGTCTTAATCAGATCCTCTACCAGTTAAAACATGCATGCATAGTTTGGTTTATATACACTTAATGGCAAATTTACCTTCTTTAATGTTCAGGCATTAATACAGAACAATAATACACACATGTGCATGCACACAGACACACACACACACACACACACACACACACACACACACACACACACACACACTCTTTACTCACATCAAAGCTTGAGTGTAGTTATAATAGGGTGTGACTCCCAGGAACTTCTGCACCCCGTCCATCACCTGAACTGGGTTGGAACGAAGCAGAACCCCATCCACTACCAAAAGCTGAAACAAACACACACACATACACACACACACACACACACACACGCGCACACACACACACACATACATACACAATCACAGATCTCTGCATTAGTGTGCAATCATTTATAGTTACTTCCAAACAAAGTGCCGTGCATGTGTGTGTATGCATGTACGTGCACGTGTGTGTGTGTGTGTGTGTGTGTGTGTGTGTGTGTGTGTGTGTGTGTGTGTGTGCGTGTGTCTGACTGGGTTGGTAGTGGAGTAGCTGTAGTGTGCGTTTGTGTGTATATGTGCAGCCGCCCAAGGCTGTAATGTGTGTTTGTGTGTGTGTGTGTGTGTGTGTGTGTGTGTGTACTTGTACCTGACTGGGCTGGTAGTGGTAGTGCCACCTCTGGGTCCAAGGCTGTTTTGTGCGTCTGTGTGTGTGTGTGTGTGTGTGTGTGTGTACCTGACTGGGCTGGTAGTGGCAGCCCAGTCAGGTATGTGTGTGTTTGTGTGTGGGTGTGTCTACCTGACTGGGCTGGTAGTGGTGGAGCCATCTCTCCAGGTGTGTGGCGTAGGCCCCGGGCCCCAGGCTGCGGCGGTGCAGAGCCAGGAGGGCAGGTGGGGAGGAGCGTCCAGCAGACACCACCTCATGGAAAGAGAAGTTCAGAGCCACTGGGTCCTGATGGGCCCTCTGGTGCTGTGGAGAGGAGAGAGGGAGGAGAGAGGAGCGTCAAACATATAGAGAGAGAATGTGCAGAGGAGAAACGTGGTGGAGAGTGAGAGATAGGAAGAGAGAGAGAGAGAGAGAGAGGGAGAGAGAGAGAGAGAGAGAGAGAGAGAGAGAGAGAGAATAGATAGAAAGATAGATAGATAGATGATAGATACAGACACTTTACTTATACAGTAGGACATTCAGGCTTTCTCTAGCATCCAAAACATCACACACACACACACACACACACACACACACACACACACACACACACACACACACACACACACACACACACACACACACACACACGCTACAAAAATACAAAGATAGAATTCTTATTGTGTGCCACTTTAGGTACTAAAGTGTGAAAAGGGAGGTGTGGAAAAGGTGAAAGGGGTGAATAAAAGTCATGGGGGGAGTGATGCAGAGGGGAGAATAGCAAGGGATGGAGGGATGGCAGGGGGAGGGAGAAAGAGGGGAAACTGTCTGAAAGAGACAGAGAGTAACACAAGCGATGACAGAAAATAAGATAGGAATTAGAATTTATGAGGATCTGTGTGTGTGTGTTTATGCTCGTGTGTGTTTTGTTTGTTTTGTTATAATTTAAAATTATTATTAAAAGTGAGTGTAACACAAACACAAACACACTCACACACGGAGAGAGTGAGAGAGAGAGATAAACAAACACACACACACACACACACACACACACACACACACACACACCTGGTACCAAGAGTAGGCACGGTCAGCAGGGTTGATGAGGACGGCGATGATCTTGGCCCTGGGCAGCAGGGCAGCAGCTCTGGGTGGAGTGGCCTCTGTGTCAAAGTAGTTGGCACTCTTCTCAAACAAGAAGTCTGTGCTCACGTTCGACGGAACCGGGAAGAAGTCCATGTACCTGAGAGAGACAGACAAAGAAATATTTTTCTTATGCCTAACTAATAAAAAATTGAATTGATATTTATTCAAATTTCATTACGATGATGATAATGATTATCATGATAATAATGTTGATGTGATTTGATAATCTGTTTGTTTTTAGTCTTGCATCACAGGATCTCTTGACATCTCTAGAGCCTTTGAAATGGAAATTGAGAGAGATATTTGCTGCATAATTTGTCAATACACAGACAATGAAGCCATTTCAAGCTGGGAGGGAGAGCTTGAGAGGACAGGGGAAGCGGAGACAGTGATGGGTCTGAAGAATAGAAAATTAGAGCGCAGAGACTCATGTGGAAGCTGGTGAATTCACTCGGTGCAATTTAAATTTTAAATCATCGCATCATTAATTCATGGGAAATGATTTTGTTCGGGTAAATATATCAGAAATACTGCAAAGCAACACCCGAGTGTTGATCTGTAGAGCGTGTGTGTGTGTGTGTGTGTGTGTGTGTGTGTGTGTGTGTGTCTTATTATGCCCTTCTGCCCCTGGCAGGGTAACAGGCTTTGAGTGGTACATGGGCAGAATAGGCTCTACCTGGTAAGGTGTGGGTAAAAAGGCCTTGTGTTCACCATTGGATTTCTGACCATGCCTGAGCACAGTATGCTCTTTTGTGTGTTTGGCCCCTAGATTGGAATCAGAATATGAATTATTCATTGAAATGCAATTGCCCATCTTTGATAGACTTCTGCTCCATTTAATGTTGCCCTTTTTGAGCAGCTGGCAACGCTGTGTGTGTGTGTGTATGTGTGTGCGCATTACCAGTCAATGTGTGTGTGTGTGTGTGTGTGTGTGTGTGTGTGTGTGTGTGTGTGTGTGTGTGTGTATGTGAGTGTGTCTTACCAGTCAATACCCCGCTGGTAGTTGGGCCCGCTGAAGAACTGCACCTCCTCAAAGGACACTGGACTGGGAAAACTACTGGTGATGGCAGGATGGAGGGAAAGAAACGAGTGCAAAGCTGTAGTGCCTGAGAGAGAGAGAGAGAGAGAGAGAGAGAGAGAAAGCAATCAAAAAGTATCAGCACAACACATTTATAATCAGTTTCCTTGTTCACCTCTCAATTTCATTGCTGCTCTGATAGCCCTCCAGACATTTTGCTAAGTCGTTATCACAATGTCATACTACACGCATTTCACTGTTGCGTGCTTCTAGCATCTGCTGTGAGGGTTCATTTGAAATATACCTCCATTTTATCTCCCCTCAGTAAAGTTTAAAAGCACAATTTTTAATATAGGCACATGCAGGCTGAAAGTAATGAGAAGCAAACTCAGGTAATATGATATACTGCAAGATGACGTAATACAATAAGCTCCAGTGTTATGGATATTGCCCTAATCTCCTCTTCAAATATATGTGAAATTAAAGCATGTTCTATTGAGGGCCTAGTACATCTCAGCTACAGCAGATACTGGGGTTTGGGGTGGTCAGATCACCATCATCAATTAATATCGAATATCTTGATTGATACATCAATCAAGACATCAATACCTGTCTTCTGTGGACCAATGATCAGGAATTTGGGCAGCCGATCGCATGTCTTTTCTTTGGACCAGATATCCTTATGCCTCTTGTCATGACACGGATTCTGTTTAAAAAAAATAGATGAAAACAATCTGAGAGTTAGATGATAGCCTTTCAATCTCCATTTGTATCTCCTGCATCTTCAGCTAAACAGCCGTCAGCTGTAGATACCATTTTCAGCACAGGTCATCTTGAAATGAACAAATGTGGGTAAATGTGTGTGTCACTGATATACAAAGGCACGTTCCAAAGGGGGCCAAGAACCAGGACCATAAAGTCAACTGAGGATGGCTGAATCCCAATGTTCTCCCTAACCCTGAACCATCAAATACTTAATTGGCATGATTCAGCCAATCATGAGGTTGATTCATGCTAGTTAAGGCTTTAAGGGTTTAGGGCAGATGGGGGTGCTGTGAATCAGACGATGGCATTATTTGTTCAGGACAATGCTGCAGTTCCACTTACCTGCCACAAGGGGTCTCTCTCCTCTGGGAATATCTGGAAGTACTTGTCAGCCAGCTGCACAGGGGGCAGTGTCTGCAGCCGCAGGTTGGTCCAGCACTGGACAAACTTCACCAGCGACTCAAAGGTGTACAGGCCCAGTCTGTCATTGCCGTAGTTAGACAGGTGGGTCATGAAGATACTGACCTATGCGAGACACAGGGATTGTGTTTGTTTTATTAAGCTTAAAGTAAACAGAGAGAGAGAGAGAAAAAGGATAGAGGGAGAGAGAGGGAAAGAGGGAGGGAGAGAGAGAGAGATTGCCGACAGGCTGATGTTGTTTGCTCATTATTAAATCACAGTGTCATGCTCTCTTAGGCACTGCTGGGGTGACAATGGAAGACTGAGATGGAAATGGAAAATGGAAATTAAGGCACATTTATCAGGATAATGTGTTTCATTTGAGGTGACTGGGGAAATTTGGTTGAGTGTGTATGTGTGTGCCTCTGCATGTGCCGTGCTCAAATGTGTGTGTGTGTGTGTGTGTGTGTGTGTGTGTGTGTGTGTGTGTGTTCAAGCTGTTTACCGGATTAAGCAGCAGTGTCATGAACAGCTCTCCTCCACGGATACTCTTGTCCAACTCCCATGATCCTCCGGGGTACTCCTTATAGAAGATCGTGTGGGTGAAGAGGCCGCATGTTTGCCTCGGTAGAACCTTCCAGCAACACAGGTACAGAGTAATGGTGTTAATCTTTTCTTCTTTCTTACCCAAAGTAAGGGTTTATAAGAGGCAATGTGAAATTTTGATTAAGGATGTAAACCTTTGTAATCTGTCATGCATCGTAAAACAGCTGTCACAGAATGAGACAGACATCCAGTATATGGAGCCATTTTAAGGATATCAAACACACTATCAGTACTTCTTAAATTACATTAATTAGTAATTTCACAGAACCTAATGAAATCTTCAAGTTCATGTGGCAAACTAATATGCAAGCAAATAACCTACTTCGTGGTGTGCAAATATCACAGGTTAATTGACCTACAGCAGAGTTTCAATGAATTGTGACCCAGTGATAACAAAGGATTCATCAAACTGGCAGGACATAAAAGGAAATTAGCCACCACTGGCTTCTATTAGCTTCTCTGCGATGAAAACACATTTCACACTAGAATAGAACACAGGCGCACATAGTCCCCTCACCCCTCCTACACCCACTCCAACTAACCTCATCCTTTGTTACTCTGAATGAAGTACCCCTCCACACACACACAGACAGAGACACACGTACACACATGTACACACGCGCACACACACGCGTACACACACACACACCAGGGTTTTATAGTCAGAGCATGACACTAATAATAGTCACCATGCCCTTGGACACTCTCACCGCACCAATTCTGTGAACACTGGGCTTTGAGAAGGTCAAATCACCTGTCTTGAGTCTTTGTCTATTGACCATTCTCACCTTCCAAGAGTAGGCCAATGATCAGGAAACTTATCAGTCAATGCCTTGGACTAGAGGGCCTTGGGCCTGTTGTGACAGATTCTGGTAAACAGACATAACCTGTGATCACTCACCTTAATACCATTGTGAATGAAGCCTCGTCGGAAGCGTGCAGGCCTCAGGTGCGGGTACTCCTCTGTGCTGGTCACCTTAATCCCCCACACGGACTTCCAGGCCTCGTAGAGTTGGCTGTGCACAGGGTAGACCCCAGAGTGGTGGGGAGCCACAGCATAGCCCATGTCTGTAGGGATGCCATGTTCCTGTAAAGTGGGTGTAAAAGGCCACATCTGAAGTGATTACAGGCAAAACAACCACTGGTGAACCAGATGGACTTACTCAGGATCTGAATGCGGCTAAGACTTAAAATTCGAAGTCAATCAGCCCATAACCCTGTTCTTTCAGGTTGCTGAGAGCTGTTAGGTATAACTGCTGGCTAACGCTAACTGAACAGGGCACCACAAAAACAATACTGAAACAAAGTTTCCTTGTCCACTTCAGTTAGCACTGGCCGCTGTTTCGCTGTTCTGTCTATGTTGTACCAAATTTTCTCGCTCTTCTTCCTACCTAAAGCACTCAGCAGCCACGTACGACAGAGCTATGGGCTTGACTCACTCTGGACTATTACTTTAAGCAGAGCACATCTGGTTCCATTCAGGCCCTGTAGGTTGGATAATAATTTACAGCAGCTCATTAATTTGACATTAATCTTTTTTGTTAACAGTAAACCTAAGACAACATGGCACGAGAGAAAGGGGTTGGTAAGGATACACCAGCGGCTGTGGTTAACTAGCTGTAAAGAGACCCAGCGGGGATGTCCTGGGATAGCCCCATTCCTGTTGACGCACGGAAGACTTCTCGTAAAATCAAGAGCAAATAAATAATTTGTCTGGAGCCAACTGTTGTATAATAAAAAGATAAATATAGCCCCTTTAAAGGAAGCCAGGGTCCAATGGAAAGGCCCATGAGGAGGGTGAAGAGGTATTTTATTGGCTGTGCTGAATAGATGGGCCTTGAGGAGTTTCAAGGCTGTGAGCAATGTGAATAAAACTCGTACTCAGATTCCATCTCTGAAAATGTCAGTGTTAAAATTGGCTACAATTGCCCTTACCGTTTGCGAATTCATAATTCAGAACGACCGAACAACCTTATTGTCAGTGTTTGACAAATAAAATGTAAATGAGCAAAATGTCATATGAACTTGACTTTGAACTTAATCTGAGCCCTGATGTGGCGGGAAATCAGATTTTATTAGAGACTCTGCCTCATATTATGACCTTGTGGATGTTCTCATATGCACACTCATGCTTTTCAAACAGCTAACACCAAACCTCTGAGCTCACGCTGCCTGCTCTTGCTACAAAGATGTGACCTGTGAAATATTAGACTGTAATTGCATGTCTACCTCCATGGAGTTCATTAAAGTGATGCTGGAACACATCGCCTTCACTGCCAACTGGCAACACGGGCAGCTTTTTTTTCCTTTTCTCATGCAGATTGCACAGGATCACAGTCAATGCATGGGTGAAAATGTGTTATACTACATGGGGCAAGGAAGCATTCATGTGAAGCCTCCAAGGACACAAGTACAGTAGAGTTCATGCAAGTCCAAATGTAGGCCACAACTTTTCCATATTCAGCAGTTGTGTCAGAGACTACAGAGCGCTGACCCATGTCCACAAGAGACCTTGGTGTTGCAGTGCTTTTGGCTGCCTTTTGAAATATGAAGTCAAGCATGGTGTTACATAAGATGCTAACAGGTAAAGGGGCATAAAGGGGAGAGCATTGCCACAAGCACCTGACTTCAGGGGCGTGCTATTCAGGGAGAAGATTTCTTTTAGAGTGGAAAGACATTCACCAATCTTGGAATTGATTAACACACCCTCCCCGCAAAAAAAAAAAATATTTCCAAAAAATAGAAAATTATATCGCAGTCGATGAAAAACTTTAAGCCCACCATATCACAATTGGGAATCAGATTTGTCCATTAGTCCCGGTGCCGACTTCTGGACCCAAGTTTGTAAAAACATCTACCTCATGACTAAAAACACCAATCTACAACTAATACAACACAAGGTACTTCACAGATTTCACCTCACCACACAGAAACTGTCTAAAATGGATGTGGAAAATTGGCTGTGGCTTTTGGTGTTCTCACTGCATGCAAAACAACCCAGACACATACATTCATGCTGTCTGGCATTGCACTCCAATCAATTGGTTTTGGGTTAACGTCACAAAATCACTCAGTGACATCTTAGCATCTAAGCAACCCCTTCTCTGTGCATAGTAGGAGATACATCTGCAACCTCTCTAAGCACCACACACAATAAAATACTGCTAGTAGCGCTAACTATCGCCAAGAAAACAATTCTCACAAACTGGAAATCAAGGAACACTGTACACATTACCCATCTGAAAAACATGTTAAAAGAATGTATATCATTGGACAATCCATCTAGTTCCAACTTAAACAGCACTCAAGATACACCCTCTTTCCCTCTTTTGTCCTCTTGCTTTGCCTTCTCTACTTCACCTATTCCTGTTCTACCTAACCCTCTGGGACGGCTTGGGCGGCCCAATCCTGTATGGTTGTTGGGTGTGACCAGCGTTTGTTCGTGCTGTGCTGGAGCTGGTATTTGTGGTTTCAGGGTCCTATTAACCACCAACCACCACACACACACACACACACACACACACACACACACACACACACACACACACATTTGAATTCTATAATTGAAGCCACCAATCATAGTTCTTAGGATTCAAATATTTCAGAGGTAAAATACAGATTTGACACTCATGCGTACAAAAAACATTGCCTGCGTGCCTATTACTGCTGATACAGAGCAGAACAACAGAACAAGTCCCTTTAGCCAGCCCTGCCAGTCTTAACCCACTAGTGGTTGATTTGTGGACATGTCCTAGGCTGCTAAATATCAAAACTACCAACTTACATGCGTGTGCACGCATGCACGCACGCACACACACACACCACACACACACGCACGCACGCACACACACACACACACACACACACACACACACACACACACACACACACACACACCCACACCTGTTCCTGGTAGTACACAACACGACTTACTTTCTTTTAAATGCACTAAACATTAGGAGGCACACATAATTCGTCCACCAGTAACAAGAACAACAGGATAAGACTAGGACAAGTAAGGCGTGTATGTGGATGCCTGTGCAGGTGTTTCGCTGCAAGCCTATTTTTATTGCAAATACATTTCAGAGGAGGCATATATCTATGACCAGCCAGTCAGCAACATTCGTGCCGCAAGTCCATTTGTTTACATTTGTTTATTTGTTTGTTACAGTAGCCTATTGTTGCTGTGCTTGGTAACATACTTTCCATATAGGGGGCCTTAGCTGGAATCTACTGTTACATGAGGGGGCCTGTCATTGAAAAGTTTGGGAACCCCTGTGTTAGCGGACTATTTTTTTTCCAAACCGATAAACATTAGATTGGCTAGTGCTTATTACTTGTTGTCTTTGCTGGTTGTTTGGGAGTCATGGTAAACTAAAGAATGTTGATGACATCAGGCCCCATCAGAAGCAGAGTAAGGTCAGGTGTTGGTAGAATACATAGGGATGGGGAAAATGAAGTTCCAAACAATTAGCTGCTAATATTAAATTGAATAACTGAGAAATACTCTGACTAGCCTGATTAACAACAGAGATGTTCAATATCTGAGATTAGACCACAGAGTCCCTTCATTAAAAATAAAGAGGGTAGCATTGGGGTGCACAGACACAGACACTCTTAATCAGCACTTCACTTATTATCAACATCATCAGCAATTTCAGTCAGACCGCCAGATGATTACCAGTGACAGTCAGGAGAGGTTGGGTGGGAGGAAGCAGAGTTTAGGTCTGTGAGGACAGCAGATAACGCTCACAAGTTGCATCAACTGTCATTGCTGTCTCTTCATTATATAGCTGCTGTGTCTGAAATGGACCGGGCTTATTAGATCCATGGCAAACATCAGCCGGATCCAGATCAGAGTCAAATCGGGTCTAAGACAGATGCTGGCTGGGTAGGTTTGACCCACAGTTAAGTGCCCTGGGATGCTCCACACTGCTATGTGGATTAATGATGATTAATTAATCCGCATAGCAGAGTTAAGTTAACAAGCAGACGTGAGGAGAATACACTGGACGGACTTACAAAACACAAGAGCAGTCAGCCAAGAGCAGACCTTCACCCCTCCCACATGTGGAATGTGAAAGCAAGCGAACAAAACAGTATTTTGATCTAAAACTGTGTGATCATATAGGAAGGCCAAGATATAGCGACCCTTTACCTTGCATGATGATGGGGAAACAAATCGGAATAGTTATTCTTAGGTTGGCCACACACACACGTGCGCACACGCACACGGAAACACACACACACACACACACACACACACTTACGACTGGACACAGGCAGACAGACCCCACAAAAATTCCCTTTGACACCATACTGGCCTCAAGATAAACACTTAAAATGTTCTTTTGATAAAAATCAATAAAGTTAAATGGATGAACATAAACAGTTAAAGGTTTTTTCATGGAAATGAGTCACTACAACACAAACTGAAACTTGACAAGGAAGGTCTTTAATGTCAGTTAAATCCCATTCAAATGAGTCAAGCTCACCCACATTACTTCCTTTGAAACACGAAACAAAAAAATAACTGACGGTGATGAATCAAACCACAGCTATTCCACACACACACACACACACGCACGCGCGCACACACACACACACACACACACACACACCTTATTCCTCAGAGTTGAGCGTTAGTTAGCAGAGGACCCCAGCCTGATCAGGGCACATAATGGAGTCCCAGGATTGTGGTAATAGCAGGCAGTTGCACACAGACTGATGATTACTGTGGTAGCTTTGCCACTGCGAGTGGAACACACAGTAATGAATGTCGCAGCGAGACCATGACAGGTCACAACTTCACAAACTCACACACCCCACTGAACCATAATGAGTTCGTCCTCATTTGGTGCCCGCATACATATACGTGCGTGTGCGCGCACGCACACACACACACGCACGCACACACACACACACACACACACACACACACAGAATAAAAGTCTTAACGTCTGACCGGGGTGAGTGAGCAGCACTATGCGTGAGATCTTGAACTGTGCACACAAACCCATTGCAGATTGGATTCATGTTGGTCTCCTATTCTGGAGAGGTGTCTCTGCTGCAGCTGTGTCTCGACAGCACCAGTTCAGACACACACCATGTGTACCCCATGGGAAAGGGTCCCATAGCACTTCAGAGACTGGCAGAGAGACACATGGGGAACACAAGCAGACACGGCTTCCTCTCATATCTCCATGTTCTGACATGCAGCCTCTGCAGAGTGTCTCTCTTGTTCACCAGCAGGATTCAAAAGACTTCTGAAGCCCCTCTAGAGGGCCAGACACTCTACCTGTAGGTCCTCCTTCCCCCTCTCTTCTTGCTTTTGTTCTCAATTTAAACACATCTTATGCACCACTTTTTGTTTTCAATACTATACAGGCTTAAATGCCAGACACCCATTTATTTCAGGCTTTGGCTAGGTACCCCATTTATTTCACTCTGGGTAGGTACCCCATGTGTTTTGTGTGTGTGTGTGTGTGTGTGTGTGTGTGTGTGAGTGTGTGTGTGTGTGTGTGTGCACCAGATCAGGGCCTGGGTGAGAAGTCTCTGTTCAGAATCATGGATAAGGTATATCTCACCACCAAGGTATATCATCAGCACACTGTTTGCACCACCCTATGCGGAGAAGACCATGGTTCAGGTGTGTCACACCTGGGTAAACTTGGGAATTCGGAATGGGAAACTTACATTTGTCAACTCTCAATTACTTCAGGGCCAGTCCCCTGGGGCAACTTAGGGTAACGTGCCTTGCTAAAGGGCACAACGCTGGCAGCCAGGATCTGAACCCACAATTCTAGGCTACTAGCATGCAAGCCAGGTTTCTTAACCACTACGCCACCACTGCCCAAGTTCAGCTACGTGTCACCTAGGTGAAGTTGATACATTAACCTGACCAGGTGTGTCTATTATTGAGGTGAGTCTCACTTGGCCAAACTTCAATTTCCTACCCTGTCTTTTATCCATAGTCCAGGTGTATCTACACCTGTGTGAATTATTATGATATCAATTATTATACTTCTAAGCCCAGGTTGTGAATGATGAAAGTCTATAGACAAACTGTTTGCACTGGCATTAAACACACACACACACATGTAGGTGTGTTTGTCTCACCTGGGCGAACTGCTTGTTGAGTTTCATCTGCTCAGCCAGCACGCTCACGTTGTGAAACAGGTGTGGCTGCATGTGGTTCCACATGTGAGGGAACCACCAGAACTCTTTACGGTGCCGCAACAGAGTGTCGTCTCCCAGGTCCTCCTCGTCGGTTCCTAAAGCAAAAGCAGTGACAGTCTGAGTGCATGGCCGCATGTATGTGTCTGAAAACCTCTATTAAACCACTGGCAAAGCATGGGCTTAGACTAAGTAGAGATGGAGTGGTTTGATGGCGCCCATCACTCACCTGTGTGGAAGAACTTGCCGGAAAAACCCAGGTTGAAGGTGAAGTTTGGCACCAGGGCTCTCAGCTTGTTCTGTGTGTGTAGCAGGGCCTGAAGAATCAAACAGAGGTGTATCACTTATTCCCTCCGCCAAAGAGATTGTATTTCCACCAGCGTCTGTCTGTCTGTTTGTCTGTCTGTGAGCAAGACAACTCAAAAAGCACTGCGGAGATTTGGATGTAATTTTCAAACAACGTGGGTATTAGACCACGGAACAGATGATTACATTTTGGTGATGCTACGGAAAACCATCTGGAATTTGCATTGGTTCAGTGACCCTGTATTGCCTTGGTGGAGGTCTGTGCTCTTTGAGTGCTTTTCTAGTGCTATATCTGCAATTATGATATTGTGCTTTACAGCCAGCAGCTGTATCTAATATAATAGAGTATACATTACATTTACATTTAAGCATTTAGCAGACACTTTCATCCAAAGCGACTTACATTTGTCAACTATCAATTACATCAGAGCCAGTCTCCCTTAGAGCACCTTAGGGTTACGTGCCTTGCTCAAAGGCACAACGGTGGCAGCCGGGATTTAAAACCACAATTTTCCAGGCTACTTGCATGCTAGCCAGGCTCCTTAACCACTACGCTACCACTGCCCCTAGTCATTACAAACATCAAGAAATGGTTCCAGCCACAACTGAAAGTGAACTTTTTACTGAACAATTTCATACACGCAGCCAAATGTCACATTGCAAAGCACTTGTTCTCTATGACTACAGTATTGAGAACAATGTTAATAACAGTATAGCTATGACGGATGGTGCACTGATGCCTTGTCATAACATGAAACTATAGTTCGACTTACAATGCAGTGTAATATTGTGGAGTAATGAAGGAAAAGCCTTAGTGTGAAACTGAATGCACTGAATAAGTTCAAAGCTGGGGAGTGGTGTGTGTGTGTGTGTGTGTGCGTGTGTGTGTGTGTGTGTGTGTGTGTGTGTGTGTGTGTGTGTGTGAATGTGTGTGTATATGTGTGTGTGGGTGTGGGGGTTTTAAGAAAGCTTTCAGTGGCTGACCAAGGAGATGCCGCTGTGTCTACTTGATTGTGTGTGTGTGTGTGTGTCTGTGTGTATGAGTATGTGAGCATGAGTGTGATCACTGGAGGGTATGATGTGCATTTGTGTGTCTATACACAGAGGGGTTCATGATTTCTTGATTCTGTGTGTGTGTGTGTGTGTGTGTGTGTGTGTGTGTGTGTGTGTGTGTGTGTGTGGAATATGCACAGCTGGGGGGTAGGAATCAATGTCATTAAAGAAGTCGACTTGTGAAACTTAAGGAAAGAATAAGACAACAAAAACTCATTAAGTTTCTGATTACTTCCAGCAGGAGGTTCAGGCCCCCAATCTGGAAATAAGCACCCCTCCTCACCCAGACAAACACACACACACAAACACACACATACACACACACACACACACACACAAACACACAGACACCTCCTCGAACCCAGAGATTTTTTAGCACACACACATAAAGGCATGTTATTTCACAACTCAATCATGTGGAGACACACACACACACACCCACACACAAACACACACACAAACAGCACACACTGTCCATAATCAATGCACGATATATAACATACCAAATCCATTCATTAAGGGCCATAGAAACGCAAGACAGTCAACAAACCACTGATACAAATCGCTCAGCTCACACACGGCTGCTCACTGGAAGGCAATTACAAACCTCTAAAAGAGCGCACGCATGCACGCACGCACACACACACTCACACACACACACAGGCACACGCGGCAGATTCCCAGAGCCACCATAAAACCTTGATATCTTACACACATACACACACACACACACACACACACACACACACACGCACACACACACACACACACACACACACACACACACACACACACACACAGCTCATTACAGCAGCAGCTTTTCCACCTGAAGCGTGCAAATGTCATTTCATGCAGTTTAGCAACACAGGCTCCCTTGAGACACCACACGTGTGTGCTTGGGAAAACAATGCATGCACATCTCACATCTATGTGTGTGTATGTGTGTATGTGTGTGTGTGTGTGTGTGTGTGTGTGTGTGTGTGGCAAAGAGGGTGATCTCACAGATGGGATTATTGGTGCTTTCTGAATAAGGAGCAGCAGAGGGCCCTCTATTCCCAAAATATTCGCTTTGAAAACTTGCTGCTACTATTGTCCATTTACTTGCCTATTTTACCTTCCTTTCCAACAAGAACAGGGTTCACATTTCACATTCAACTGAAGACAAAGTGTTCACACATGGTACACACAGCACACATCAAAGACCCAAAATGATGCAGTCATCACTTCAGGATTCACACTTTCAAGTCACACGCAAAGGCCTAAACAGGAGCACTCATCAAAAACACACATTTTGTTCGCAAAAGGCCGGCAAACAAAAAGGCTGGTGACAAAACATTTAAAACATGCAGAAAAAGCATTTTTTTCCCCTTCAAACAACACAATCGGTGGTCAGATCAGTGGTTACTCTCAATCATAACACAAAAAGGAGGACAAAATGCAAAACTTTGCTTTCAAAATAAGCAGATTCTGCCTTAGGTGTTGCTATGTCTGTGCCATTTACCTGGTTACTGAATATGTGAAATAGAACCAGAATGTTACAACATAAATTTTTCTTCTTTCATCCTACACTTACAGTAAAGTAAATGTCATTGACATACAAGACCCAAAATAAGCACCTAGGCGAATATACTGTACAAAACAGTACACTTCATATAGGCTACTGAAGTAACTTTCCAATTTTCATTGACCTTCCTTTTTCATCAAAACATGGACAATTTCACAGTTACTCTATATTCTGTTCAGGCAAATAGCAAACAGCAGAGGTGGTATCTTATAGTATACGCATGAAGAATGATATTCTGAAGTATGGTGGAGGAGATTTACACAGTGGGTTCAGCTGTGCTAAGACAGTGAGGATAAAGATCAAGTTTTCTTAGCAAAAAGAAACATGTATAGGGATCTTCACACTATCTCACTATAAAGTATGCAAAAGTGTGGATAAAATATTTATTTAGTATACCACTAAATCAATAAAAAACTTCTTTCGTTTACTCTCATAAAAATCTCTGTTTTTACAGATAGATCTGTCAAACTATAGCCAGGTTTGAAAAGGTTGTCTCACCTCCACGTCAGACACCTTCATCCTGGTGCCCTCCTTCCCCACAAAGATGTCATCCACATCCACCAGCAGGTGGCGCTCCAGCGACAGGCTCAGCCGCCCACCCGTCAGGAAGGCCACGGCGTCCACAAACACCAGCTTGTGCAGCCAGAATGACAGGCTACCCCCAAACAGCACCCTCTGGATCCCGTCGTGGAGGCCCAGGTCCTGGACCACTGTGGCCAGGAGAGGCCTCTGCTGGTGGTGGGGAGCCAGAGGCATGGGTCCCTCTGGAAGTCTGGGGCTGGCCACCAGCACCGGCTCATAGGTGGTGTGGTTGGACAGGAACGCGGTCCAGTCCTCGCCGGGGAGCGGTCCCAGGTCCAGCTGGCTGGGGCGGGTGACGTAGAGGAGCGGCGCGGCCGGGTTGACCCGGTAGTCCCGCAGCGCCAGGTTGGAACGGAGGAAAAGCGGGAAGCCACGGAGCTGGGCGCTGGGCGGCGAGTTCTCCCCGGCCCGGTAGAAGCCGACGATCCCCACGCCGTAGTCCTGGCAGTACTTATCCAGCAGGGCCCGGTTCCACGCGTCCAGGTTGACGTACTTCAGCAGGTTCTCGTACACCACCAACGCATAGCGCCCGCGGCCACGCACCGCCAAGCTGGGCAGGTCGCCCCGGCCCGGCGCCATCTCTGTCCTGTACCGGAACCTTCCAGCTTCCAAAATGGCTGCTATCTCCTGCCCCAGCTGAGAGTATATACTCTCCACCAGCACCAGTACCACCGGCTCCGTCCGTGAGGAGTCCACACCCTTCCAACCCCCTCCTCCTCCTGCCCCCTTCCTCCGACTCCCCTGGGATGGGTAGAACCCTCCACCCGTCCCCCTGATGGTGCCCAAACCCACGACCCCCCTGGCCGCCCCCATCATGCCCCCGATGGGCAGCGGGGCGGCGCAGTCTCCCAGCGGGAGCGGCGGCGGCTCCTTGATCTTGGGGGTGCTGCTGACGTGGTAGGCCAGGTAGGCCATAGACAGCAGGCAGAAGACGATGAGCGCCGCCACCAGCCGGTGCAGGCCCAGCTGTCTCACGCCACGCGGCAGCCTCCACGCCCCGGGCATGGCCTCCGCAACACGCACACACACACACACACACACACACACACACACTCGCAACACACACTCAGGTGGATGGGTGAAGAAGAATGTGCACAAGGGAGTCTGACAACTTCTATCCACCCAGATGGAGGGATGTGACAAGGCTTCGAAAGCCTGATGAATGCAAGAATGGATAGGTGGATGGCTGGATGGATGGATGGTGGGATGAAGGAATGAATGG
>PYXC01002151.1:1475000-1497500 GCA_015244755.2 Tenualosa ilisha | reverse complement strand
GTGTGTTGTCCTGAATATGCATTCTCACTACATATTTCGTCAATTTGTTACAGTGAGTCCGGTCAGTGAGGATGATGTGTGTTTTTAGTATGCCCCATATCCTCATGTGAGCCCATCTGTGTGTGTGTGTGTGTGTGTGCGTGTGTGCGTGAGTGTGTGTGTGAGTGAGTGTGAGTGTGTGTGTGTAAGGACATTGGTGGGTGTTTCAAGTCTGTATAAATGATCACGTTGCCCATCTCCGTTATATGGCTCCACTGCCCTCAGGTTTGGTTATCTGATGCCGTGAGACCCGGAGAGTGCTGGACCTCAAGTGAGGCAACCCAGAGAACTGACCCTGACCGTGGTCTCGCTTGGGCGCAGACATGTTAATACAGATACAGACACACACACACACACACACACACCTCCCAGCACACACACGCTCGTTCTCTCTTTTTTCCTCTCTCTCACACACAGCTCTCAAGACAAAGACCTAGTCTCCGTAAGACTTCTTTCAGTTTCAGTGTGACACACACCCTTCGCACACTCTAAGAGAGGCACAGACACACACAGATACACACACACACACACACACACACACTATAAGATCACTCTATATGCTTGACATTATACTTTCAACAGCCTAGACATTAGTTTAAATTGCAGTTGTCATCCACATTCTCTCTCTCTCTCTCACACACACACACACACACACACACACACACACACACACACACACACACACACACACAGAGACACAGAGACACAGAGACACAGGTCTTGCAACCCGCTCTGCCAAGGGACTCTATTTAAGGCTGATATGTCTTAAGACTTCTTAAGTAATAGCACTAAAGCCTACTCTTCCTGACTGACTGTAGGAGTTACCCGGATTATATATCTCCTCTTCAAATCAAACACAAGAAAGTGCCACTCTTGCAAAAGCTACTTTAATGAATTCCATTGATCTGCCTCATTGTCAAGATTAATTTCTGCCCATAAAAAAAAACGAGGGAGAAGAAGGAGGAGGCGGAGAAAAAAAAAGAATGACAAATTTAGAAGAGAGACGAGAGAAGTAGTACTTTTTCTCTGCCTGTCAGAATGCCATGAAAAGCACATTTGCCATGGCTGTCAGTAAGGGTGGTGGTGGGACTGCCGTGTGTGTGTGTGTGAGTGAGTGAGTGAGAATGAGAGTGAGAGGTGTGTGATATGTAAAGTGTGTGTGTGTGTGTGTGTGTGTGTGTGTGTGTGTGTGTGTGTGTGAGAGAGAGAGAGAGTGAGACATGTGTGTGTGTGTGTGAAGTGTGTGTGTGTGTGTGTATGAAATGTGTGTGTGTTGCTGTCTCAGATGACGGGTGAAGTGTGTGTATGTTCGGTGAGGCTAAGCGGAAGGCATGTGTGGTGTCGTCTCAAGATGATGGCAATTTTAAACCCTAATCACTAAATGTGCACGCCTCGGTTCCTTTAAGCGTGCACTGCAGCTCACTTAGTCTGCAGTATGCATACTCAGCCTCACAGTATTCTAGAGGATGCTTTCACAAATGCTGCTTTGGCTTGAAGTCCTGGACTAGGAGGAGGCAGAATTGCTGTTCGGAGGTGTTTACACTGGCAGTCAGCCAAGTTGCCTCCCACTTTCATTCGGCATGTATTTACATGTATGCTGGTAGTTTGTTTGTTTGAACTGTGTGTGTGTGTGCGTGTGTGTGTGTGTGTCCTCTCACTGTGATTTAGCTTGAACAGTATGTACGCTTGATAGGCAGTTACAGTTAGGCAATTACTGCTTAAATAAGCAATCCATTCCATCACCACAGAGTGGGGTCAGAGAGACACCAGCACATCTTTAATCACAACACAGACACACACACACACACACACACAAATTATGCCACACACACAGAGAAGTATGTGTCCAAATGCACACTCACAGGTGCATTTGGACAGCAACGCATGCTGATGAACTTGTTAGAAGACTCCACTGTGTGCGTCCTCAGCTGACTACAGAAAACACATCTGGACTTGACATGGTGAGCATTCATTTAGTTACAAGCCAAGTGCTTGTGTGTAAACATGAGGACACACACACACACACACACACACACACACACACATACACACACAGCTATACCAAAGGGAAATTCAGCTTAAGAGTGGGTGAGAGCCTCCAGAGGATTAATTGAGTTTGATCATTTCCTATCCAATCTGACACCTTCAGATGAGCTCAGAGCTCAAAAAGGCAGCAAGTAAGAAGAGTTTGGAAAGTGCTCCAGAGCAAGTGTGTGTGTGTGTGTGTGTGTGTGTGTGTGTGTTTACTTAGATGAGGGCAGCTGAGGGAGAAGAACTTTTGAGCACTTTGTGTACGCTGGCTTCTCTACAGAAGCACTAAACCTTTCTCTGAACCCTAACTCAGACATGTAGCTACTCTTTTGCTGTGGACTGCTGAAGTCCCAAATGGCCCTGTGGGGCTCCTCAATGTGAGAGGAATGCGTCTGGAATGGAACACAGTCGGTACAGTAGTTGTGTGGTAGCTACGTAAACCTCCCAGCTAACACCTTAAAGAGGAAGTCTGACATTATTCAAACCTGGACCATATTGTCAGACATTTTAGGTAGTTATATTAGTGATAAAAATGGTGAAAATCCATTCAGTATTTAGTTAGCTAAGCACGGAGGCAGATAGGCACAGGCCAACATCACACTTACATTCTTTAATCTTTACTCGGGGAAACATGCATGCATACAGCATATCTCCATAGTAATCTTGTCTATGTAATATCTTGTTAATGCTTCGTATTTAATTTTGAAGACATGGACGACTTTATATAACTTTGCTTAATCAATAACTTAAATGATTTAACTTACTTGTAAATTGTAAATGTAAATGTACAAACACACCAGTCACAGACGCTACTTGCACCAATGTGATTAGCCTTAAGCTAGCATGCCATCATAACAGGACAGTAACACAATGAGTGCTGGGGTACAGACAAGGCTAGGGTTACAGTTATGATAGGCTTGGACTGGGGTTCAGACAAGGCTAGGGTTACAGTTATGATAGGCTTGGCCTGGGGTATAGACAAGGCTAGGGTTACAGTTATGATAGGCTTGGGCTGGGGTACAGACAAGGCTAGGGTTACAGTTTTGATGGTCTTACAAAAGCAGAAGGTGGACAGGCCCAATAAATATATGCTACAAAGATAGAGGGATAGCCTTGGGAAGCCTATTAGAACAATGGATAATTAAGACACACTGTCCTCACCTTACATGTGGCAAGGCAAAGAAGGAAAAACAGAGTGTGTGTGTGTGTGTGTGTGTACCCAAGTGTGTGGTAAATCGCACTAGATGTGCTTCCTTCTCAGAGTTACTAGGAATGTGTGTGTGTGTGCGTGCGTGTGTGTGTATACACTCGGCAGCTCGAGAGGGGAGGAAGAAGAAGAGAAAGAGCCCTTTCTTTCATGCCTGGCTTTGTCTTGCACAGAGCACGGCGGCTGCACATGGATAATCTCCCTCATTACCCACGGATAAATATTTGACAAGAGAGAGGAAAAATGGCACTTCATTAGGGAGGCCATCCATCTCTCACATAGCACCAAAGAATGACAAGGAGAGAGAGAGAGAGAATGAGAAAGAGAGGAGGAGAGATGGACAGACAGAGGGAGAGAGAAAGAGAGAAAGAAAGAGGAAGAGAATGTGAATGAGGGCATGACATGACAAGGGAAAAAAGATTTTAAAAAATGAAGAGGAAATGGAAGCAAGAGAGTGAATGTAGAATGAAACAGACAAAAATGCCTTCCACTGAGCGACAAATAATATTTAGCTTTCATAAATGTTTCAGATGACTGATTAGGGAGGGACGTGCTACTGGTGTCCTTTTCTACTCCAGCAAATGTACCAGATCATATAAGAAACATAATCTCTACTCATCTCCTCTCATTCTGTCTCATCTAATGTCACACTCTACTCATAAAGGACTCCTTGTTGGGCGCACAGACAGTTGGATCTATGACTTTACCATCAATCCAAAAAGACATCGACACCACAAGATAATTTCAGACTTCTTTCAACTTTTTTTTTTTTTTTTTTCATTCTGCCATCTGCATCACAAATGTTTTGGCATCAGCAGGATTCTTCTCATCTCCTCGCTTTTTAATTTGGAGAAGACAGAGCCAGGCGGTGCCGTCACTTTCCGAGCCACGGCGATGTAGCGTTCCGCTAAGCTTTTGCTACGCACGGTGATTATAATCCCAAGGCCTTCCTCGAAACGTCCCCCTTCCTCATGTCCCCGCAGCACATCTCGATCTCGGTATTCAGCCGGTCAATCTTAACTTAGAAGCACTGTTTAACTGGTAACAGAATGGAAAAAAAAACACTGAAATGTCCCCACACAGGCAAGCCAAGGACAAAAACACTGAAATGTCCCCACACAGGCAAACCAAGGACAAAAACACTGACATGTCCCCACACAGGCAAACCAAGGACAAAAACACTGACATGTCCCCACACAGGCAAGCCAAGGACAAAAACACTGACATGTCCCCACACAGGCAAACCAAGGACAAAAACACTGAAATGTCCCCACACAGGCAAACCAAGGACAAAAACACTGAAATGTCCCCACACAGGCAAACCAAGGACAAAAACACTGACATGTCCCCACACAGGCAAACCAAGGACAAAAACACTGACATGTCCCCACACAGGCAAGCCAAGGACAAAAACACTGACATGTCCCCACACAGGCAAACCAAGGACAAAAACACTGAAATGTCCCCACACAGGCAAACCAAGGACAAAAACACTGACATGTCCCCACACAGGCAAGCCAAGGACAAAAACACTGACATGTCCCCACACAGGCAAACCAAGGACAAAAACACTGAAATGTCCCCACACAGGCAAACCAAGGACAAAAACACTGACATGTCCCCACACAGGCAAACCAAGGACAAAGAATTCTGAGGAGGATTCACCTCAGGCCGAGCCAAAGTGTACATGGCTCAGGGTAAAATTAGCCAATCACATGCAACAAATACTTTATAAAAAGCCTTATTGTTTTATTACTTGTATCAAAGAAAGCTAAAGGGATTTGAAAAAGAGTATAAGGATGAGACAGAGAGAGAGAGAAACAGAGAGAAAGAGAGTATGAGAGAAACAGACAGAGTTTTTCATATCCACAGTCCAGTTGTAGAGCAGTATTATGGAAATGTGCTTGTGCGTGCGTGTGTGTGTGTGTGTGTATGTGTGTGTGTGTGTGTATAAACAGTTTAACAATGTAGGCTACAATCCATTCATGCAAGAAATTATGACATGGACCTTATGATCATGCCTTTCTATTTGTGCGTGCATGCGTGCATGCGTGTGTGTGTGTGTGTGTGTGTGTGTGTGTGTGTTAGTGTATACTTAGCTAACACTGTACACATGGCATAGAATGATGTTCATGCATGAATAAAAATGAGGGAGAAAGAATGGCTAACCTGGAGTATTTGATCACCTGCTTCTAGTCTGACCTATTTCAGAATAGGTTTTGTGTGTGTGTGTGTGTGTGTGTGTGTGTGTGTGTGTGTGTGTTTTGAATCCTGCTGGTGAACAAGAGAGACACTCTGCAGAGGCTGCATGTCAGAACATGGAGATATGAGAGGAAGCCGTGTCTGCTTGTGTTCCCCCTGTGTCTCTCTGCCAGTCTCTGAAGTGCTATGGGACCCTTTCCCATGGGGTACACATGGTGTGTGTCTGAACTGGTCCTGTCGAGACACACTCGTGCGGCGCACACACACACACACACACACACACACACACACAAACCCCAGTATTCCATTGGCATCCATTAACAAGCAGAGTCATTAGTGTGTGGTCAGCTGAAGAGCGAGTCATTTTTCATTTGAGGGTTGACCTAGTGTAAGTCCATTTAGATCAGTCAATATCCAACAGATATTGTGAAAAGAGATGAATAGACTTTGGGATACTATCTGTGGTTTGTTCTTAAATAAGTTAAGCTGACTAATGCTTTCTCTTAAATACGCTATAAAATACTGATTGACTTCAATGATTTGACCAGACTGATTGCGTCTCAGGGCATTAACCAATGGGGCAGTTCATGATCATTACTCGTGTTTTCACAGTTCTATCCGTAGACGTCGCTGCGTTTTCCCTGGTCGGGAAACGTCACTTGATTAGCCCAATGTTCATTTTTTATTACACAGTTGATAGAAACACACGCAGACGTGCTTATTCTTGTTTTTGTTCATGCAAACATGAAATGCGAATAAGCTGAATGTGTAGGATGTGTAAACCATGGAGACAACTCATGCTAAAGCTAACGATCTGACTCACTCAGATAAGGCTGTGGGGTTCTGGCTGAGTTCTGGCAGAGTTCCGGCTCCAGTCTGCTACACGACTTCACACACTAGAGTCAGCTCCCAGCTACTAAAAGGCACAGTCTGACTCAAATCTGGCCCTGGCGTAGCATTCTCAATTCTCTGAGGAGGCGGGGTCTTAAAAGTCTTTCTAAGCTGTGAATATCATGGTCGATATTTCTTCAGGCACAGGGGAAGAGAGACACGGTCCCAGGAGGACCGAAGTCAAGGCGAGGGTCAGTGAAGCGATTAGCCAGCAGGCAGTGATGCCAAGTAGCTTGGCTGAGTCTGATAACCACCACAGATTTAGCTCACTGAACATCCTTATTAGCTAGCAATGAACTACTCCACTGCATTGACTATTGTAGCCACTTCGTTTAAAGCCCTAAGACATTAGGAATTAGGCCCACTGCTTTAGTTCCACCTATCTCACAGACACACAGACACACACACACACACACACACAAACACACACACCCACACTTGCTTAACATTTCAACCAGCCAAAAGCTTCCAAGCAACACTCAATCAATCAGTCAATGCACTAACAAAACATTGAGCTATCTGCAATGAAATATGAATGCGTGTACACCACACACACAGACACACACACACACATACACAAAATGAGAGAATGAGACGGGTGAAAGGAAAAAAGCACATAGTACAGAGACATTTTACACTCTATTTTTCAAAAACTCCCCCCCCCCCCCTCTCTCTGACACACACACACACACACACACACACACACACACACACACACGCTGGTGTGTGAATGCGAATCGGTCTTAATGCAGCTGTGGAAAACAGCGTGACAGACATTCCACTGAAACAATTACTTTGCCAGCCAATTCGCGGCATTGAATCTCTCACCCTCTCTGTCCTTTCATTCTCTGCCTCCTTCCCTCCCTCTCTCCCTCCCTCTCTTTGGGGGTTTCGATCGGAGTTAGATTTATCCGTGTCTGGGCAGAAAAGTGCACCAAGCTCCCTGATGCTGCAACCAATATCTCATTTACTTCAAAGCGGAGAAGGGGGGGGTGGGTTGGATGCGGGGAAGGAAATGCTGGTGGTGGTGGTGGTAGGATGGTGCTGAAATTCCTCCTGTAAAAAGTCATTTCATTATCATCGCCCCTCCATGTCCCATTTAACGCAAACTAGGAGTCAGCTTTACCCGCCACACCACAGCCTGAAGGGCTGCCTAGTCCATGGCCCAGTTGTCAATCACCCTTGCGGGGGCACGTTAATGTTCTTTTAATGAGGGAAAAGAAGTGGGTGAGCTGAGGAGTGGCCTTTTAACTATGCGCTGGCCTCATTTGCTCTCAATCACGTAGCCCTTTTAGTGGACACTGAAGTCCTATACTATATCCACAACTGTGGAAGGAGAAGAACCAAAGGCGGGGGGAAGAGGGTTAAAGAAACGCAAACACAAATGCACAAAGGCACACACACACACACACACACACACACACACACACACACACACACACACAGAAACATGGTTTCCCTTCCTTACTCATGCTGTGACATCCACACATTAACACAAAACAAACAATGCGTGCATGCACCTATGATGAACACACACACACACACACACACTCATGGAGGAAACATATATATGCTCATTCACATAATGTCGGTCCAACTGACTTACTGTCATTTGGAAAAGAGCCAGACTTAAGTGAGTCATCATGCTGGAATAACACATCACAAAGCACCAGTGGGATATTCAAAGTCCCTTTAAGGGAAAATTATGAGTTGACCTTTCACCGAAGACTACTCTCCGGAGTTGAGAAGGAAGTCAGACACACCCGTGAGAGTTAAAAGATCAACACTCCCCAACCCCCTTTTCTACTTTTTTCACCCCACACTGGGGACTAAGTGTTCTGCCCAACTCTTTATCAAGCCTTCATGAAATACCATGAATCTTCAGTTGTGTTTCTAAATATATTCCAGAATCCTATAATGCCCTTTGGTTTATGAATACTAAAAAAAAATGCTGTTAAAGACCTTATACGACACAGAGACCCTATTTAAACGCTAGCCATTAAATGAGCAACGGCCAACGAGGCAGTTTATGGCATACATAACATTTAACAAATAAACATTAGGGAACTTGCACTGGTACATTCCATGAACGGCGTAAGTCCATGCATTAAACATTTGCTTCATTACAGCGGAAGGCCTAGAGACAGGCTCTTTTAAGCTGTCTTTTCCAAAGTGGGACATTCAAGACATTTAGCCCAAGATCAATGTGCCATTGTGAGTGAAAGCATCACGGTAATTAGATCCTTTTCATTCTTTCCTGTAATAACCGTTTGTCTCCACTCGCCGACACTCGTCTGCCTAATCCGGCCCTTGTGCGGCACAATGGCCTATGAGAGAAGACGAGTGAGATTGCGGAAGATACTGTCCGTGGATTTTCAAAAGCCTAAACAAATAAAAACGACCCGAAGGAGAAGGGACACACAGCATACAATACGCCCCCCTCCCCTCCAATCTGCATGCAATCAGCAGTTTGCGAATCTGAGGGTAAAGAGAGACGGAGGACGGAGATCAGAGTCAGTGGGGCAAGACAAAGACACATGTGGGGATGGGGGGGAGGGGAGGGTGTACTAGAGAGCACTTGGAGGGAGAGAGAAGTTGAGGGAAAGAAAGAGATGATGAGAAAAAGAGGGATATGTA
This sequence comes from Tenualosa ilisha, assembly GCA_015244755.2. Classification (NCBI taxonomy): domain Eukaryota; kingdom Metazoa; phylum Chordata; class Actinopteri; order Clupeiformes; family Clupeidae; genus Tenualosa; species Tenualosa ilisha. Next base: position 1,488,493 of record PYXC01002151.1, on the reverse strand, counting down.
AGGCTGAGATAGAAAACAGAAAGAGAGGAAGAAAGGAAGAATGAAATGAATGACGGACCATAAAAGAAAGAAAGAAAGAAAGACGGGAGAACAGGAGAACAGAGGGCAATTATGAAGTCTATGTCACCCAAGCCTAAGCTTTTCCTGGTTCTCTTCCTCAGCTCTCTGCGCATGGGTCTGGGGCCAGTGTTGGACGCACAAACTCAGGGCTCATTTCCTCCAGTGGGGTCACAGACAGATGTCACCCCCTGAGCCATTAGTGGTTCAAAACTGGCCCACGTGTGAAGGCTCTCTGCCAAATCAGGGCCAGACCAGATGCAGGTCGTACTGTCAGTGGGTCATATTCCCCAGGGTTTTTGAGACCGTTTTCTTCCCCCATTACATACACACCCCCCTTCACACACACACACACACACACACACACACACACACACACACACACACACACACGCACACACACACACTCCTCTTAATTCCCATGAGTCCCACTTCCCCCTGGATCTCTTCATGCAGAATGATGGGATTTTTATCGGACTATTTGGTTTTGTGTGGATGACAGGAACATCTTTTAGTGCATCTCTGGGCCTGATTGCTGCTGTTGTTCTTACTGCTGCTGTTGTGTCTAGTGACTTACAGCACGGCAATGCACAGAGATCAGGTGAGGCCCAGAGCACGGATTTTTATTCCTGTCTAGTCAAGCGCTGTGTGATCGCACATGATTACGACGAGACGGGCAGATTACCAACACACAGGATAAGGCCGCACACAAGAATAGACAACACAAACACACACACACACACACACGCACATCACTGTGAGTCAACTAAAAGGGTTAAAGTGAAAACATAATGGCACAATAACTGGACTGAAACCCACTTAAACTCACTTAAGTCAGAATGACTACCCAGTTCAGTGTTAGTTGATGGCGTCACCACGCATACACAAAAAAGTGTTGAATTAGTCTCCGTGCCCAAAGTGCATGATGGATTATAGATGAACACAAGATTGTGGGAGCCTCGCTTTAATACAAACGTACAAATTAAGCGCCACATGGAGTCTTCTTCATGCCGCCCCCTGCTATGCTCTCCGAAGCATCATGAATATGACTCACTCTAGTGCTGAGGAAAAGGGGCCTCGATGGTGTGGCACTTCGTCTGCACATTTGCCTCAAACGACTCATTAAAATACACTATTTTCATCCATCACCCATGAGGCGACAAAAAAAACAAAAAAAAAAAACGCAGGTCAAGGTCTGATGCTGAAGAATATTTAAACGAGAGCGGCGATGTGATGCTGCTGCTGCTGCTGCTGTGTTTTTCGGGTAATACGCCAGATAATAAATTCACTGTATGTCTACTGGTGCCTTATCACAGGAGGGCTTTCAAAACACCGCAACGCCGGAGGCCGAAAGGGGCATCAAACGAGTCTTTAACGAGAAGATTTCCAATGACGGCTCGGATGATTAAGACGCGGGGAAAAACGGCGGACATCCCAGCAGCACCAGGGGGAAAAACGACCCAAAAAAAGAGGATCGATGGTGGAGTTTGGAAGTTATCCTTCCTTTTCTCACCACACACACACACACACACACACACACACACACACACACACACACACACACAACTGTCTGATTACTCAGGGGCATCGTTCAGCCGCGCGCTGCATTTTATGTTTTTTCCCCCCTCCAGTTTCACCAGCAGATGTCAAGCCCTCACTGCACACTGAGGGAAATTGATTCCTTTTCAAGGCAAAGCAGTGGAGAGCAAGAGAGGGAGAGAGGGGACAAAAGGGCCATTTTCAGAATGCTAAGCAGATGAGAGGACCAGGAAGCCCGGGGAGGAGGAGACCAGGACACCAGGGAGAGGATTGGAGGCCATTCGGACCAGAGTAGTGTGTGTGTATGTATGTGTGTTTGTGTGTGTGTACGTGTGTGTATGTGTGTGTGTGCGCGTGTTTGTGTGTGGTGGTAGGAGGGGATGCCTTGAGAGAGAATTTAAACTCCAGAAGATTAGAAGACTGTAAGATGTAGGCTATTGGGTACAGGGAGATAACTCATGGATTATATGGTTAGCATGCAATGAAACACCATCAAAAATCCAGCATGGAAACTACTTTAACAACAATCGTCCCTCTTAATTATTTTGCAAATATAGAAATTGTTACAATGGGAATGTACACAAAACGCAGGTTTTCTAAACCCTTCCGCACCTTACAGAGTGATTTCCATGTGATATCGACTCCTTTCCCTAAATCATAGCCTTACATAAAATATGCCCAAACCAATGACCAACCCGTGACCTCCGCAGATACACGGCATATTGGGCATATGCCTAGAATATGAACGCTAGGGAGGACACTAGATTCTTTGAAGGAGGCTCTTTTGGCTCTTTCTCCCAAAGACACTGATTGCTCTCTGCCACGGCACACCTTAACACCTGCTCTGTCCTTCTGAACACACCTGTTAATCTCCAGCACTTCAGGAGGCTTTCAGGAAACCATATGTTACCAACAGTCTCACAAAATGGATGTAGGATCCACAACCAATCAATTGCAGCCTTAAGGGAGAATTTGGGCAGGTTTTTTTTCCCAAGCTCCACTTTAAAATACATTTTATATCAAAGTGTGTGTGTGTGTGTGTGTGTGTGTGTGTGTGTGTGTGTGTGTGTGTGTGTGTGTGGAGAGAGGAGGAATGAAAAACGTGCTTTGAGGTGCAAATGAACTAGCATGTCAGACCATGGCCATACATTCACAATGGGGAGGGGGGGCTGCGAGACTATCAAAATCCACATACGCTGCCCTGCTATTAATGTCTGAATGCTAGCAGGTACTCCACATACCTGCTGCTGTGCCACAAGTTACAGTTTTAAAGGGGCTTGTAAAAACACAAGGTAGGACTGTGACAAGGGAACAGCTGGAACAGCAGGCTTTACTTCTCGTGTGTCAGGGCACAGCAGTGGAACTCCTAGATTACCAGTCTCACTCAAAGGCTCTGTAAATGTATGGTCAAAAGCAAATATTAAGGATTCCGCACCCCTGCGCCTATATGAGTAGGGCAACGCTCCCCGTATATGATGCAAGTGTAACTATATGAGTAGGGCAACACTTTCTGTCCCTTTCTTGCACAGATACACCAGTGCCAAAATTTTCAACTGAAATCCGTTTGGAAAGCATTCGATAAACAATGGATGGGTGCTGAAGAAAAGCAGAGTTTGACGCTGATGTGCAGGGTTGCTGTGAACACAACCGAATCTTAATATTATGTCACAAGTGGAGTGTACTGCACCATGTCGGCCGATGAGGCCTTTACCTTTGGAGTGATTCGCAAGTTTCTGATTGCATAATTGATGCCTTTTGACAAAAATGCGAGGCATGATCGGTTTTCCACATAGAGGCTTTCATCAGTAGCACTCAAAGTAGGGGAAATAAGCTGGGGGGAATTGTAACATAATTGCTGATTAACATAGCTGATTAATCCCAGCTACAGTGCAATTTGGTACTGGTACTGGCAATGTGGAGGTACTGGTATGAATGTCTTTTTTGAGAATGTTTTTTTGTGTTTGAGAATGTTTTGAGGTTTGTTTGTTTGTGTGTTTACATTGGGCATGTATAGTCTGTGTGTTATTTTGGACCCTGAGTCTGGGAAATAATGATGATGATGATGAAGATGAAGATGATGATGATGAAGAATACACAAAATCAGCTACAAGGAAGAAGTGAATCACACTAGTGAGAATCCTCCCACTTACGAAAATAACATCCCTGTTTCTCTCTAGCACAACTGCTCGGCAAAAAAAAATCACCTCTGAATGGGTCGATGACACATAGGGCCTAAATGTTTCTCTTAATTCCACTTCACCCCTTCTGACTGACGCTGACATTGCCCTCAGTGGAGTAGGCTATTGTGAGCTGCATATAATTATGTATTAATAAAAGCCCTTTCTTGCATCAAGGCATAGTGTGCTTTATTTAATAGCTCATTATTCAACGATGATCAGATAGCCGACTTTCAGAAACAGGAAATGGTCATCTCACAGAGTAGTCTCCATGGCAATAAGCACTGTCATGCAGCTAATTCTAAAGAAACTCTAACATGCAGCTACAAGATCCATATATAGGATGTCTGTCATTTTTCGTAATATTTATTGGTAAATTCATTTGTGATATTAATTATAACACCGTAACACCATATTAGCCCTGGAGCACCCAATAGACGTGCAAGCACGCACACACACACACACACACACACACACACACACACACACACACACACACACACACACACACACACACACACACACACACACACACACACACACACACACACAAAGAGCTCATGGAACTTCAATAAGGTCTGCTGAAAATTAAATTAAAGAGAGGAGCTGTTGGTAAAATAACCCATTATCTCTTCATAGCCCGAATGCATTTTCTGTTGTTCTTTGTCTCTCTCTCTCTCTCCCTCTCTATGTGTGTGTGTGTGCGTGTTAAGAGTGTTTGAGTGAATATATATGGGGCCAGTGTCAGGAATATAGAAAGAGGTATGATGAGCTTAGGGAGCTCAGAGAAGCCACTCTGGCAGTCTGTGCGGACCCAAAGCTCATCACACTCCAGTGGAGCTGTGTGGTGTGTGTGTGTGTGTGTGTGTGTGTGTGTGTGTGTGTGTGTGTGTGTGTGTGTGTGGTTGTTGTGAGTGGCAGGCTGGCAGGGGGTCTGCTTGCCACGGAGGCGAGACGCTGCAGGCTGGAGCTGTCAATTAAAAGGACCCCTCTCTGAGGGGATCCACCCACCTGCCAGCAGTCAAGTGTGTGTGTGTGTGTGTGTGTGTGTGTGTGTGTGTGTGTGTGTATGTGTGTGTGTGAGTGATTTTATTATCTTAAATATGAGTGTGTTGCACTTTCATCATACCTAGCCAAGTAGGCTATGTATGTGTAAGTGTCAATCACATGGTGCATGTGTTCTTGTGAGCATGCATGTGGGCACTATTACACGTCCTGCTGTTTCTGAAGAGGAATTATTAGAGTTCTCCCATGGGGAACACATCTCATCTTACCCGGTTCCTTAAAGAACCGTTATGCCTAAAGCTAACCTTCGTAATGCATAGATGGCACCCCAGTGAGCATCGCACACACACACATGCATCATGATGTCCTGCCTACTTGTGCACCGAAGGGCCAGAGAGAGATCTGCAGCAGGGATCTGAGTGAGTGCAAAGATCTAGCAAAGGCACATTTCTCTCTCTCTCTCTCTCTCTCTCTCTCTCTCTCTCTCTCTCTCTCTCTCTCTCACACACACACACACACACAGTTAGTACCTGCTGTTCCTCTCCAGTAGGATTATAGTTACAATGACACAGGAGAGAGGTAAAACAAACCTGTCTCATGACTTAAACCTCTGAACCAACCTCAGATTCCCTTATTAGTGGGTGACCAATGCAATGCCACCAAGGCAACCATGCAACCAATGCAACGTCTCACAAACACACACACACACACACACACACACACACACACACACACACACACACACACACACACACACACCCCAAGGCCCACACAACACAACATGCTTGATCTATCACTTTTAACTTTTTTAGTTTCTAAACCCTTCAAAGGCCCTTTAACCTACTTACACCCTTAAAAGGTCAAGTCTGACCTAGAGTAGGACCAGTCTTATTATGTACCTGTCATTTACTCAGACACACAGCACTGGTAAACATACCACTCTGTCCACTACATACTTACATTACAAACATACAGAGACACACTTCTTTTCCTATTCTAACTCACCCACACTCAAACACACACACACACCATCTTATCACATTGCAGTTCCATTTGTTAACCTGCATTGAACTCATACACTCACACTCAGACTGACATGCACACACACACTCTTCACAGACAGACAAGCGTGTGCATGCACCCACATCCACCCATCCACCAACACACACACACCAAGACACAAACACACACACACATACACACACACACACACACACACACAGACACAAGCACAAAAACACACCCAAGCTGCTGTCCAAATGGCAGGCGGTGTTGGTGGTGCTGTCCACCTCCGCCTCAGCTGTCACCTCTCATCCTCCCAGATGCCCGCTGACAAATGTCACTGCCGACACCTCATCAAGAACCTCCAGCACCACAAAAGCCGGGCAAGGACAGGGGGGAGAGAACGAAGGAAATGAGAGTGAGAGAATGAGTGAGAGTGAGTAAAAGAGAGAGAGAGAGAGAGAGAGAGAGAGAGAGAGAGAGAGAGAGAGAGAGAGAGAGAGAGAGAGAGACCACGCCCTAGGGCTACAGAGGGAAGGGATTGGGGGATAAGTCAGGAGGAACAGAGAAAGGAGTCATCTTTTCATTCCCTTTATTACTCTGTGTGTCTCTCAGAAAGGGCTGTTCCAGCCCTTTCTTTCTTTCTCTCTCTCGCTCTCTCACTCTCATGTGCTCTGTCCATCTCTTTTCTGGCTCTGTAGGAATGAGACACAGAGTGGCAATAGCACATGAGGACTAGGTGGTTAGGCAGGCAGGTAGACTATTCAAATGTATTGTTTGTTCATTTTCAAAAAAAGAAGTCCTGACAGGGCAAAAGGGACCGGCTTCATTCTGAAGGAACATTTCCCCCCCAAATAGTGACTGGCAGACAAAACATTATCCTGCTCATCTCAGCTACACTTCAGGACACAATACACAATAGGTCTTATTTTGTCATCATTTTGCGGCTTCTGTTGAGAGCGAGTGAGAGAGAAAAAAACAAAACAAACCAAAAAACTAACATAGTTTGTTATTAATAGAATGTGAAAGTTTAAGGTGTTGCATAGCAACATATTACTTACTGATTTTCACTTTAAAATAAGTTGCATTGTTATAATAGACTATGTATGGAGTGACACAGAGATGAGAGAGAATGAAAGAAATAAAGAAAGACAGACAGAAAGGGAGAGTGAGAGGGGTTGTGGGTGAGCACTGACTCAAAGAGATACGAGTCCCAGATTTTGAGGTTATGGCAGGTGAACGTGATGCAGTGTGATCGCCTACGTGACAAATGAAGCATACTCTAGCCTCTACTACATACTCTATAGCTGACAGAGAGAGGAAGTGGGAATTGGGGTCACTTCAGTCGAGAAAACAACAACACGAGACCAAGAAAAAAGAAACCAAGAGAGGGGGGTGAAGGGGAGGGGGGTTGTAAAGAGAGTAAGATTGATACTTTCTCCAACACAACTTCAATATATCTGAAAACAGACAAATCCCAATAAAGCTGACCACTGAAGACAACGCATCCAGAGCACCAAACCCTCATCTGCAACAGCTAACTCTTGACAGTAACCAACAGTCCTTCAGACAACATTCATTTCACATTTCATATAAACAACATTCATTTCACAACCTGCAAATTTCAAAGGATGGACAGTTAAATATCCTATTTATTTGGCTGGATTAAACAATAGGACCTATTGGTTTAAAGCACTCCCATTTAATGAAAATAAGCTTCAAAACATTCTCTACACATTCCTACACACACATACACACACACACACACACACACACACACACACACAGACACTGTATACAGTGTAAATTATAAATGGTACAAGTAAAAAGAATCTGAATCCTCCCACACATATCATTTATTGCCAACTGTTATTTCTATTGGATGTAGACCTTGAAACTCCACACATTCAGTGCATGTTCCATACACAACAAGAATGGCAGTGGTGTTGGAATGGGGACGCAAAGCCCTGTTTTGACACACACTCTAGTGCTCGCTAGGGGTCAAGTGTGGTTAGGCGTCTGAGGAAACACAGTTGACAACTACTGTGAGAAAATGCAAGTGGGAGGTGTTTGTGTGGCAGGAATGGAGTACAGTGTGTGTGTGTGTGTGTGTGTGTGTGTGTGTGTGTGATGGAATAAAGTGTTTGTATGGGGCGAATGGAGCAGTGTGTGTGTGTGTGTGTGTTGAAATATAATGTTTGTGCGTAGGGAAGTGGAGAACAGTTTGAGTGTGGGTGCGTGGCCATCGCCCCCAACAGCCTCTGACACCCTGATTTAGCCGCCAGTGTTTGGACTGAACACTTTAGCACTGAGACATAAAGGCCAAGCCAGAGCCCCTCTGGGCAGGAAATACACACATTCACCCTCGCACGCTCTCTCTCTCTCTCTGTCTCTGCCTCACACACATACACACACACACACATGCAAACACACGCAAACACAATGCTTTGACACATGACTGCACTGTCAAGCATGCATAAATACAGACAACCACTGTATAGACTTCTATACACATATTAACATAAATCAATAAATACCAATTATGCACCCCTACACACACATGCTGTAGACAGACATACACACAACAGACAGACATACCACCCCCCCCCACACACACACACACACAAACCACAGTGTAGACAGACATACACACGACAGAATGACATACTCACACACACACACACACACACACACACACACACACACACACACACTGACTCCGACAAAGGTGACCTTTAGAGTGTATAGAGCAGACCCCCAAAGGAGAGAGAAAGTAAGTCTGGCAAACAAACAAACACATAAAGAAAGCAAGGTCTTATGGAGAGAGGGATAGAATAAAAGGAAAAAAAGAATAAAGAGTGAGTGAGTGAGTGAGAGGGAGTGAAAAAGAGTAAAGGGGGGTACGCATTTCCCTCATTGGCATGACTGCTGTTGAGAAAGAGAAAAGAAAAGGGGAGGGAAGGAGAGTCAGAAAAAAGATGGAGAGATATAGAGTGGGAGAGAGAGGAGAAATGGCGAGGACACGGGGGGAGGAGGGGACAGCGGGAGACGAGATTCTGACAGCATACTGGATATGTGTGCTCTTAAATCCGTCGCCATGGCAGTAGGATTACTTCAAATGGCGTGTCAGTGTCGACTTGGGTGGAATTCTTCACTCAATCTTTCTCTCTCTCTCCCTCTCTCTTCTCCCAAACTCTCTCCCTCTACCTCTGTATCTCTTTTTTCCTATTTGTAAACAGACACCGAAGCTCATCACAGCGCTACCATTGTCCCCTGTCAGCTTTGTCAAGTGTCACGAGTAAACATCCTGCTTATGATTTTACAGTGCGTGCCTGACCAAGAGGATAGAACACACAGAACATGTGCTGGCAGCAGAGAGAAAGATCCAAAACAGACAGACAGACAGACACACACACACACACACACACATACACACACACACACACAGAATGTAAGAAGGAGGGTTGTGGAGATGGTGGCTGTGTTTTCGAGATTAACATGCTTAAGGCCAATTCACACCAAAGATGGGTGACCAAACAAAGCTACTGCAGCAAGAAGTTAAAGCAATGAGATTGAAACACTGCCAGCAACTGAAAGACTTCTCAAATCACAGTGGGGAGATTTTAGAACACTTTAAAGACATTTCAAATCACAGTGGGGAGATTTTAGAACACTTTAAAGACATTTCAAATCACAGTGGGGAGATTTTAGAACACTTTAAGCCAACCTATTCATGCCATGTTGTCAGATATACTGATATGTGACCTGGAAGATCTATTGTTGCAGTGATGAGCTGTCTGTTTTTGTACTAATACTTTGTGGTGTGATATACGCGTGTGTGTGTGTGTATGTGTGCGTGTGTGTGTGTGTGTGTGTGTGTGTGTGTGTGTGTGTGTGTGTGTGTGCGGGGGGGGGGGGCTGGTTGGGTGAGTGTGGGGTGAGGTACACTCGAGGCCCCATACACACATTTATCACTGTGCAAAGAAGGTGGCAGAATTTCAAACATTTACAATCAACATACTAACACAGGAGACACATACATGGACATTTTCATACATTTTACAAATATTCTTTTGTTTCTCTCTCACACACAGGCACGCAAGCCATACATACACACACACACACACACACACACACACACACACACACACACACACACACACACACACACACACACACACACACACACACACACACACACGCACGCACGCACGCACGCACGCACGCACGCACGCACGCACGCACGCACGCACGGCAAGCTTCTGGCTGATCGTGGTGGCAAGAAAGCCCTCAAATTGAGTGAGGTGCTGAAATATTCATGCTGGCTTGATATCTCTGGTCCACTCTATGTCCATTTGCAAGCACCGCATGCAAGTGCATGTATGTGTCTATGTGCATGTGCTTGTGTGTGTGTGTGTGTGTGTGTGTGTGTGAGTGAGAGAAAGAGAGAGAGAAAGACAGAGAGAGAAAGAGAGTCTGAATCTCTGTGAGTGCTTGCGTATGAGGGTATGTATAGGTGTATGGATGCATCTCAATAACTGTGTGTGTGTCTGTCTGTGAGTGAAAGAGAGACAGAGAGAGAGAGAGAGAGAAGAGAAGCAAGATTCCCTGTCCCTGCCACTCTCTCACACACACTCACGCACACTCACGCACACTCACACACACTCACTCACACTCACTCACACTCACTCACACTCACTCACACTCACTCACACTCACACTCACATCTATTGCCAACCAGAGACAGAGGTGAAGGTCGGGATGGAGTGAAGAAAACAGGCAGAAAAAAGACAAAGAAAACAAGAAGAGAGACAAACAGAAACGTAAACAGATAAACAGCCAGAGACACAGACGGGTGGGCAGACGGACGGATGGGGGTTGTGACAGACAGGGAAGATGAGTAAGAGTCTGACAGACAAAGAGAGTGAGAGCGAGGGATGTCAGACAGTGAGTGAGAGTAAGAGAAAGAGAGAGAGGGATGTCAGACAAATATAGAGAGAGGGATAAGTGACAAGAGCCGGATAAGTGACAAGAGCCAGATAAGTGTATGGCTGATAAATTCAGATGGAGAAAGAGAGCGATATAAAGGAGTGTGATGGAAAAACACAAGCGAGAAAAACAGAGCAGGCAGAGAGAACAAGAGAGAGAGAGAAAGACAGAGAAATAAAGAGAGAGAGATAGACAAAGAGAATGTGTGAAAGAGGGAACAGAGAGAGAGAGAGCTTGAAAGAAAAAGGAATGGAGGGATAGAGAGAAGTGTGAGTGGAGGGAGACAGGGACAGGTGTGCGAGAGTGATTAAGGAGCCTCCTGCTCACGGTGCGATGTCGGATCACATCAAACACCCAGAGCTCTGTGCAGAGATCCGTTGCCGCGACGGGGGAGCCCTACACACCTCAGTGCACCTTCCGGCACTTTCTTCCACTCCCTAACGCACATACACGCACAAAGAAAAACAAACACATATATAAAAACACACACACACACACACACACACACACACACACACACACACACACACACACTCCAGAGAGAGCCTGACACCATTAGGCCTGATCTGCTCAATGGGGTTACGTATGTGTGTGTGTGTGTGTGTGTGTGTGTGTGTGTGTATGTGAACACTCTTTCTCTTTCTCCCTCTCTTTCTCTCTCTGTCTCCCTCTTTCTCAGAGAGAGCAATCAGAGGAGCACTCGGCTGAGGAATCTCATTACCTACAAGCTTGGTGGGACACACATCATAACACAGGCACACACACAGACAAACACAACACACACACACACACACATTTTGGTGAGGTAGGGACCATTACCGGCCCTAGATTCACACAGTCAAGCGTGAGCACACGATTTCAAACGGGTGTAACGGCTGTGCCCAATCACTGATGGGTGTGGGAGAGAGAGAGAGAGAGAGGAAGAAAGAGACAGAGAAAAAGACAGAGAGAGACACAGAGAGACAGAGAGAGAGAGAGAGAGAGAGAGAGAAGGAGGTGTAGTAAAGGGTAAAAGGGAAGAGAGAAAGAAAAGGCAAAAAGGAGAGGAAAATGAGGACAGGAAGTGTCACAGAAAGAGGGAGACAGAGAGGTGAGCACTAAGACATATTTACATAGTACGCACGCACGCACACACACACACACACACACACACACACACACACACACACACACTTTTATATCCCCTTCAATAGAGCCCATTAAATGGGGGATGGCACAAGATGCAAACAGCTACAGCTTAACTCTATTCTGGCCCAACTTATACTGTTTCCCCACCCCTCCACACATACTTAGAGACACACACACACACACACACACACACACACACACAGACCTCAACTGATGACGCTGACGTTGCGCCTCTGATGTGTTAATCTCCTGGGTGTCTTTTGCCAGCTGCATATGAAGATAACTCTCCCTTACCTGGTGGGATACGCGTACCTGTTTACTCCTCTTGTCTTCCAGAAACATCAATACGCAGCCAAAGACTATAGTCTGGGCCTGGGGTGGGGGGGGTGGGGGGGATAAATTGCAATGCCACTGGCTAACCTGCGCTGCTCCGAGAGGAGCCGTCCGGTGCACCAAGCTATTACCAGAGAGGTGAAACAATCACTGGTTGTGTTTACCAAAGGCAAGCTCACTCCCAAAAGGACCACTGCCGTGTGTGTGTGTGTGTGTGTGTGTGTGTGTGTGTGTGTGTGTGTGTGTGTGTGCGGTGAAGGTGGCAGTATCAGTTACTGGGGATGCAGCTGTAATTCAGGAAGCAAAAGATTTTAAGTCTGTGATGGTGATGTCTATGCTATATCTGAGGTAAGGAGAGCCTGTGTGTGTGCGCGAGGCCACTTGTGACTACTTGGTGGTATTGTATGTACGTGTATACACACACACACACACACACACACACACACACACACACACACACACACACACACACACACACACACACACACACAAATACACACACACACACCAAAGCCTGGCCAAATCCAAATGCAGCTGCAGTCAAAAACACATCATGCTGTCCTAGCTGGTGGGTGCAATGCTGCCTGTGCTAACAAACTGCAGAAAACACACACACAGGTCCCCCTGTCCGAGTGAAGCCCAGTGCCTTGTGGGTAAACACAGACACACACTGCTGCTTGCCGCAGCTGAGCGTGCAGTGCCTTAGAAGTGTGTGTTTAAAAAGAGAAGCGGAGTAGACACATACACACACACACACACACACACACACACACACACACACACACACACACACACACACACACACACCACACACACACACACACACACACAAAGAACTTTTCTCTCTCTCCGTCTTTTTTGGTCATATGCAAACACATCCAGATCTCTCTATCTCAAACTCAAACACACACACACACACGCACACACACACACTTGGCCCTATAAAACACGGCGGTGACCCTGGGTGTAAACATTTGAAAAGTGGTTTTCCTGCTGTTTTTTGGGCGAGGGCTGGAGATCAGTGAGCTACGAGAACTAAGTTTAGCCTCCCCGCCCACAGGCAGCCAGGGAGACTGCGGCCAGCGCGGCCAACCAGGTGCAGACGAGAGCCGGCTGGGACACACTTGCGCCAACACCATTAAAGGAATGATCCGACATATTTCAACACACAGACCTTTCGTTTGAGGTCACTTGGTGCTTTTGACAGAAAAAAAGAACCAAAACATTTTGTACTTAGACAGTACGGTGAAACAGCAGCTGGTG
>PYXC01002151.1:1460000-1467500 GCA_015244755.2 Tenualosa ilisha | reverse complement strand
AAGGTCAAGGATGGAGAGAAATGAGGTAAAATATGGATAGAGAAATAAGCAACAGAACAGAGAGAATGAAAAATGAACGAGGACAGAATGACGGCATGGAGACACATGATAAGAGATGGAGGGATCAATAGATAGAGACGCACACACAGCACTTAAGCTAAGAATGCACCAGAGGTAGAGATAGAGCAAGAAATTGAGGGATAGAGAGAGATGAACGGAAAGATGCAGAGACACGAGCAGTTGCAGAGAAAGTCAGATGGAAGAAGAGGTACTGTGGAGGAAGGGGGGGTAGATGCTTATGGAATATAGGGGGTGTTGTGTATGTATAGGATGTGGGGGTAGATGCTTATGGAATATAAGGGGTGTTGTGTATGTATAGGATGTGGGGGTAGATGCTTATGGAATATAGGGGGTGTTGTGTATGTATAGGATGTGGGGTAGATGCTTATGGAATATAAGGGGTGTTGTGTATGTATAGGATGTGGGGGTAGATGCTTATGGAATATAAGGGGTGTTGTGTATGTATAGGATGTGGGGGTAGATGCTTATGGAATATAGGGGGTGTTGTGTATGTATAGGATGTGGGGGTAGATGCTTATGGAATATAAGGGGTGTTGTGTATGTATAGGATGTGGCCGTGCTTCCTGAGACAGTCAGTATTAGAGAGAAGCGGTAGCAGACAAGCAGGCATTCAGACTGCGGTAGCAACAAGCTGGTCCATTTGGTGTTGCGGTGAAGCTGCAGGTTTTGTACCTCGTTTACCCACGTGCAAGAGTTTGGTCCCATAGAACGGAAGAGAGACTGATTAAAAAAGAGGAAGAAAAGAAGAGAGAATGATTAAAAGAGGAAGAAAAGCAAAGGTGGAGGGAGGCAGTGAAGCACAGAGAAACTGAGACACAACGGTGAAGAGTGATAAAAGTGGAGTTATACCACCAACCGCCTCTGCTCGTCTGTGACAAAAAAAAAAAACGACGTTCAGTCCTGTCAATCATCTTCTCTCAGAAAACAACACACACGATGAGTGACAGCACAGGAGCCATTCTTTGTGGAAAAAGTGTAGAAAAAAAAGAATCGCTTCACAAAGGAAGGCTCAAACTGGTGTATGGTAAACAAACAACCTCATTAAAGCACAATTAGACAGTAATTACAGACCCAAGGAAGTCAATTCTTTGAGGATTCAGATAAAGTTCAATTCTTGTTAACTTCCCTGTGACTTCTAACGTCAAAGGATGCGTATTTATTTACTCATTTTGCACTTAAAATACTCTTCAAATCAGTGAGGATCCAGGACGTTGGTTTTAAAAGTAGTTTTGGCTCGTTTGTAGTTTAAAAAGGAGACATTTTGTTGTCTTTTGAAGCATGAAGAAAATAAATTGGTTTCAGCTAAATTTTTTATTTTTTTTCTCCTTCCTTTCTGGTCCTGCTCAGTCCTTGTAGTTCCACCTCTGAGTCAGTCACTTGCCTTTTGGTCTAACACTCTTCTCTATGCTTCTGTCTCAGTCCTTGTATTTCCGCTCCTGATCAGTCACAGTTGCCTTTTGGTCCAACACTCTTCTCCTGAGCTCCTGTTCACTCTCTCTCCATCTCTCTCCCTCTCCCTTTTGTCTGCCATTCTCTATCTCTCTCCCTCTTTTCTCTGTCTCTCTCTTTCTCTCACTCCTCTCATTCCTCATCTCTCTTTCTCTTTCTCTCTCTCTCATTCTCCATCTCTGTCATCCATCTCTCTTTGTTCTGTTTCTCTCTCATTCTTCATTTCTCTGGCTCTCTCGCTGCACAACCATCCCTCCATACGTCACCTGTTTGCTGGTCTCTCTCTTGGTCTCTCCAAATTTATACACTCTTAATGGGATTCTTCACACTTTTTTTGTCATCCACACTTTTAATCTCCCTTCATCCCTCTCTCTGGCTCTTTCTTTCTCTACTCTTCTTCTTGCTTCTATCTCTCTTTTCCTCTAGCCAGGCTAGCGCTGCTCAGTAACTCTGCTCAATATTGCATTACACTACAGTACTAGTCAGGGTGCCCTCAAAAGGCTTTGGTTTCCTTGACCAAACTTCTTAGCATCCAATCAGCAAATAGAAATAGAAATTGATGGCAGAATCAATAGGTTTAAAGATCAAAGAGCCCACCCACCACAAAGTAAATGTATCCTCTCAAAAGTGTCCAGACTCTTTGTAGTAAGTGAAATGCAGTGAAAGTCTGGTCCACCAGACTACAATCCCCGCCCCTCCTTCTCTGCGCCCGTCTCCATCCTCTCTTTCTTGGTCTTATCCATCTCTCCCTCTCGCTCTCTTTCCCTCACCTCCCATCTGTCCACAAAAGCTCTGGCTGTGTTTTTCCTGTGCTGCCCCCCCCAACCCCCACCCCTTCCCTGCTCTCGGCTTGTGCTTCTACGCAAATGCCCAGCAGGAGGGCAAAGCACAGCGGGCACAGATAGGCACTAGCCCCCGCCACAGCCATCACCCCAATCTCCATTAACGACCCCTAATGACCCCACTAATCCCTCTTAATGCCACAACAAGCCCAGTCACCCACACACCCTTCAGTGAAGCACACAAACTATTCCCCTAGACTGCTTTCAAGCATGTCCAAACAAGAGTACAAGACAATTAAAACAGGTGAGATTGACAAGTCTTAGCGTTTTTAACACAAAGAGGATAAACAGTTCCTTCTAGAACTAAATGATTTCTCATTATGGAAAAAGTCCAAAAGCCTCCTGCCAGTTCATCTGACGCAGTGTGAGGCAAAATGTAAACGTACTTTAAGATCAAAGAGGAGTCTGGAGAAGTATACTGGGTTTTACCAAGGGTAGATTTCCTCAAAGAATTTAGTGTTTCATACTAAACCTCAACCTTTTCATGAGGACACATCACCTCACCGGGCCCACATATGGCAAAAATACCCAGCGTACCAGATGGTAAAAACGCATCAATGCTATAATGACCCAAAGCCCAGTTACTTGAAGAGGAACTCAAGGAGAATGGAACTATTTCATTGAGAACTATAACCTTCTTGTGACCCGCTCTGAGAAATCTTCCCTTGAGTGTGGTATGATGGATGTGCCTAAACCTGGTGCCAGCCAGCCAAAGGATGCTTAAATGCCAAGTGGGAAGGCCAGCGGGCACTAGGCGGGCATATGGCAGAGGCACTAGGGGCTTGTGGGCGTGTCTCCATGGTGACCACCTCAAATCCCGCTGTTTGCCTCTAAGCCATGTGCTTGATCAGGCTCACTCAGTAGGAAGTAAATTAGATTGAACCCTTGGAGAGAGAGAGCGAGAGAGCAAGAGTGAGAGAGCGAGAGAGAGAGAGAGCGAGAGAGTTGGCCACCTTGGACTTCTTACGGTGTTGCAAGCGATATAAAACTCAAGTTGTAAGTATGGCTGGTCACCCTAGGGAGCAAAACCCAGGGTCGACTGCTTCTGATGACCTCAGAGGATTGTAAGCACACTAAAGACCACTAAAGCATGTATTTAGCTGCTTGGTGATTGAGGTCTACTGACCCCTATGTACCACATGAGGAGGAATAAAACAGTCATACCTTTACTTTTAACAGCAAAGTATACTTAACTGCCTGTGTCCCTTCCAAAGCCTCCACCAATAAATGTGTGCTGTTTACTTTCTGCAATTCTCCCATCAGTGAAACCCACATTTGCCTTTCCAAATAGACCTGGATTTTGGTATATATATATATATATAGGCTAGTCCCGTGTTTGTGTGTAAGTGTTTGTGTCTGTGTGTCTGTGTGTGTGTGTGTGTGTGTGTGTGTGGCAGAGAGTGTGAATGCAAGAGTTTACCACATCAAACAAACAGATGAGCTGCACTGATGAGATGAACTGCAAACAACTTCTACAGTCAACTTTCATCTATTGCCATTTCCCCAAACCCACACACACAAAGGTGCATACAAGAACACACACTCACAAACACACACTCACCAACAAGCATGCACACACACACACACACAGCTTACCTTTGTTCCACTCCTAAGCCAGTCTTTTCTGAGTCACCTGCAGAGAAAACAGAGAAATAATTTACAAAACTGAGCCAGAAACACACACACACACACACACAGCTACTTCCTTCTTCACCTACTTTATTTGTGCAACTAAAAAAAAAATGACAGAAGCATAAATGAATGAGGAGAACTGTACGATGGGAATGTATGTTTGTGTCTCTTTCTTACTCTGTGTTTTCATATGCTTACACACACACACACACACACACAAACACACACACACACACACACAGAAAGACAGATGAGCTACAGTGAGAAAGAGAGGGAGTAAAAATGAAAAGCAGGCATTCTTTGTGAACATGCAAAGCAATCTTGAACATCCACACATGGCTCAGCTCTGCTGAAGAAAGGCATTCCTTCTCTCTCCTTCTCTAGACGACGGCTAAGGCATTCCTCCACTACACTGCACTGAGTCTGACTGGTATTAGCGCTGTTTGATTTGGGGCTCCTCTTCTTCCCATCAGCAAAGCAGTCCATTACCACGGCCCTCCCGTGGGAGAGAGAGAGAGAGAGAGGAAGAGAGAGAGAGAGAGAGAGAGAGAGAGAGAGAGAGAGAAGAGAGAGAGAGAGAGAGAGAGAGAGAGAGCGCTTTAACCCACTTTCCATTTTATGAGATTCAAATTGCTTTGATTTGTTCACAACTCACTGAGTTCATTCCCTCTGTCAGTATTAACATTGAAGGCATCAGCAGACAGTCTGACAGTACAGACATCAAGACACACACACACACACACACACCTCACTGCAAGACCTAAAGACTGATAGCACATCACAGACTGTCAGATAAAAGGCTAAATCTTACACTATTCACTCACTGTGGTAGTACCCTGAAATTAATGCACCCAGACACACACCCAGACCCAGACCCAGAGACACACACATATAGACACACACACCTCACTATGATTGCATAAGGCTAAATATGGGCCAGCAGACACATTAAGGTCTGCTTACCATGCACAAACACCTTTAAAAACACACACTATCTATACCAACAGCTCATCTTACAAATGGATACACACACACATACACACACACACACACACACACACACTTTTCAACCTACTCCTCAGAGTTGCATTGACACAAATGGCTCCTTAATTTGTGTGTCCTTTCTCTAAAATGAGGGTAGGGGGCATGACCCCCATGGGCATCGTACGCAGGCCAGTCACGCCCTGCCACTCAAAAGAGAAGGGCATCCCCCAGTCGGACGTCTCGCTGCCTATTAATACATATTCATACCCACAAAAATGCCCACGACCTCAAAGTAATGGGGTCAGAAGTGGGGCAATTAATTCGTACCACGAACGCTCTGAAGATTTATGAAGGGGGGAGGAGAAAGAGGAATGAGACAGAAATGAAGAGTAGCTGAGAGGCAGAGAGAGAGAGAGAGAGAGAGAGAGAGGTGGAGGAAAGCAAAGAAAGAGGGACAAAAGAAAGTGGCAAGGAGGAGAAAAAAGAGAGGGAAAAAAGGGAAAAGAGATAAAATGAGAAACAATGAGAGAGGGAGGAAGGGAAAGAGAAAAGAGTGAGAGAGGGAACAGGTGGAAGACAAAGACAGGATAGAAGGGTGGAGGAGAGAGGGAGAGGGAGAGAAAGAGAGAGAGAGAGAGAGAGAGAGAAAGGAGGAAGAAGGAGGAAAGAGAGGAAGTATGAAGGGGGAGAGAGAGAGAGAGAGGGCCCATTAATTCAGAAAGCATTTTCCCATTCATTAATCCCCTGGCTGCTCGACTCGCCCGGTGAGCCCCGACATCGTTAGCCTGACACCGCCACTGACACCGAATCCAGAGCTGGAGCGCAACAAGCATGCACATAGAGGCTGTTGATCACACACACACACCACACACCACACACACACACACACACACACGGACACACAGAAACACACATAGATACACACACAGACACACACACACCACGGACACACACACACACACAGACACACACACAGACACACACACAGAAACACACACAGAAACACACATAGATACACGCACACGCACACACGGACACACGGACACACACATATACAGACCCATCACAAACACATCAGAATGCAAAAGCAGAATAGGAGAGCATGTGTATGACTGAGAGAGAGAGGAAGAGAGGTAGAGAGGGAGGAGATTGAAAGTGTGAATAAGAGAATCTAGAAAGAGAATATGGGGTAAAAAAAATTATATCAATATTATTTTGAATCAGTCAATTTTTCACCAAGGACTGTTCAAAGCTTGCTGGGCAGGGCACAGACTTCAAAAGCACCTAAAATCAACCCTCCCCGTTTCTCTGCAGACTGCTGGATATGTAATGCAAACTACAAGAGCACTCACAGCACAAACACCAAGGCTAAAGTCCTTATTTTGAACAGCTAGCAAAAGCCTTCAAGCTACCCAATGAGTGGAATGTGGTCCATAAGCAAACAAAGTTAAAAGTTAATGCTGACTGGTATTTGGCAGAAACGAATGTGGTGTTTGGGTATCGAACCTGGGTCAACGGACTGTCAATTGCTGACATTACCACCACTCCACTACGCTCACTTAAAAAAATAAATAAACAAAGCAATAAAATAAATAAACAAACGAATAAATAAAACATGCTTCTTTTTTGTGAACAATTGTTTTTTTATTTGCAAGAGCAAAGAAGTGATAAAGCACAGAGGTACAAAAACATTTCCTAGAATCCCCATCCACCACCCACCCCCTAAACATTCTGATCGACAAATCAAATAAGTAGATGTACACACATATTGGAATGAGAACAATAAATAAAATAAGACTCGTACAGTGACTAACAGAGGTACACCCCCGCTCCCCACATTAAATAAGCGGGTAACTAGCAACCTCTTGGCTGCTGTAAAAGCAGCAAGGTGAAGGCTTTTTTGAAAGAGTGTAAGTTCAACGGCAGAGAAGTCGCTTAAAAAAAAACATGCAAGGAGTTATGGTAATATCTTTGTCCAGAAGGGTTGAAATATCATTAGCTAACTAACGCCAAAAAGGGTTAAGAGCTGAGCAACCCAAGAAAAAATGAAGGAAGGTGCCCGGTACCCCTTGTGGTCATAAGTTGCAGTTAGGAGACACAGAAAGACACATATGAAATCGTTTTAAGGGTGTTAAATACATTCTGTGTGCTCATTTCCAATGTGTCATCTGATAATTGGGTTTTTAGAAGACATTGTTATTACTTCCCATGTGTGTTCAGAAAAAATGTCAATAAAACATTCCTCTTGTACTTTTCCTTCCATGTGCTATACTTTTCCAACAAGCCTAATGAAAATGAGACCTTTATTTTGGCGTAATCCTATGAGAGATCAATGCATGCAAACTAACTACACTGACAGTACACATTACAAGCACACTGGCAGAGGTTAAATGAGGTATCTGAACCTGAACCAAGGCAACCAGTTACCACCTCTTACACAGTTCTATACAGCTCCTTATACAGCAAAGATCCCTTAGAGTCGTCTGTGGTTCTAGCTTGTATTCAATGGACG
>PYXC01002151.1:1415000-1455000 GCA_015244755.2 Tenualosa ilisha | reverse complement strand
CTCTATCCCTCTCTCCCACTCATCCCCTCTCCACCCATCCTACCATCACCACCTTCACCAACACTCACCCCACCCACCCACCCCCAGCTCCATCTCTGCCTCCGTTTCAATGCACTGGGCACCACCCTGTTTAATCTCCTCCGCTGAGGCAATCATGCCTGTCGGCAGGGCAGAGACGTGGCACAGCCACTCACGGGCAGCAGCAAATTAACTAAACATGACAGGATGGGGGGGAGCAGGAGGGAGGAGGGAGGAGGGAGAAAGGGAGGGAAAGAGAAAGAAAGAGAGAGAGAGAGAGAGGAAGAAAGTAAGCAAGAACAGAAAAAGTAAGAAAGAAAGAGGCGCAATCAACTTAAGTGGAAGCCAAGATGAGTGGCTAAAGATCTTCATGAACACCTTCCTCAATTTGGCCCATCTTCATCTGATTCAGGTCTATTTCTATCCCACTGCATAACCAGCTCTGCCAGAAGCCCTTACTCTAGTCTATGAATAGTGAGTGGTCATGCAGTACCTCAGGTTGAGTAGAGCATGTGGGCTGATAGAGATGTAGGTGAGCCTCTCTGGAATGAGACACTTTTCCTTCCATAGTCGCACAGTACCCAGAGTTCTATTTAGTTTATTCTATCAGTTTTGCCAAATTCCTATCTTAGATTTCTCTCTTAGAACTTTTACGTTGTCAAGCTTCTATCCTGAAATGGCATCAAGTGGAAAAGTACTGAGGTTGCCATGGATACCTTTACCACAGAAACACTTAAATAGATATATTTTTGACAACAGACAATTCAACACTCTTAAAAGATCATACGCCACAGAGAGCATATGCAAGGGCAAGACAGGGACTGACGTTAAATAAAGCAAATGTCATCCTACAAGAAATGGAAATGCGAATCAACGTCTTGAAACATCCAATGAAAAGGACAGTGATTCATTCGTAACGGACGTTGATGAGTCTATGACGTACACCAGACCAGAGCCCCAACAGACGAAACTAGAAAGAAACATGACACACAGGCCTAAAACTGGAGAGAAAGGCTGACGTCATCACACACACCTCCGCTACACGCTTATCTTGTGTGACACAACCTGTGTATGCAGCAACAATCAGCTTCTGATAAAATCAATGGAACGGGTTTCTCTAAGCATGAGAGCAGTGGGTGCGGCCTCCGCACATTCAAAAACAGAAAAAGCAAACAAACAAGAAATAAAGTGGACCTTTTCAAACGAAAGCTTAAAATAACAGACCAATAATTCCTGTGCCTCACTCAGACATCATTACCTGCCAGTTTGCTATTTGTTCTGTGTTGGAGGCCTACTAGATGTTCTCGTTGTTCTTCCTACCGACAACACTCGGTGACCTCGAACAACAGTGCTATGGGTTTAAATGCTCCAGAATATTCCTTCAAACTCCTCTTATGACCTCTCCAGTGCTCCTCCATGTCTGAATAAGATATATAGAGTGCCTGAGACTGCCACCCTGGTGTGGTAGTGAGGTGATCAGTGTGCCATTAGAGGTGCGGAGGTGAAGGTGTTCTTGCTAATGTGAAATGTGTCACTGCTGGGGGCAACCTGCATTGCACTGGTGTCAGACAGTCAGCACCTTAAGGGCACACATTCTTCCCAATGGTTCTAACAAGCCATCACGGAGCTGGGGGTGAAAGGGGGAGAGTGTGTGAGCAAATGAGTGAGAGAGAGAGGCGAGAGAGAGAAAGAAGGAAAGAAAGAAAGAGAGAGAGAAAGAGACAAGGAAGGAAAGAAAGAAAGAAAGAGAGAGAGAAAGAGACAAGGAAGGAAAGAAAGAAAGAAAGAGAGAGAGAAAGAGACAAGGAAGGAAAGAAAGAAAGAAAGCTCACCGACCCCTCAGGTCAGACCCTGACAGAGGAGTCACTGAACTCAAACAGTCTTTCATGTGTTCAGGTTACATAAATTACACTCTCTTAAACACACACCCGCACACATTTACACACACACCTTCTCTCTCCTTCTCTCCGTGTGTACACTCCCTCGGTCCTTGTACTTCCCCACTTCAATCAGTCTGTCATAGGCCAATCCACCACCATTTACCCAAAGTCTCTCCTTTTCTCTGATACTGCCACTATCGCTCTTCCTCTCTCCACGTCTGCAAACAGTGGTGAACATCTGTTCAGTAGCTGGGAGGCTGGGGTTGTAATCACACACACACATACACACTGCCTACATGTCCCAGCAGTCAAACTCCATGTTCACACCCTCAACCCCACAGGACAAGAGTGAGGAGGATCAGAGGGACACAATCAGGGAGAATAAAAATATGCTAAAAGAGGAGGAGGAAGAGGGGGAGGAGGAAGAAGAAAAGAGAACGAGTACAAGCACAATACTGCAAAAGCAACGATAAACTGGTCATCCTTTTGAGCAATGGACAATCTAGCTGAATGTGGCTGTTTGGGCACTTTTTTCTATTGTCTGGATATATTTAATCAACTTTGGGAATCTAATCATAACTCTTGGCATGGGTCCAGTGTGTGCATAGCATCACTGCTCCAAAAAGCCTGTCCATGCATATGAAGGAAATTTAGCCTGTAAAAGAGAATGCACATATAGAGAAAAGAGAGAATACGCGGTCAGTATCAACGGCCCTCCAGTCCCTTCCTGACTGAGTTGCATTGTGCTTATGATATAAGCACATTGCTTGCAATGAAGAGGAATGATGTAAAAGACATCCAAAGCCAAAGGCAGCTGCAATTCATTTTCCACTGTGGTCAATAGGAAAACCAGACCTCCGAAAGCTGGAGTGGCCCATTCATGGAACTTTAGCTTTCTGTAGAACGGAGCAAAAAAAACAAAAAAAAGTTGTATTTCCATCAGTGTTGTACCCTGGGTTGGGAAGCTATGGTTTTGGTCTTGTTAACATCTTGGCCTACCAAATTCAACTACAAGGGCTTTCAGTGAGTGACCGCACAAGTGACAGCCTGATGACGGTCTGTCCGTCTGTCTGACGGTCAGCAAGTCTGTCTGTCTGTCTGTCTGTCTGTCTGGGTCCTGACCACAGATTGGTAGTGAGAGCAAGGTGCCCTTGCTGAGCCAAGTCTCATTACCTTCCACTTACGAGCAAGAGGGAGAGAGAGAAAACCAATTAACCCACTGGACCCAACAGCTGGAGAGGCGAGAGACAGAGACAGACAGAGAGAGAGAGAAAGAGAAAAATAGAGAGAGGGAGAACGTGAGGTAAATAAAACATATTAAAAAGTGTCCTAAACAGAACCCACAATGGTTCATTGCTGACAGCGACTTAAAAAAAAAACACCTACTGATTCTAGAAGAGATCGAGTTTCTCCCACGAGTGGAGAGTGGGTGAGAAAAGCTTCCCTCACCGTGTGAAACTACAGCATTTCATTTCAGTTCAACTGACAGAACTACAGCGCCAAGGTCAGCACAATATAAAGACATCACGGAAGAGCTGCTGCCGTCGACTCAGGTTAATGAGTGAGGGTAGGTAGTGGCTGCCGAGAGATGAGCGTGTGTGTGTGTGTGTGTGTGAGAGAGAGAGGGTAGTGGCTGCTGAGAAGTGTGTGTGTGTGTGTGTGTTTGTGTGTGTGGAGATGAGAGGAGATGAGAGACATGATGGATACAGATGGTCTGGACCGATGCTCGCATGTGATCCATCACAGGCTCATCAAGCACGCCAGCTAATTGCCATGGCGACGGAGGTGCTGTGATGCTGTCGATGGCCAAGCTGAGTTTAACGAGGCCCTCACACAAAATGAAGACGGCCAAGGGGCAGGAGGAGTGGGAGATGGTGTGTGCCACACCTGAATTATTTATCCTCGACTTCTGCCACTGTGTCCACACGCCATCTCGGTCTTCTGTGCCTCTGTCTCACTCACTTACACACACACACACACACACACACACACACACACACACACACACACACACACACACCACACACACACAGTCATATTCCTGCTCACCTTCCATCCTTTTTCTCCCTCTCATTCCCTCCTTTATTCTTGATTTTTCTATCTCTTCGCCACTCACTTTTTCTGCCCTTTTCTCTCTTAATCTTCACTCTGTCCATGGCATACCTCCTATCTTTTCCACTCTCTCTCTTTCTCTCTCTCTTCCTCTTTTTCCTTATTAACGTGGTTAATTAAGTCATGGCATTTTCAAGTATTTGAGGGTTGCGGCAGGGTCATGGTGTGAGCTGGAAGACAATGGACCGATGACTTAAACATCATGGGGGAGAAAAGGATTCCAAAAGCTGGATTCTTGATGTTAAACTGATGGTGTTAGCCATGTGGATTGGGACTGTGATGTTATATGTTGTGATGTGTGATGTATATGTTCTAGTGATGCACTCACGTAAGGCAGTGAGACAGGAGCCTAATGACAGTGGTTGCGTATACGTGATCACAAATAACCGATAACTGGCAATAATCCGGTAACTGCAACATAACTGTAATCTGTTTGTTTTAAGTTTGTATCTTCACCAATGTGTCCCACAAAGGCACTGATATAAAAGAATTAAATAAGCCCGATTAAGGTGTATACATGTCTCGAAGAAATCGGAAAATTGATGAAAACCTAGGTGTGTTAAACAGATTTTTCAAATTGAGGAAAACCTAGGTGTGTTAAACAGATTTCTCATAAACCGATAATGCAGTAATCCGATAAAGAATACAGGTTTATTCCGTTTACATGAGCCCTTGAATTATCAGCTAACTACAATAACCCCATAATGGTTTTTTTTGGTGTGCATGTAAACACGCTCGCTGTTAAACATCTCCATCTTTCTGTCACACTGCCTCTCCCTCCATCGTGCAATCTTTTCTTCCTCCTCTTAGTGTTGCTCCTCTTTTGCCCTGCAGCTCTCAAGAGCCTCTCCTGCACAATCTCCTTTTCCCACTCTTTCTCTCTCCTCTCTCTGCTGTCTGACAGCTCCACTGGGAGAGGAGAGCCATCTCTTGGCAGGCCCTTGTGTTTGTGTTCCCATGTTGTCTGTCCTGGACCCTCCTGCTCAGTGTCCTCACCTGTAGAGCTTCATCAAATCCAGCACACACTCTCCTACAGCCTTGACAATCCCTGCTAAACACACTGCCAGATGTTCTAGAACTTTCCCATGGCACACTCTCTCCTATTCTAGTCAATATGTATGTATTGTTAGGTAAGGATATAGCATGTGCCAGGTGACTGCCATTGCCTTTCTATTACCGCAACTTTTTGAGAGTAAATGTCCATTCACACCTGGAACGATTAGTATACAGATAACTGTAACTGTAACGATATTTCTGTTCACAATGACCAACAATAACTTAAGTCTGTCCTCATGTGAATAAAATAAAGTCTAAAATTCCATGGTTTCTGATTGGATGTCAACCTTTTATCACTCTGAAAGTGTAACTGCTGTTATAGCTGAGGTGTAGATGTTGTCATTCATATTAATTAGAGCAATATTTATTTGTTGCTACAGTCATCGTTATGGGCGTGAACGGCCCTTTTGGAGTTCAAACAACTGCATTTCACTGTCTTTGTACCTGAACTCTGTATGATGATGAGTTGAACCTATCCAACTAATTCAACCTAATCTATCAAGTTAGGTCCAGATGACCTTTTCTACGACCATTCACAGGAACCACACTGCCACCTGTATATCAGCCTTGAGGTTGGGGTCATGCAGAGGACAGTAGGGGTCGGAGGTCGGCGGCGGCGGCAGTGTGAGCAGAAGCAGCAGCGCAGGCCTCCTGCACCACAAACAGGCCCGGTGCCCGTGCGTCCCTGGCTCCCAAGGCCATTTCCCAAACCCATTCCCCACAGTCCTCTCGGACTTCCACTCCCACACTCCCACTTCCCTGCCTCCTCCTCTCTGACCTGACATATGAGGGTCAGAAAAGCCTCAAAATATCACTTACTAGCCGCCCAGGGCTAATCAGCAAGTAATGGGAACAAAATTTACACACAGAATGCTAATGCCCTGTCTTCTCGCCCACACACAGGGTTGTGTGGTTAAAGTGAGTCAAGCAAAACAGGTACGTAAATAAATAAATAAATCACACAAGCAATAACAACAGACAGTGATCTTTGACCTCACTAGGACACATTATTCATTGATTCAGTTTGTGCTTAAGGACGAGCAAGTACACATTTTATCCACTGGGGAACACAGCGTTTTTAGCCGACCTCACATTACAAGCTAAAGCACACTGTCTGAAAAGCAGAGCAGGGGCAACTGGAAGCAGTCAGACAGCTTTTATAAAAGGTTTTAACAGCCCAAACAAAACATGCTGTAAATATATAGAGAAAAGGAAAACAAAACTAGAGACAGAAGACAGGAAAGAGAGAGAGAAAGACAGAGAGAGAGAGAGAGAGAGAAATAGAGAGAGATTGATATTCTAAGACAGATGGTTGATATTCAGATGTTTGGGAGGGGGGGGGGGGGATCATGGAGTGTGCGCCAAGACTTAAATTACAGCATATAGCCAATGATTTATTTTCTGGCTTTAGCCAAGGCTAAAAGGCACTGCCATGCAGGAATGAATCCTGTAATTCAAGCCCTTGCTTGTGTTTGAGGGCAAAAGGGGAAATATGTGAAAGCTGCAGAATTTACAGAGGTATAGGTTGAATGAAAGAGTATGTGTGTGTGTGTGTGTGTGTGTGCAGTGATAGAGAGAGACAGAGAGAGAAAGAGAGTGAGGGATAGAGAGAAAAGAGAAAGAAAGAGATAGAATGAAAGGAATGGAGAGAAGACCAAGCTTTTTGGCCCAGTAGGATGGAGACCATGACGCTAAGCTATCATTAGCGTAACTGGAGCACCCAGCAGAGATAACCACATTCGCCTACTGGAATGAGGGGGTGGCATGTGGGGGTCGAAGGGCGGGCGGGGTGTGTGTGTATGTGTGTGTGTGTGTGGGTGGGGTGTGTGGTGTGGGTGTGTGTGTGTGGGGGGGGGGTCTCCTGCAGGTACAAATGGATATAATCTCCTATATGAATCCTAATCCTAATATGTGAACTAAATACTAAATCGTTTTGAGACATCTTCAACATAGCTGAACGTAGTTTTGCATTTACTTGCAACGTGGCAGAACCTGACGCTATAGGAAAGCTGGTCCCTAGTCACTAGTTGATTATGCAAACTTTATGAGCTATCTGGACAATATCCTCACATTCTCTAGCTGTTTCTGGGTCTTTCTGGAACTATACATGCTACACATTTAAATGCTGCTCTGTCACTGTGTAGAGGCTTTCACTGTCACTAGTCTGAGGACTGCAGTCTAACAGAACAGAACAGAACAGAACAGAACTCAGTCTAACTGTAGTTTAATGCACTTAAGACCGTTTATGTCTCATTAAATAAACCAACTCAATAGTAGGGGACCAGGCATGACAACATCTGGAAAATTAGTTAACACTCATCTTAGTGGGGAGAGAGTCAGACAGCCAGCCAGCGAGAGGGAGGGGGAGAGAGAGAGGGAGGGGGAGAGAGAGAGAGGGGAGGGAGAGTGAGAGAGAGAGAGAGAGAGGGAGAGGGTGGGCAAGAGAGAGAGAGGGGGGGGGGGGGGTCGGGGGTAGAGAGGGGGGGGGGGGGGAGATGCTTTGAATCCTGCCTGGGTGATACTGCTGCCACTTGCCATTTTAAGTCAAAATAGCAGATCAGCAGAGCCTTCCAACAGGAACATGTGACTTGTGTGGAAGAAAAAGGAAAGGATAAAAAGAAGGGAAAAGGAAGCATGAGAGAAATGGACAGAGAAACAGAAAGAAGGATGGATGGATGAGAGAAAAAGAGGGAAAAATACAACAAAGGAGGGAGAGAAACAGATAAAATCAGAGCACTCATAAGGACAGATAGACAGATGGAGAGAGGAGACAGACAGAGCGAGATAGAGACTGGAGCTGTGGGGCTGTATTGTGGAAAAGAGGAGGATAGAGAAAAAAACGAGAGGGAGAAGTGGAGCTGATGTGATTGATCGGTTATACTTGTGAGACTGAAAGGATGCTCTGACCTCCACCTCAGACACCTCCCCCTGCATCCAATACCCTGAGCAGAGGCACAGAGAGAAGGAAGAGAGAGAGAGAGAATGAGAGAGAGAGTGAGTGAGTGAGTGAGAGAGTGTGTGAGAGAGAGAGAGAGAGAGAGAGAGAGAGGAATGGATAGGGACAAAAAAAGGAAATACTCCATAGGAAGGCAAAGAAAGGGAGATGAATACATTGTTATCAGTGCTTGGGCAAGAACAATTTGTGGCAATAAAATCTATTTGAATCTGAATTTGAAAGAAACACACAGGTAAAACCATCATAGAAAATAGATTGCATTGGCTATGTTGGTTGTGACTACAAAGGAAAGTAGAGCACCTCAGGTGAAGGGCGAGTGTGTGTGTGTGTGTGTGTGTGTGTGTGTGTGTGTGTATGTGAGCGTGTGTAAACCTAGAGGCCCACATAGGACCAGAATGGACACATGACCCTGACCGTGTGTGGCGACGAGAGGAGAAGAAGAGAAAGGAGAAAGTGAAACAGAAAGAGGAGTGTGGAAGCGCCTGTGGCCACCACGGGCATCTGGGACAGGTTCCCACCCCAACCAGGCCATTATCCCAGGCCCAGCAGCCACGGGGGCAAGGGCAACTGGACAAGACAAATGACACAGATACGCTGGAAGAATGTGCTGCTGTTGGCGAGCAACACTGCTAACAACCGCAAGGTCATAGGGTCAACAGCCAGAAGGGCCAAGTAAATTATAGACATTGGAATACAGCAGTGGGCTTTCAACAATGCATTCAAACATATGCAGGCTTCACAAAGAACAAGAAAGAAAGAAAATTGTTGTCTGATATTCTGTTTGATAGTCTTTGTTCAGATATTGTATGTATTCGATGTATGTATTTGGATGCTATGTTCTGATATTCTTTGTCTTAGTTGAACCCCTGTGCATAATAGTTTTTCTTTTGTTTATTTTACTACCATGAGGGCATGGGTGTACAGTAGTTCTCACTTTTCAAAGCGAAGACACTGTCACCATACAAATGAATGCAAATGAGTGTGGGGCCAGTGTGTATGTACAGTATATTGTGTGTCCTATACTGCTCTATGTGTAGGCTACGCTTTGTAAGATCTCAAGGGGAATAACTTGCATAACTTGGGAAACTTGCTAGCAATAAGGCTGTTTCTTTTTAGTGTAAATACATCATCTAAGCCTATAAAGAATAACAAGACAGTGTGTTTGAGGTTATAAAACAAGAGCCACGATACACTGATAACAACAACAACAATAGTCTGTAGGCTAAAACAAACAATCATGCACAGATGTAAGAAGAATGTGTGAGTAACACATCGACTAGGCCCAAAAATGCCATAAGATACAAAAAGACCACATGCTAATTACCTGATGTGCTGTCAGTTACTCCATTCCCACCCCTAGACACCCAGTATCAGCAGGATGGATGTGGCCCCTGGACATATGGTCTGGTTCTATCTGGTTGTATGACACTGACTCAGCCCCAGAGAAATGCAGCCCATCCCTAGCCTGGGTATATCTTGGATTTGACTCTATATACCTGATGTGGCCCAGATTATACATATCTGATATGGCCCAGATTCTATATACCTGATGTGGGCTTGCATCTGACATGTTTCAGCTGTAGCCCAGAGCGGACCCTGATGTGGCCCGTGCAGTCCAATTCCTGAAAGTCATGATATGAATCGCAATGAATTCAGATTAGCCAGCTCAGAGGGTGGATGCGACCGATTGAACTGAACTGGATCACGGCTGGTTGTGGCTATGATCTAATCCAGTCCTTCTTTAGCATTTGGCCTAGTCTGGCCCAGTTCTAGCCCTCTTCTAGTCCCAATTCACTTCTTAACCCACATTCTAGAGACCGTCAGAGCCTGGTCTTGCCTAGCATCTCACCTTGCCCAGTGTCGGGCAGGCCCTGATCTTGCCCCCAGTCAGTCAGTCAGTCAGCGCTAACTGGGTTTCTGCCATACTGCCCCAGTTCTGGCTGGTTATTAATGGCCCTGGCCCCAGGCCAGACTCCCTAGTGACCACCACCCCAGTCTGGGAGGAAGGGCAAGAGAGGTGGGATCATTCATCAAGCCTGGTTGTGCGTCATGGTCCATCCTACCTTCATGGTGACCAGTATTGATCTTTGATCTTTTTTCTTTTTCTTTGAAATGCTGTTGTTAACTGTACAACAAGGCTATGCCAAATTCAACCGCCAAATTCTAACTGTCTGCAGTTTGGCAAAAGGAGAATGGACTGAATACAGATTAGAATCCAGATAAAAAAAGACATCAAAGGAGAGGGTCAGACGAGTGGGACAAAATAAATACAAATTAAAAATTATAATTACAAAAATTATATATATATATATATATATTTTGCATTGTTTACTTTCCCGATGCCCTGACCACAACAAGCCACAGCAATGAAACTGCTTGAATTTGAAGGAAAAGTGCAGACATCCCAACGCCACACAGGATCCAATCCAAAAGTATTATTTCATCTGCGGT
This sequence comes from Tenualosa ilisha, assembly GCA_015244755.2. Lineage (NCBI taxonomy): Eukaryota > Metazoa > Chordata > Actinopteri > Clupeiformes > Clupeidae > Tenualosa > Tenualosa ilisha. The sequence goes on along the minus strand of PYXC01002151.1, from coordinate 1,444,527 downwards.
ATGAATTAGCAAAAAGATAAGAGGAGAGAATAATTTACTATAGGAAAGTGTGGCGTATATCATAAATCTTACAGAAGCACCAAAGTCATCACATTGTGGTTGAAGCTGCTTGTTAATTCTCTGTCTTGAGGCTTTTAACTGCATCACTCCACCACATCCTAATTCTTAAGACAGCAGTGCTGTTGAGCTGTTCCCCAAGGCCATCTGACTTTAATGGGAATGAATCCACACAGCCTTTCAAAAGAAATACCACCACACACCCAATCAATCTTTGTCTCTCACACACACACACACACACACACACACACACACACACATACACACAATCAGCAAAGAACCCTGTACTGACAGGAATCTATCTACTTTGATATGTCAAAACCAAACCCAAATACACAGACACACAATCTTAATCTAACACTGATGCACACTATAAATCACACACCTTGCTCTCGTCTCTCCCACACACACACCAAACTACAGACACCTATCAGATTCATATACACACACAGGTAAGTCAAAATCACACATCTAAATCTTGCACATTTCCCAGCACACACATGCATAATGACTATGACATCAACTCTGACTCTCTTTCTCGCTCTCCTACAGACAGACACACACACACACACACACACACACACACACACACACACACACACACACACACACACACACACACACACACACACACACACACACACACACACACACCCTTTGAGGAGACTAACTGTGCAGTGCAGACACATATCAAATGGAAGACTTACCGAACGGGACACGCTGCACAGAATTTAAATACATCAAAAGGCTTCTCCTGCTCCTTAATCTCTCTAAATTAGAGAGGTAGAGGCGAGCAAGACAGCCAGCGTTAGCCAGCCAGCGTTAGACAGCTAGCGTCAGCCAGCCAACGCATTTGGACCCAGTCGCCTCACTTCCTGCGTCCATCTGGACGTGCTCCAGCTAGTCAGAGACACAGGCCCTCTACCTTCTCGGTTTTTCAAGGCCGCTGTGGCTGGCCTGTACATGTTCAAACTGAAACAAGAAAGCTTTTTTTCTCTCTCTCTCTGTCTTCCATTTTCATGTCTTTTGATAATGGGTTTGCTTCTTCTTCCTCTGACTGGTTGGTGTGTATGAGCGTGTGTGCATGTGTGTGTGTGTGTGTGTGTGTGTGTGCGTGCGTGCGGACACACACGTACAGGATGTGTGTTTACCAAGACAGCTGGATTTGTTTGCCCCCCCCCCCCCCCAACCTGTACGTGCGTGTACATGTACATGTGTGTATGTGTACATGTGTGCAAGTGTATGTGTTTGTCCCTGTGGTTATGCATGTGTGGGTGTCCGAGAAAATGAAACAAGAAATATCAGACAGGAGAGTCCACGCACTACATCAAGAGAAGAGAAGAGATTCTGTCATGGTACTTAAGTCTGTATGTGTGTGTGTGTGTGTGTGTGTGTGTGTGTGTGTGTGTATGTGTAGTGTAGTGCAGTGCAGTGTTCCAAGTTGCTGCATCTTATAAGGTCATCCTCTGATCAGAACTCCTCTACTCTCCGACAGAACCAGAGCCAGAGCCTCCCACAGCATATACGCTTCTGCACAGGGTAAATTCACATCCAGTAAATTACCATTCTATCTGGCCAGCAGAGAAAGAGAGAGACAAGGTGGTGAGCGAGGCAGGAAGAGAGGGAGAGAGAGAGAGAGGGAGAGAGAAAGAAAGAAAGAAAGCAAGCAGAGAGGCAGGAGGTAGTGAGAATGAACACTGATATTTCAAAACAGAATCCTTTAAATCACAAAAAAATATATAAAAAAAACATGAATATAACTTATTTGGTGAAAAGAATCTCATTCTTCAAACCACCATTTTCTGGAATATTTGTAGAGGGAAAAAGCATAGAGACGAGATGGAGAAAGAGAAAAACAAACGAAGCAGGCAGGAGGGAAAGAAAAAAAAAACAATGTATTTTAAGCAAGACAATGAGACCTTGTCAAATGTCATTACATTGTTATAAACATGATCGCTTCGCATAACACACACTGAACTAAACTGAACTGAAGTGAACTGAACTGAGCTGAGCTGAACTGAAGTGAGGCAATAACAAGGATGATGCGTTGAGGAGAGGCTGAGAGAGAGTGTGAGATGCAGTGTGTGGGTGTGTGAGAAGAACAGTGAGTGATGGAAGGAAAGTGACAGAGACAGACAGTGTAGGAAGACAGAAAAGCGAGACGAGAGAGAGAGAGAGAGAGACAGGAGAGAGGGGAGAGAGAAGGACAAAGAGAGAGAGAGAGGGGAGGGGAGTTTAAGAGAGAGGGAGAAAAGGGAAAGAGAGATACAGAAGAGAGATAAAGAGAGCAAGAGACAGGGGAGCAGGAGAGGGAGCGAGCACCAGGGAGGGAAAAATGACCAGAGAGCTAAAGTGTCAAGGAAAGAAAACACTGTTGGCACTCTGCCACAGTGGAAGGGCTGACAATGGAGCCCATTTTCTCATGACCTGTAACACACACACGCAGAAACACAGCCTTCCTTCAAACACACACACACACACACACACACACACACACACACAGCTTTCCCTCAGAAACACACACATAAACTGAACTTTCCGGCAGAAACACACTCACACAACACACACACACACACACACACACACACACACACACACACACACACACACACACACACACCACACACAATGTCAGAGAGTGAATCTCTAGAGTCACCAGCAGCACAATAAGTCAGAGCACAGCAGCTTGTCAGCAGCTTGCTTGAATTAAAGGGGTGTGTATGTGTGTGTGTGTGTGTGTGTGTGTGTGTGTGTGTGTGTGTGTGTGTGTCCTCCTGCTCTACACACACATCACACATTCATACATCTCACAGCTGGGCCAACCTCAGGAGGGACATCCGCTGCTAGGGGGAACCCAAGTAGGGCAATGGGCATTCAACAAGCACACAATTCTATTCCACAAACACTCTATTCACACGCACACACCACACCTCTATGTGCTAGGGTGACCCTTGACATGCAACACACAGGTTCTGCAGTGCAACAACAGAGGTGGTTTGGAGATAACGGAGTGTAAACTTCTGGGAGTGGATTCAGAGGAGCTCACTAGTCCTTCCCTACATACTGTAATTCTCTCCATCAGAGTGTATTTCTCCATTTGCAAGCAAGTCTTTTTTATTCAATCTTAAAGACCTCAGTAGGGCAGACTTTTTATTTTCAAATAATCAAAGGCATTTACAACTTCACATTCTCAAAAGTCCACATTCAAAAGAAATGGCATGTTTGAATCCACCATTTATCAAACATTACAGCTTGTGTGCATTCATCTTGTTCTCATATCAACAAAATATTGAATGACTTGACTAACATGGCTGCTTGCCTTGGGAGCACCTCTAAACCGAGTAGCATTTGAAAGATTGACAGCTCTTCAGAGTGCCCCATCTTCTAAAAGATTTCATCTACACATATATTCCACTTTTGAAAAATTTCACATTCCCCTGAAGCGCAATTTTTGAAGTAAGTGCTGACAAAACTGAGAAATTTGAACTTGAAAAATACAGATATGACAAAGCAACTGAGTATGCAAACTCACAGATGTTATAATGACACACACACACACACACACACACACACACACACCACACACACACACACACACACACACACACACACACAAAAGTGTGCTTAGTTTTGGTTAATTTAAGTGGAGTTAAATTAACCAAAACTAAACTGCTATGAGCTCCATATCTGCATATACACTTTTCTCTCCTTTCTCCACATCTCCCCTCTTCATCCTAGACCACAGGATTCCGGAAGGTTCCAATCAGCTCTGCGGCCCTGACCCTTTGTGGGACTCTGCCAGAGCCGACTGCTGGCTGACCTGCGGCAAGCTTTCTTGACCTCTGGTGACCCCTCCCGCTTAGCAGAGTTCTGGACGGACGCCTAAGCCAACGAGGCACACTCACACACACACACACACACACATACACACACACACCCCTCATCCTGCCAGCAACAACTACTGCTACTGCTGCCTTTAAAGAGCTGTTAGCGCTGCAGTGGGCCCGGTGCCAAAGAAAGACGGGGTGCAGTGAGAAGGGGAGAGAGAGGGGAGGAAGAGGGGGAGGCAGGGAATGAAAGAAGAGGGGGGGGGGGGGGGGTGAGCACAACCGTAGATATAGTCATACTGTGCATTGTGTACAAAATGCTAATGTTCACCATGCCAGATTTCTGTGTTCTTACTGAGCAGTCTTGTTTTGTTTAGGGTCATTGCTAGTTTGTGTCACAGCCCTGAGTGCAAGAGGGATGGGAATGAACTGAAAGACACCAACTGGACACACAATGTGTGTGTGTGTGTGTGTGTGTGTGTGTGTGCATGTGTGTGTTAGTGAGCGAGAGCGAGAGAGAGAGAGATAGAGAGAGTATCCACAGCGAAGCTAACAAAGAGCTGTTTCTTGTGTGTTTATGGTGAACCTTCACAAAATCAAACTCACTCCTTCTCTCAGAAGCACAAGACACATGACAATGCAGCATTTGAAGCCATTCTATGCACCGGCTCAGTGCCTCCATCCCCGCCGCAGCATCCAACACTGGCATCCAAGCCTGGCACCCACCTGCAGTCTCACTCTCCTCTCCTCTGATGAGTCATACTGGCTAACCCAGCCAAAGGAGCACTCAATTCCAACACTATGGCTCCACTTCTACCTTCAGTGGGCTACTGGTTTGCTTCACTGTAGTACTGTGTGTTTGTGTGTGTGTGTGTGTGTGTGTGTGCGTGCGTGTGTGTGTGTGTGTGTGTGTGTAGGGCACGTGTGTGGGAGTTAGGCCTCTGGCATACTTCCACACCAATGGCATACGTGTCTTGTGTGATGAAAAACTGCATCATGAGTGCAACTCCGGGGGGCTGCCACGTACTTCCAAAAACTTCGAGACCTTGGGAAACCACTGAGTGCGCGTGAAGTGCATGTGAACAGAGCCCTGCTCTAGGGGAACAGCAACACTGAATAAGCTTCGCTATATTGCCAGAGCGCTCTTCACCTATGGCGAATATATGCTCCTCAGACGTCTGTCTCATTCTCACTAATACATACACTAGCCTGGACTGGACTTATTGGCACTGATTAACTCCCTTACGGGCTATGCTAGCCACTTCCACCCCCCCACCTCACCCCCCAATTATGTCAGCTTGCCTGGATGGTCAATACACCACAGTGTCTTTTTGTCTGTAGGGATAGTATTCAACTTTAACCTCTCTTTCTCTCTTTCTCTTAGTCTTTTACTTTTGTCTATGTATAGTTAAGTAATGATTATTCTATTTAGTGTGTTGACTTGTACTTGAATAGATCTAGAATTGCTCTGACAGTGTACTTGCACTGACACTCTCTTGCCCTATGGATACTATTGCACATTTCCGCATTTTTTCACACTGCTCCAGCATGTTACAACTTAAATTTACTGCAATGGCACACAACTGATATCTTCATTTGTATTGTGTGTTTGTGTGTGTGTATCATGTGTCTGTGTGCCTATGTGTATGCATGTTGTGTATAAGCTACTGGACACCTTAAGTTCCTTCTGGATAGTGTGACGACCCTCTGAGCTCCCTGCTGTCTATATAGAAGGCCTATGCATTGACTGTGGGGGAAACAGAAAGTTGTTATTTAGGATTGCCTATACCTAGTGGATATGTGCACGCGCACACACACACACACACACACACACTCTCTTGTGTATTCCTACATCCATCTTACAAAACCACTCCGTTACTGCCAGCATTTTTATTTCTTCATCCACGATCATAACCCCATCATATCCCCTAGACATTCTTGTTGTGTCTGGCAATAAACTTACTGTATTGAAATTCAGTTTGGTGTTGGTATCCCTTTCATGTTTGCAGCCTACGCAAGCCTGGGTCGTAACAATAGATAAAGCATCTCTATCTTGTTTATCTTCAGTGTTTAAATAACACAATAGCCATCACCCAACACATTACAGGACATACAGATGGCGCAATAACAGGTGGCTCTGTGTCTCTGCTCCTGCGAGTGGTGGAAATGCATTTAAAAAGATGAGTCAACATGCTTGCTCTCATGATCCATGAAAGTTTTACAAGTCGTAAGATCACTACATCACCGCTTTTTTGGAACGTATAGAAAACGTAAATTCACTCGTGGAGAACAGGGCTGGTTGTAGGCTTACATGCAGTCACTGTGTCTGCTGAAAGGCACAGGAGTATGCCTGGAGACAGCGCTGTAGTCTAGCTTGCTGTGGTGGGTATACTGTCTGTGATGGGGTTGCCTGAGGTGCTGCCACAGCTACTGCTATTACAGTGTTGTCAGTATTGCAGCCTATGTTTTAATGGACATACACAAACCCTTTCTAAGTGGTTATACGCTGTAAGATGTATCTAATCACTCTTGTTTTAGGTTGTCATGCATTCCTCTAAACTGTTTGTACAGCAGGTGGACTCAGTCTAGAGTAACTCGGTTGCTTTTTTTTGTATTTGAAAGCTCACAAAATACTGTAGGTGTATACCTGCGCATCACATAGAATACAGCTCTGCCTAGACATCACGGCGTGCACAGTTGACATTTGATGCGAGCACAGCTGTGTGTGTAAGTATGCCGCTGGCATTAGTGAGCTGCTACTTTGGGGAGAGGAGAGGGACAACTGTGTATTTATCAGTTCTTAAAGCCTATGTCTGTATCTGCACTTTGACCAGACCACCTGAATCTCCTTCTTTGGGATAATATTGTTTATTTCCCACTGAAGATCAGGAGATTATCATAATGATGAAATGGCTGCATTTTAACCCCAAGTCCAACTCTCTCCTATTAAATAGAAGTTATCCATGCTGTTATGATTCCCTCAAAACACTGCTCTGTAAGTCACTCTGCATAATAGCAAATAAAAATAATTGAATAAAAAAAACAAATAGCAGGAGATGTAAATGATTAACATGCATATATAACTGTGCTTGAGTGGCTTATACATACACAGGACAGCTAAATAAATATGTTTTTTTTTCTTTTGTCCTGTTTATTTTGATTTTAATTACAACTTGATTACACACATTAAAACCAGCAGCTGTGAAGGGGTGTGGATGTTGGTGCAATCTGCTCAATAGCTAGAGTATGGCTGTCCCTGCAGCAAGGACTCCATGTTGGGCAACATGTTCAGCAAACACACACACAAGTTGCACCATGTGGGGGTAATTAATGACTAATTACAAAGCCCAAAGCAATCCAAGAGACGCCTTTTTTCCCTCCGCTAGTTTAGCCTCCACTATCAGCAATGACTCCAGTGGGTAGCAGCATCTAGCAGCGATCTTCAGTCTGTCTGAATGTCTGATGACAACGGAGAGAATCAGAATCCCTTTTTCAGACTCTCACTTCAATATGTTTTCAAGGACTCAAGGACTCAACTCAGACATTTTATTTCAGTTTTGCCCAGGTTGGCTGTTCTGGTCGTCATTGAAACTAAAGTACACTGACTAAGGTTCAGCACATGCTATTATCCCAAAGACAGAGGGGCCTCGCAGAAGGCAGACGTCGATCTTGGGCTGACCACTTCTTAAGCAGCAATGCTTTATTTAACGAAGAAATGTAAGTAGCAGTCTCTAAGCTTTTGCTGGAAAACATCAGCGCACTTTTCCATTTCAGTTCAGGAGAACACACACACGTCTACCACTGAAGACAGCATGCCATTCAGACTGACCGTCTGCAAACTTCACATCTGAACGTGATGAACTTTAAATGGGAAGTACAACGTGTGTGTGTGTGTGTGTGTGTGTGTGTGTGGTGCTTGCCCTGCCAAACAGACAAAAAGTTGGTGGAAGAGGAGCACTTCATGAATCAGTAAGGCACGCCGATATTTTCCAATAACTGTTATGCTGATTATAGGTAGGTGGAAACTAAAAATATTACAAAAGACAATGACTCTATTAGTAAAATAAGTGAAAAAAGAAAGGAATGAGGCTGAGAGAGTAGAGGAGAGGAAAAGGAGATAAAAAGAAAGAGAGGCAAAAGGTAGTGAGAGGGAGGGAGAGAGGGAGAGGGAGAGAGAGAGGGGGGGGGAGAGAGAGAGAGAGAGAGAGAAAAAAAAAAAAAAACATTTCCAGGGTCAGAGCCCTAATAAAAGTAGAAATGGGCCTTTGAGGATCACCTCCTAAAATACACACCCCATTAACTGAGCACCCTCATCCTTCACACAGCATACCCACAGCCTCCAGCGACCTCAGACACAGCCTTCATCATCAGCTCTGACGAGCAGGACACACACAGCACACACAACACACACCGTGCGCACACATGCACAAAACCACGCACACACGAGCAAACGCAAACACACACACATACACACACACACACACACACACACACACACACACACACACACAGAGGCCATGCTTGAGCATGGACCGCTATACACCAGAGACAGAGAAGGAGTGAACACAGTCAGGGGTCTGGAGGAAGAAATAAAATAAAAAGGAGAGGCCCTCTCCGTAAAAATCCCTAAGGCTCAAGGAGAGAGAGAGAGAGAGAGAGAGAGAGAGAGAGAGAGAGAGAGAGAGAGAGAGATGACAAAGGAGGGAAAGGCAGCAGAATGTCCTGGGGGTTGTGGACAAAGAAGATGAATTTCTACAGAGTGGTGCTCTCTCCTTATTGCCACTACTGCAAGTTGGGTTATATGTGTGAGTGTGGAAGACAAAAGAGTGAAAGAAAGAAGCAGAAATAACTAGAGATGAGGCTATGCAAGGTGTGTGTGTGTGTGGTGTGTGGTGGGGGGGGGGTGGTGTGTGTGTGGTGTGTGTGTGTGTGTGCGTGCGTGTGCGCGCGCGCACATGTTTTTCAGGGATTTGGTGAACCTGGGAATTTCTGCGCAGTCACATGACCCAAGCCATGACAATCCAATGAGTGTAATACTACATTAGGTGTGTAACCACACAGACACACACACACATACACATACATTCTCGCACGTGCACACGCACGCACGCACGCACACACCACACACACACACACACACACACACACACACACACCACACACACACACACACACACACACACACACACACACACACACACACACACACACACACTTGTGACTGCAGGCTAGTAGCTGTACATTCATCCACTTCACAATAGAAGTGCCTTTTCCTTAAGACCCTTTCAAAGGTCTCTGCCTTTGACTTGACTGCTGAGTAGATCAGGGTCCCCTTTTCTCATCTACTACCCCCCCTCATTCACATACATACACTCTCACACACACACACACACACACACACCACTACTTTCCACCTACTACCACGCCACCTGTTTCTCATTCAAAGAGAATATTCAACACATAATCTGGCAGTGACAAAGCCCCCTGGCTAAATCCAGGTTCTCACAAGACCACGAGAAAGAGAGAGGGAGCGAGACAGACAGACAGGGCCAGAGGAGCACAGAGTGAAAGGGGATGGTGAAGAGGTGTGTGGTGTGTGTGTGTGTGTGTGTGGTGTGTGTATAAGAGCCAGAGAGAGAGCGAGAGAGTGACAGAAAATCCCATTGTGAATGCAGCCAAGAGTACAATGGCAAAGTGGAGGATCTCATTACATACACGTATGCCTGCGAATGAGGGGGGGGGGGGGGTCTACGGAGCCAATCCTGTATTTGTTCAAAGGAGAGGCGGAACAAAGAAGCTTTTCTCCACTGCTCTCCACCTCTCTCTCTATCCCCTTCTCACTATCCATCTCTCTCTCTCTCCATCTCTTTTTCACTCCCTCCATCTCTCTCTCCCCCTATTTTTGCCATCCAATAGCCCCCTTACCGCAACACATTGCTAGGCAACCGGGACGGTAAATCACATTTAGGTTCCCATTTAAAGTGGCTTCCTTAGCATGACTAAGTATTGTCACTGTTGGCAAATAGCCACTTCACAGTGCTACGCTAAAAACAATTAGCAAAAAAACATACAACACAATACATAACACAAGTGAGACTGAACAGTGTCAATAACAGTTCACTAAAGACAGTCAAGGTACTCTCAAGGTTCCTTGGTTCCTCAGTCAAGTACTCTTAAGGTTCCTCAAGGTTCCTCAATCCTGTCAAAGAGTTCCAGTTCCATATGGATGCAGACTGATGATGCATTAGGGCACTGGAGGACAAAAGTAAACAGCTAAATATCATTGTAAATGTCAACAGAAAACATTCTCTGTCCCAAACTCACCTCCACACCCAGGGCTACAAGCCAACACCAAATGCTGAAAAACACACCCACTCCTTCTAGACAACTGTCCTGGACTCACTCACAGTATAGCAGCTGACGCTCACACTCACTCACACACACTCACTCACCCTCACACTCACTCACCCTCACACACACTCACCCTCACACACACTCACCCTCACACACACTCACCCTCACACACACTCACCCTCACACACACTCACTCACACACACACTCTCACACACACACTCACTCACTCACACACACACTCACTCACACACACACTCACTCACACACTCACTCACTCACAGAAGATCTCTCCAAGTCATGGATGCTGAACAGGTGCGCCTCAGCAGACCACCTGAGGTGTGATGAGCTAATACTTTCTGCTCCACCTCCTCCTCCTTCTCCTCCTCATTCTAGACCTGCTCCATCCAGGTCTTTTTGTCCAGTAGAGTAACTTCCTCTGTCTAATCTCTCTCCTTCTTTCTCCAAGACCTAGGTCATGTTGTACATTCCATCAAACAGAGAAAGCGACCTAATGCACCTGGGACGTTAGCATGCAAATTAATGCTAATAGATGCAAATTTGGCCCCAGCATCTATAATTAATCATTCTGGTAACACAGACAGAGCTGTATACAACAGAAGCACCATTTCTATAACGTGCTACCCCAAAGGTCTGTTGCAATTAGCAAACAAAAACCAACCTTCGTGAATGTTTTCAAACTGTTTTTTTTTTGTTGTTGTTGTTTTTTTTTGTTTGCAGCATTTGTGAACACAACACAAACACATATTGTCTGAGCGGATGAACACAAACAACCTGAAGGCTAAGGGTTAGGAAGACCTGTTTGTTTTATATTACAGAAAAAAAAAAAAAAACAAAGCACAGAAATTGCCCAGATTCTCACCAGATCACTGCTAGGCCCATTCTAGAGCCCAGGCCTGTCTGGGACTTAGATCATATGGTGACATGGTTTAGCATCTCTGTGCATTAAGACGTGAAACTTTGAACATCCAGAGATTTAGATGCAGGTTAACTGCCATTTACTGTGCTGTATTATCCATTTACCACAATTTGACAGGATTGACAAGCCACACTAATGCTGAAGCAAATGTAAGCTTCAACATGGGGACTGTTGACGTTACGCTTTGTGCTCTTCTTCAAGGGAGTGTGAGTGTGTGTGTGTGTGTGTGTGTGTGTGTGTGTGTGTGTGTGTGTTTGTAAAGGGTTTAATGGACTCAGGGGTCACGCTGCAAACAGCTGTGGTTCAGTGGTGGGAGAGGTGAGGCCAACGCGTGTTGTTTACACAGCTTTAATTAAAAGAGTGCATTAGTGAAAATGAAAAGCGACTGTGGTATCCCCAGGGGCCAAGGGAGAGAAAGGGGGGAACACGTGTGTTTATGTGTGTGTGTGTGTGTGTGTGTGTGTTTGTTGTGTAAAAATGAGGGAGTGAGAGAGAGTGTGTGAGTGATTGAAAGAGCGAGATCTATCTAAGAACATCACAAGAAAGAAAGAAAGAAAGAAAGAAAGAAAGAAAGGAAAGGAAGGGAGAGAAAGAAAGAAAAACTCAGCGCATCGGCTTTTCCTGACCATGTGTTGTGGTTTCGAAAACCTCTTATCTAAAACACATGCATGCAAACACAAACACACACACACACACACACACACACACACACACACACAAACACACACAAACACGAGAAGAAGTGCTGCACTGACAGAGGCTGATATGAGACAGAACCGTCCCTGTGGAATAGCTGGGGCGACTATAGTCGTCCCCTGAGAACCCGAGCTAAAGAACTTCTCCGCTCCACTTAAAAGGGAAACTAGAAGAGTTGGTGTTCCATATCATTTCTTACAGCCCTTTCTGATTTTTACTTCATTAATTAGGTCTCTGGTTGCACTTGTGAAAACACTAACAGTCTAATTAATTCCATAAAAAGTTATTTAATTGCCATTATATGTTCATTTTGCAATGATACAGAAGGTCTATGCCTTTATCCAGTTTAATCTTGAAGTTCGCTCTGTGCTGCAACACATACAGTAAGTGAAATCAATATCTGTCGCATACTTTCCAGCACTTTATTCCTATCCAAAGGCCATCTGACTAATATGATTCACATTGTCACTTATTGTGACATTCAAATATTGAGACATGTTGCAAAATATATTGTACTATTAACCTTAGTGATTGATCTTAAAGGAGACAAAATATTCGAATGCTTCTAGACCTGACAAGCTGAGGGAAACATAGATGCTTGTATTACTTTGCAAGAGTAGCCCTGGGAAAGACACTGGGAAAGTCTCTCTTATTTGTCCACAAATCTATTTCCTCCACCTTTGACATCCTCACTACAAACCTAATAAGGCTGTGTCACTCAAGATTACCGGGGTGTTCATCGAGCGCTTTCCAAAGTCACCTTCCGCTTCCTATCGTCCTCTGCCCCGTGACACCATCTATCCAGTCTATCTAGTTCTGGAAGGACATCGGGTCAGTCATCTTGATGGACACTTTCATCTCCAGATGGAAAGATGGAGATAAACAACAAAAGCGGAACTGGGAAAGTGGGACTTAGAGAGTTCCATTCAGAGAGCAAGAGAAGGATGAAGAGAAAGCGAAGGAGATAGAGACTGACATAAAGACACATAGAAAGGGACAGATAAAGAGTCGTTATACTGAGGCCACTTCAGTGAGACTCTGAAGTGGCCTCTTAGAAGTAAAATGTTCTTTCTCATTCACAGGCTTTGAGTAGTTCCAGGGTTAAGCAGTCTAGAATGTTTGTTTGGAAAACCATACACCTCGCAACACAAGCTCCGACAAAGCAAAGAGATGCATCCTGCTTATCTGGCATCGGTGCATCTGAGGAGGTAAAATCGCTTACAATCTCCTCCTCTCCCTCTATCCTCCTCCCTTTCTTGAAATCTCCATCTATTCAAAGCAATTTCTCTGAGGAGTATGGGTATAAACAGCATTTAGTGTACTGCCAGAATATTCCTCAGGTCTAATAAGGGCCAGGAGAAAATAATCATGAATCAGTATGTTTATGTACTTTACTGGCCTTCTGCAACAGCTGTGTGTGCGTGCGTGTGTGTGTGTGTGTATGTTTAAGGTTGCCAGTACAGACATGCCCTAGCATTCTTCAAGGCCGTGTCGGATGACACAAAAACTGTGTGTACTGACTGAACCTGGAAGTGCAGTTGAGGGTTAATTAAAGTGAGAACAAGAGGAGTGGGGCAGAGAGAGAGAGAGAGAGAGAGAGAGAGAGAGAGAGAGAAAGAGAAAGAGAGAGAGAGAGAGAGAGAGAGAGAGAGAGCGAGAAACTGCAGATTCAGACTGCTCCACCACATGCAGCACACCTCACACATAAGTCAAAGCGCTGGCAGGCAGAGTAGGGCATATAAATACAAGGAAGGATAATTAAATATTTATAGCCTGCGCGCATGCGTGTGTGTGTGTGTGCGTGCGCGAGTGCGTGTATGTGTGTATGTGTGCGTGCGCTTCTGTGTGTTTTTGCGTGCGTGCGTGCATGCATGCATAGACTGCCATTACTTTATCAATGCTGTTAAATGTAAAGAGGACTTGTGTGAGTAGTTTTTGTCTCACCATTCAACTGTCTCTCACCCTCTCACTGTGTCCGTCACTCTGGTGTCTCGTCCCTCCCACCCCATGACTGACTGTGTCTATCTGTCTATCTCACATCCCCTTCAGATCTCTCTCTCTCTCTCTCTTTCTCTCTCTCTCTCTCTTTCTCCAGTACCTTTGTTTCTCAGGTGTGCACAGTGTTCCTGTCTCACTTACCCACTAACTGTCTCTGACATCCTGTCCCTCCATCACAGTCTCTGTGTCTCTCTTTCTCCTTCACACAGTCTCTTTTCTTCATTCGCTCTCTCTCTCTCCTCTTTCCTCTCTTCTCCAACTCTTTTCCTCTTTGTCTCAGACATGCACAGTGTTAACTAACCTTTTCACTCTCTTTCTCTCCCCATCACCATCCCTCCCTCCCTCTCAGATTTTCATCCCTCACTCAATCTGTCCTTACATTCTACCCTTCTCCCTGTCCCGCTCTCTCATTGCCTCTGTTCCTCCCTCACTCAAGCGCAAGTGTCTCTCAGCTTTGTCTTGCTGACTTGAACGAGCAATTGATCTGACAGCCATCCAGAATGACAGAAAATAGAAGCTCCAGCCATTTCTCTTTCTTTCTCTCTCAAAGATGAAGGGATTTGACCACAAATAAATAAATAAATACAATTCATAAATAAAATGGATTAATGTGTTCCCCAGCGGGTAAAATGCCGAGCCCATCCAAAACTGTTCGGTTTTAAAAATCTGACTGAACGCTGGCCGCATTAAGGTGTTGAAAGACTGCACTCAGCACCCTGATTCATTCCCAGGCTGAGCCTGTTTGTGTCTGTCATAGCAGAGTTGGGCAGGGATATGGAGATCCCACTGTCTCTAACACAGCACCATGGCATTGGCTGATAGACAGGCTCACAGCCTCCATACTACAGAAACACACACAGATACATACACACGCACACACACACAACTTACACTTGCCATCAAAGCCTTTTACAGACTGGGGACGATCGTCACAAAGGACAAAAGCAGGACACACACACATACACCAACTACATTTTCCACTTTCCACCACAAGTGAAAAAAACAGATGAATAATGGATGTCTGCTTCCTGGCAGTTCCACAATTTGATCTCTGACCAGACAGTTGTGTTGCTCCCCATGGTGCCAATCCCTCCATCACCACACACACACACACACACACACACACACACACACACACACACACACTTCACTGACTCCCTCTCCACAACCCCTCCCCCACCCACCGCCTTGTTGCCACCATCCCTTGCTGATGCCCTGCAAAAGCGGCAATCCACGCGCTCCCCTCGTCGTCTCTCATCACGCTCCATTTGCCGGGCTGACAGGCTACTGCGACAGAAAGCTGAGGTGACAGTTGTTCCAGGCGGCGAAAGGCCCCAACCTCTTTCTTTTCAAACCAACCTCCCAACCATTTCTTCAAGATCTGAAATCGTGACAAATTAGAGGTGAGGAAATGAAGTTTTAGGACTCGTTCATCCGGTCCTTTTACACATCAAGCTTCATTTAAAAGCCTGGTCCAGTTCGCAGGTTGCGGGAGTGACAGACGGGTGATGGGAAAGCGCCAGTGCACAGAAATGAAGCAAGGACTCGGGACAGTGATTTACCGTCTTGTTTTGACAGACAGCGCGAGACAGACCTGAGGCGGGAATTCAATCTCAGCCACCTCATCACTCTGATTCATCGCCAGACAGCCGATACAAATCGAAAAATCAACACCGACTGTGTTCATTTCACCAACAAATTACTTCTTGACAGTAACGTGCGTGCAAATGTACTCTCTAAACAATGCAAATCATCATCCACTGCAAGTATTTCACACAAAAAACATGCACATTTCGTCTGGCACTCAATTTTCCCGTTCACTGATGAAGTGTGACAACGGGTGCTCTTAAGTGTCTTGGGTGCTGCCATAGAACCTTAAAACGCATCGGATCATAAGGGAGTGAGAGAGTGTGTGTGTGTGTGTGTGTGTGTGTGTGTGTGTGTGTGTGTGTGTGTGGGGCTTCCCATCCGCAACAATACTACCCTTATCGGCACCCTTCCTACTGGCCTTGAGATGCACTTGACGTTACCTCTATCAAGTGGCCAGTCATCCATGCAGCCTGGTAAAAAAAAGCCATCGGAACC
Source organism: Tenualosa ilisha (assembly GCA_015244755.2). NCBI lineage: Eukaryota > Metazoa > Chordata > Actinopteri > Clupeiformes > Clupeidae > Tenualosa > Tenualosa ilisha. Next base: position 1,428,572 of record PYXC01002151.1, on the reverse strand, counting down.
CCATCTCACAACCATTTAAGCAGTTACAGGAACCAGAGTCTGGACATCTCAATGACAGGAAACAACAGCACAACTTGCCAAGGCTGCGTCTGTGCATGTGCTTTCGTTCTTGTGACACCTATGGGCATCAGGAATGATGCATTCACTAGACTCACTGCTCTTGGGCCACGACTTACTTGACATTTGTTGAGTGTTCAATCACATCACAAAGTTTCGGTTAACTAAATTAAAGACTTTGACAGGCTTATAATTACGATCATTCACACACACCCTCTCTTTTCAAGTAGAAACTCAATTTACTGTGATTCACTTTGTCTACGCTGACGGTAATAATCCGTCTCTGACTTGCTGATTGACACCTCTATGTTGCCCAGAGACAGATGTATTGAGGCAGGGAAATGCGAAGAAAAATTCAGCCAGGCTGGATGCAGACAAAAACACAGACATAGCTTTGAGTCTTTACTCAAACAGGACAGACTCTTGGCTGAAGGCGAGGTAGCATAATTAAAGGCTACAGGCCTATCCCTTACTAATGTGTTTATATTTGGCTAGGTGAGGCCATGACTCCACGAGACAACTGTGAGGAGCACACAGGGAACAGCCTTGCCTACGGTTTCAAAATAAAACTTGTAATTCATCTGAGCGTCACAGTACAATTTCTTTTTCAAAAATAATTTAAGCTTTGCGCCATGAAAGACAAACGTGTCATTCCAGATTATTCACAAAATTGTGAACGTCAGTCAAGACGGGCAGTCCCAAAGAGAAAAATGTAACAGACAATGACTTTGACAGTGGCTACCTACATTTACAACTATCCACTGTAGTAGACGTTCATACTGAACCTGAACGAGCTCATTGCTGATGGACAAACGACAAACTTTCTGAAACAACAGACAACAGTATGCCCAAACAGACGTCTTAAAAACCAAGCTGTTAAGTACGAAAACATGACCCGATTCAAACGTTTAGTCGATAAATGCAAGTAAATGCAGAGCTGTCTATGTCCATTAACGTTACAGTGTAACCAAATCTATTTCACCTATCTGCCTTTGCCTCATCTGCTCGCGTGCCACATAGCAAGTGAAGTCATGCCAATTGAGCTGGCTACAGGCTACCTTTCAAACACAGCGAATAACGCTGCCGCGGCACAAATCGACACATCCACTCACCGCTTCCTCGTTCTTAACCAGTCCTGCTGAAAGCCAACGCCACATGAACTAAGATAAGATGACGCAATTTCTAACTACAACTTTGAGATGCTGCTCGAATGCATCCTGTGCTTCTCCGCCATCTTCATTCTCCGATGGTCAGGCGCCGTTGATAGGCGCCTACCAAGTACGCCCGGAGTATGGGAGGGACCCTTAAACACCGCCCCGGCTCGAAGTCCGCCTCCTTTTTGTTTACCTTCTCACCGTCTCAATTGTTTTGGGTTGATGGATCGGTATGGACGCATACTGATACAGTGTAAAGGTGACCCTTACTGTCAGGATTCAATAGATGACACACCACGTTGGCTACACCTGCGAGCAACCACAATACTGGACGGTGGAATGCTACCCCTGAAAAATAATTCTGTATTTCTGTGGCATATTAAATCACTGTTCGTGAACAAAAAAAGATATTTGTTATAGGTTGTATAGGTAATACCGGTGGATAGTGCAGAAAACCAAACCATTTTGTCAGAGAGGCTGAAATAGGTTTCGTTGCAAGATTATAATCCGCATCTTGTTACAACATCGCCATCTCCTGTTACGAAACAATCTTTTCGGTTGAACATGTGTTGCCCAACTCAATGCCGTTGTCAAACAGGTGTTACATACTACTAAATGCCAAGTAGTGTTATTACTATAAACTGACATTTGATGGAACACAATAACAAGGCAAGATGCGTCACGAGAATTTATTTATTTTGGCACTTGTCTCACATGGACATACTGATAGCATTAATGTTTCCGTTTCATTATCAGATCCTGTCAGAAAATGATGGCATGACACATCAAACACCACAAACGACCAGACAGATAAATGCATGACATGCAATTCTTTCCTCAGTCTTCCATAAACGTCCTTTTTCGTTTATTCATTCTTTAGTTCAGTCATGGCATGTAGAACTCGAGTGAAAACTCGGTCAAGAAGGGCTTCTGATCCAGTCCAGTGTTAACAAGGGGGTACATACGGCGCAGGCATCATTCAGATAGAGGGTGAGCGGCGAGTGATGGAATGCCTTTGAGGAAACAGGCAGCTCCCCTGGAATAATAGGCCTGTCATTACTTTCGAACTGAAAGAACAGCTAGGACCTCGGGAAAGACCATTGACACGAATACACATAGGCCTATAAAATACAAATAAAAACTTTTTTTCACATAATGGATACATCACTGCAACAGATGCACTTACAATGGAAATATTTACAGACACTTCATTAGGAACAGTCTAAAACAAACGATTTATGGATGGATTCGCAATGGGGCAAAACTGTCTTAAGCAGACATCTAACCATATCTAACCAGCAAGTCTGCTTCCTTCAAAAACAGTAAAAAATAGTTAACCCGCAAAAGGACAACGTTTTCATGGACATGTCTACTTCTGTCTGCGCCTCCTTTCCCGCAAGTTAGTAGGTTAATTTGGAAATTTTACAGCGAATGTTTTTGGGGGGCTTACCCCGTCAATATAACACAATGTCGCCACCTAATGGGCCACTCACGTATTCGCAGCTCCCAAAATTATTACACATCTTATTGAAAACTTAAACAAAATACAAGCATCCTTCGGTCGACCTTAGCTCCCATTAAAAGATCACAGTCTATGAGATGGGCTATACCAAAAGATAAATAGCCAATATTGACAACTTAGATGACAGCATCATTTATCATCACTGCACTAGAGAAAAGCTATAGCAAAAACTGTCACGCTCCTGGGAGAAGTGTGACGATTCGTGCTAATTAAACACGATATTATCACAAGCGTCCTAGTCTGTTACGGAAAGTAACAGAAAGCTATGCACTAGAAAACTGTTCACAGACTTTACTTGGATCACGCTGTCTAGACCACAACACTACAGAAAATAGAGTGCAAGCGTCAACACGCATAACTTCCAGTCACAACCTCTCCTCTCATCACGTCAGCGTGCGCAGCTGAAATTATGCCACTGTAAAAGTAAACCCCTACACGAGTCCGGGAGGACAAAATATAAAATAAGGACTCTTAAGAACTCCTTCGGAATTGTTGACATGGCAGGTCTTGAACTCAGAAGACTTGTTATCGACTTAGATTATGAACAACCTGCAATGGCAATGCAAAGAGAAAAGGAGAATAAACAGATTTTGCGTGACAAATAGCCTACTGAGTATTCCAATTCTGGAGGCGAAGACTTTCTCTTCAGTCACTGAGTACCGTCTGGAGAATATGAGCTCACTTGTATGGTTTGAATAGCAGTAGGCTATTGAATGTTCAGTATGAATGTGAACACTTACAGTCATTGAAATAGAATGCATCGACCCTACCCATTCACCTGCCAGTTTCTTAAAAGATTCCACACTGCCATTCACTAACCATGCTAAAGGCTCAAGGACAGCGGGACACAAATGGGTCTTTTTCTTTCTTCTTTTTTTTGAAGACACCACACATAGAGTTAACATGCACTGTGGAGCTCCTGACAGTAACTAAGACATTATAATGTACAATAGACCAAAAGACACGCTATAGCTCAGGACTGCAGGAGGGAAAAACGAAACAGCTGAAAGAATGTTGTTGCCCTTCATTTTAAACATAAGAAAGGTGCCGGCTTATAACGCAAGGACCAGCATTTAATAACTTCTGAGCAAGAGTAAAGGTCAACCAGACGATCCCAGAGTGTTATGGCATTTGTTGTAGAGCATATTGTCGTTTTCATCATAAAAGCAGGTTCACTGTCTCTTTATCAGTGTCATGTGACACTGGCCACAGAAGCCAATGACGTGGCCAGGACCTCAGACCTGAAGTGGCGCTGTGCTATGGGTGACCTGCTCGATCCAGGGCAAGAAGCGGCTGACCCGCGTGTAGACGCCGGGCGAGGAGGGGTCGCCGCAGCCATGGCCCCAGGAGATGACCCCGGTGAGCACCCAGCGTTCGCCCTCTCCCTGGCACACCAGGGGGCCGCCACTGTCACCCTGGCAACTGTCGGCGCGGTGACGGTCAGAGAGGGTGCCGGCACACAGCATGCTGTGGCTGGTGTAGCGGTCGCCGTAGCGTTTCCTGCACTGCCAGCCGGGCAGCAGCGGCACCCAGGCCTGCTGTAGGGAGCCAGGCTCCTCGGAGTCTGAGCAGGAGAGGAGGGGAAGGGGAGAGAGGGGAGACGGGGCGAGAGAGAGAGGAGAGGAGAGGAGACGAGACGAGACAGGAGGAGAGGGGAAGAGGGAGCGAAGGAGAGAAGAGGAAATGACAGTAGAGGAGTAGAGAGGAGGGAAGAGCAAAGAATCAGTGATGCAAGGATAAGAGAGAGCAGTACACAAATGGAAAAAACAGATAAAGAAAATGATCAAAAATAACAAGAAAAGAAAAAAAAGAAAAAAAGAAAGAAATTATTTATACTACTCTAATTTCTATTATCAGTATTGCCAACAGTAGTAGTAGCTAGTAGCAGTAGTAGTAGAAGTAGTATAAGTAGTAATGGTAGTAGTGGCAGTACTGAAATCCTACCTGACACCCCCCAGCCAGTGATGACACAGGAGGCGGGCTTCTTGCCCCACTTACTGCCCTGAGCAGGTAGGCAGGCTGCATTGGTGTGGGGGTTAAAGGCCACACATTTGCCCTCTGACCCCCGCAGTCTGATCAGGGCAATGTCGTGCTCCCAGCTCTGTGGAGAGTACTTCTTGTGCACAATGATGTTGTCAGGTGAAAGCATGCGCTCAAAATCATCTTGCTCGGTGGTGTGGTGGTCGCCCAGGCGAACCAGGTAACGAGTCGGGTCAGTGCCAAATCTGAACACAGTTACAGGAGCAAATATTACTTTAATAATATCACCTTTCCTTAATGTGTTACTTAATGTGTTACTTAATGAGGTACGTCATATTACCTGTTATACCTATGTTAATATCTATCTCTTATTATCTACCTATTACTATTATTAGGCTATCTAATTAATATTAGGGTATTACATCATGAGCATACAGAATTACTAAAGCTTTTTTTTTTTAATCAGCAAAACTACAAAATATACAGTAACTTGATACAGTAACTTAATACAGTAGACTTGACTCAAATCATCTTAAAAACAACTTCAATAACATTAAGAAATTCATGACTCATTCATAACTGCTTTTTAAAAAGTAAATCAACACACTAAAAACCATTCAGTTCCCACTCCGCTCCCTCCCTGCAGTTCTCTTGAGGCACCAGCAGGTGTCAGCACTCACTTTCTGAAGCAGTGTGCGGCTGTGAGCACCCAGCAGGAGTTGATAAGGGTGGCTCCACACAGAGGATGGCTCCCCCTGGACTGGGAACGCAGCCAGAGTGATGCCTGCCAAGGCCAGTCTCCCCTGCGGGTCACATACACCCCCACACACACACACACATTAAACACCCTGTGGGTTTTACTGCCTAGAACTCACAATCTCAAGGGATGAGATGGGATTGGGGGGGGACGTTTTTTGGCGTGACACGGCCACTGGATTTAAAAAGAGGCTCCTTTAAAGCAAGGCCACCTTGGGAGGCAATGAAATAGAATGGGGATGCAGACAGTGACTCAAAAAATGGGTCAATACTGAACAAGGGAGACTCTTTCAAGGACATTGTCCTGTGCAGTTTCATAACAGGAAACTTGCCTACAAAGTTAACTGTAGGTGTAGGGGTTCAATATGCATTCACCTGGAGACTGAGTTGGGGCCAGATTTTCAATGATGGGCAATGCAAAAAGCAACAAGCAAAGTTCCCTAAACACAGCTGAACTAAACTAATTCATATTAATAACTTTATAATTGATATACTAAGCAGAATCATCTCAGCTGATTTAAAGTGTAATGAGAAATTAACATGGCTAATTTTGCATAATGCATTAAATAACATGGCTGAATGTGTGTGTGTGTGTGTGTGTGTGTGTGTGCATCTGTTACCTGAGAGAATTGAACCCGCCGATGATCCTCTTGCTCCGCCTCTCTGCATTGGTACGGAGCCCGCAGGTATGCGTGCCCACCACAGCCACATCGGCGGGTGGGTCAGGCACGTAGTCACACACCACACCAGCATCCTCGCCGTGCTGGCAGGCGCCAGTGGTCCGGGCTTTGGCAGGGCACTCGCCCAGGGAGGCCTCCTTGCCCGTGCACCGAACCCTGCCCAGGTGAAGAGGTCCCTTCCCAGGACCAAAGAAACCCATTGGACGAGCTTTCGACACTCCACTAAAGTAATGGGAAGGGAGAGAGAAAGAGAAAGAGAGAAAGAGTGAGAATGAGAATGGGAGAGGAGGAGAGAGAAAGACAGAGGGGAAAGAGAGCAAGACAGTTTTTTTCACTTCCAAAACATTAATAGGAAATTAACATTTAATTGAGAAAAAGAGAGACCAAGAGACATGGAGAAAAAGCAATAGGAGAGAAGAAGGAAGACCGTTAGTGGACTGTGTGTGTGTGTGTGTGTGTGTGTGTGTGTGTGCGCACCATCCCCTCCATATCTTCAAGCCCGCCATCACACCCCTGTGTGTCTGATGAATGTGTTAGCATCCTCTCTCTCTCTCTCTCTCACACACACACACACACACACACACACACGGGTGTTTAATTATCTTCACACTACAAGCAGATTTACATTCTGCAACTGAGCTTAGGATGTCTATGAAACCACACAGATGGCGCAGTATGTGATGACAATCTCCCTTTGACATCGCTTAGTCACTTACCCCTCCTTCCAATAAATAATGTGCTGCCACTGCACCATGACTCATCATTTTAATGCTCCTCACATCAACAACTCATCTCTAGCACAAAGCCAATAATATAAACTGCTGAGTCACTGTTTACTTTGTAGGAGTTGGGGGGGGCAAAAGTAAAAAGTGAGGAAGAACAGTGAGACAGAAAAAATGAATGGATAACAAAAAAGTAGGGACCAGTGAGAAAAGATTAGAAAGAAAAACAAAAAGAATTATTCAAAGAAAGAAATGAAAAAAGACAAAGAAACAAACACAAAAAGGGCAAGAAAGAAAAGAATGAGAAAAAAAGAAAAAAGACTCAACAGACTGAAACAAACAAAAGAGAGAAAAAGGAATTGCAGAACAAACAAAAATAAAATATATAAACAATGAAATTGAGAAAGAAGAGAGGAAATGAAGTCTGATAGGACAAAGGGAGTGAAAAGACTCACGTAAATCCGAGCTGTCTGCAGACTACAGCGGCGTTGACATCATTCCAGCCACGATCACAGATGCCACCCCACTCTCCATTAATAAGCACCTCCACTCTGCCCTGTTTACGGTCCTCTCCGCCCGTCAGACGCACTGGAGGACCTGTGGACACACACACACATACACACACATGCACGCACATACACACACAGACACAATGTGCACGCACCCACACAGACAGACAAACACACACACACACACACACACGCATACGCACACACGTACACACACAAACTCACAGTTTATATCTCTGCATTTGCATTATCATATTTTTGTGATTTCTTCACATTTCATATTGCGTTCATTCAGATTCACAATGACAGGAACGCCATCTTTGGGCTTCATTCCATGCTTTGGAAGTAATATCCACTGTCCAGTTACAACTGAGGCAGTACAAGTAGAACAGTTGTTCTTCACCGTAACTCGCATGGCAAAGTAATGTGTAGCCAGATGTCAACAGTAACAACCAGTACACGTTTTCTTTTTACAGGAAGTAGTGTAGTGTAGCTTTGTTAGATCTGTTGCATGAACGACAGAGGAAGAAACAACCCAAAGCAAACATGTGATTAATGCATGTTGCTTGTGATGCATCTTGGAAATATTATAACAACTGTAGGCATTTTAATTAAGTTAGACAGCCATTGTATGTCTGTATGTATGTTTTTTTATGTATGTAAGGTGATGTGTGTGTATATATGAAGTAATATACTGTATATTATGAGTGTATGTATGTTTTTTATATGAGTATGTAAAAATAAAGAGATAACCTGAGTCCCATAGGTTTATGATTTTGCTGCATTTAATGGGAGCTCAGGTCCCTCACTATTGGAGCTCGGCTCCTGCTGCCCCCCATGGAACCCAAACCCTGGCTGTGCTACTGTAACTCAGGCGCTGGGTGCTTACAGTAAGACCTAAGGACCTAACAAGGAAATGGATGGGTTAGATAGTGTGTGTAGGCAGATCCACAGACAGTAAAGATGTTCTCACATCTGAGTTAGGATGCAATTATGCTGAAGGATACACATTTTATCTTCCTCTGCAGTGGAGTTACTGAGAAGGACAATGTCTGATCTATCAGTTCTGGCAATGCCTATGACTAAACTGACAAAAGTTTCGGGGGGGGGGGGGGGGGGGGCGTATTTGAAGAACTTAAATTCCCACGATGCCGTGGAGTTTTTTCCCTTGTGCCTCTGATGTCTGAGACACCTGTTCAGCATCTCTTACAGATCATTTGACATCCATAAAGGCTCAGATCAATGCCCTGTGTGAGCTGGCAATGATACAATGACAACCAAAGAGGCATTTCATTTCCTTATCAGGACTCTCTGACATGCCACTGAGAGTGACAGTGAGAGAGAGAGACAGAGAGAGAGAGAGAGAGAGAGAGGGAGAGAGGCAGAGGGAGATGGAGGGAGGGAGAGAGAAAGGAATAGAAAGAGAGGTAAGGAGAAAATGTCTAAAAAAGAAAAAAAAAAGAACAAATGTGTGAGAGGAGGAAAGGAGAGGTACAGAACAATAAACCGACAGAATGAAAGACAGAGAGAGACTGAGAGAGAAAAAGAAAGAGAGACTGAGACAGGCAACACGAAAGAGAGAGACTACCCCATCTGGCACCTGTCTTATCTGATGACAGAAATAGAGTTGTATAATAGTGGGGGCCACATTCCCTTGAAAAAGAACAAATCGTGTTTATGCGCTCGACACAGAGAGGAACATCACACAGGCAAATGTCAGCAGGTGGGCTCTGGGCGAGGGAGTGATTGAAATTCAAATGGAGACGTTTATCGGAGGCGGCTAGCTGGGCCACACAGCCACCCACCTACCCATTAAACCAGCTTGTGTGTGTGTGTGTGTCTGTGTGTGTGTATGTGTGTGTGTGTGTGTGTGTGTGTGTGTGAGCGCATGACTGTGTGTCATTTTGTCCACTCAGTGACAGTCAACAAGTGACATTTCAAATCCCCTGCTGAATGGCAAAGAGGGTTAGTGGTCTGCACTCTGGCATGTCAGCAAAATATCAGCAACTTAAGCAGTCATTCTCACATATTTACACACATGCACATGCACACACACACACACACACGCACACGCACACGCACACGCACACACGCACACAAGACAAACACTTTGCAAGTGTCAGCAAATTCACCCCTCTCCACTACTTACAGTAAAAAAATCCCTTTTTTGTTAAAAGCAACAGCAGGCACTCTCTGGACATAAGCAATAGTTCCTTGTTAGGCGACCGCTTCCAAGGCCTCCACACACACACACACACACACAACACACAAAAATCATTCTTTACCTGTTTCTAGATCAGTCATGTTACATATTCACTTCTATTCACTTCTTACACATACACTCACACACACACATATTCACAAACATATGCACACACACACACACACACACCACACACACACACAAACACACACACACTCTACCTGTTTCTGGATCCTCCATGGATATCTCGTTGTCCTCAGCAAGCTTCTGGCAGCGCACGCCGACGTCCTCGCTGTGCGAGCAGTCATGGCGACCCCACACGCCGTGCCGGCAGTCCAACAGAGACACCTCAGTGCCCTCACACTGCACGTCATCTAACAGGATCAGGCCTGCGCCTTCACCGAACGCTCCATCCACCACCACCTCAGAGCGCCCCCTGTAGGGTTGGAGGAGAAAGGTGCCTCAGGAGGAGAGCCTGGTTTGGAAAACATACTGAACCTGAATAAAACTATGTAACCATGGCAAATACTACCAATACTTGGTATATACTAACCATGGCCAATACTAATGTACCGAAAGACTGATTGACTGATTGATTGACTGATTGATTGTTTGATTGATTGATTTGTTGTTGGATTGATGTCATACAAAGTTGTGAGCTAGAAGAGACCAATAGCAGGGTTGCCCCTTTGAACCATCTATCTCTGTATTGGTGTTTTTCCAGCATACACACTGAATATTTCTCATCCCTCATTAACTCTGCTACTGCCTCTGGCCTACCGATTCCAACATTGGGAATCACAGCCCACTACCCAGTAGGAGGTCACACGCAATCTCTACACATCAGAATACTAGAAATGGAATGCCATTCTGATTTACAACTGTCATACCAACACAAATAAACAACACACACAGAGACACACACACGCACACACACGACACACACACACACACACACACACACAGACACACACATGCACACACAAAGACACAGACACAGACACTCCACTCACACACACACACACCACACACACGCACGTACACACACGCACAGACACACACACTGAATATATGACAATCTGAATGGTATATTTGGATTGGAAGCCGTCTGAGTAAACGGCTGAATAATCTGACGTCTTGGTGCCAGAGCAAGGACGCCGCTAGCTTCCATATGATTGATTACCCAGCAGCAATAGCAGCAGTAGCAGCAGTAGCAGCAGTATTTGGCTGTAAAGACTGTTCAGTGGGTTTAGTGAATCAGCCTCCTGCACGCAATGAATGACGTCTGAGGTGTCTGGGAGTCCAATCTCTAGTTATGGCTATGACGCAAAGGCGAAATTGATATTTATGCCCCTTGACATCAAGATCCAATGACATTCAGCACTGAAACAACACCTAGTTAGTCCAAATCGATAATGTTGCAAAGTGCACCGGTAAAAACACAATTTTAATTTCAAGGTAGAGGAGCTGCATTTTTTTGCTTGAGTGGAAAGCTCAGCTCTTGAGCCTATGACCGACCTGTGCTCCCACTGGCAGAGAGCATCTGCTGAGTGTGCAGGTTAAAAAAAGGACAAGCATCAGGTCAGGGCAACGGCAAGAGTGTCTCTCACAGCTGCAGCCATTGGCCCTGAGCCAGACCTTTGGATCATCTGGCCCTCATGTGGTCCGCATTTGGCCCAGATGTGGACTAACTGTGCATTCACACCAAGTGCTATTAAAGCAGCAACATCGCTTTTGTTGTTAATGAAGCATCGCTGTTAACATATCTGTGTTCACTCCTGTTGCTCTAATTACTCATGGCGTTATCATTGCCATATCATTTACAGGTGAAACATATCACAGTTAATTTGCACAAAGTGGAGCATTATCTTTTTTTCCCACTCTAGTCACCTAGACGTCGTGGCTCATTGATTTTGTCAATCTTTTTAGTTTTAGACAAAAGAAAGATTCTGTCCAGCTTTATTAATTCTTGGTGAGAACATACAGTAAACTGTAAGTATATATATCTATCTATATATATATATATATATATATATATATATATATATATATTCATACCTGGTAGCAGTATTAAAGGCTGTAAATCTATAATCTTTCTGGTGTCTACATACTGTGACTGTTAAATATGTAATGTAATGTAATGTGATTGTGTTGTTTATTTGGTTTATTTGGTTAATCTGTGGTTTCTGGACCAGAAATAGTTTCAGTCTTGGTCAGTCTGGTGAATGTGTTTTACATCTGTCTTTTGTCTCTAATATAGTTTCAGTCTAGTGTGTGCCTGCTGTAAAACTACATCTGTCCCTAACATACTGTAGAACTGTAGGTCCAATCTGACCTGGTAAACATGGCTCTAGGATTGGCTGGTATTCTCATTATTTATCCACCCCTGTTCTGAGGGAAAAAGTCAGATCATTGGCTTGTCTGTTCCCCTAGCCTGAGGAGGAGAACATAAAGCCCCACAAAGCTCAGATTCTGCTGTCAGATAGTAGATAGACTATGACGAGACATGGCCCTCGGGCCAGAGAGTCCCATCTCAGATATTGTCTAGCCCTAGCAGAATCTAGCCCACAGACATTGTCTGTGCCAGATCAGGGCCAAATCTGCACCAGATCCATACCAGATCCATTCTAAATTGGGGCCATGACAGGATCACATCTGTCCCAGCATCCAACACTATCTGCTAATTTCACACCTGACTAAACTGTACTGAATGGAAGCAGAGAATCTGATGCTTTTATTCAATCCTTGTCCGTGACTGTACTCTGTGGTGTTTATCATGACCTGAAGGGCTAAGCGCTGTTAGATCATGGTTAGTTAATGAGGAGCAAGAGGCCGGACTCACCCTAGGACGTACCTCTCATTAGCCTCCTCACCACAGAAACAAAATCCCCCAACCTGACTTATCTCTGTTTATCAGCCGTGTCCTCATAAGCTCTTTAAGGATTGTGGTCTCCAGTCATTACAGCAGCATATCAAAGGGGGATTATGCCTCTTTCTGATTGTACGATTACAGATTTATTTATTTGAATCCTAATTTCCCCCCCTGTAACTTAGTGCTATGAGTGAGCATCTTGTAAGGCTTCGTCATAGGAGCGCAACAGCCAAAAGCTGACACACAGTCAGTTTACCACACATCTACACAGTATACTTACATTTGCATTCATGCATTTAGCAATTTAGCACACATTTACACAACACATTTACATTTACATTTGTGCATTTGGCAAACGCTTGGTCAACTATTAGCTACATTAGAGCCAATCTCCCTGGAGCAACTTGAGGTGAAGTACCTTGCTCAAGGGCACAACATTGGCAGCTGGGATTCAAACCCGCAATTTCCAGCCCACAAGCATTATAGTAACTCAGATGTCTACTGTGTGATCTTGTGTTAGAGTTCATGTTCTGTAGTATTGCAAATTTTTAAACTGCTACTGAACCTCCAGGTTTTAGTTGTTGACAATGTTTGTCAGGGTAAAGTCATCGACTATCTGTCATCAAAACAGCTTTTTTTGCGTGGTGCCTTTTTTTCTGATTTAATTTCATTTTTGGGAGACCTCTATACACCATTCACCTCTACCATGAAGCAAAGTCAGCAGAACAAGCAAACCTACTTCAGAGATTTATGATGCATGCTTTGGGCCACCTACTTTCCTTTCTGGATAAATAATATGACACAACATCAGTCATGTGCAAAGTGTTTCATGAATACTAAAAATAGACATGAATAAATTAACTGTGTGTGACATTGAGTGGGTTACCTCAAGTGTTCTAACATGATAATTAACTCATTGGGTTTGACTGGGGTCTGAGAGCCAACATGCATTATTGGAACATTATTATGGATAGTTATGTGCACTAGTATAGCAATATCCAAATAATCTATTCCTGATCAATACTGATGTGTTTTAATCTATCAGATTATACAATAGATTATATGATAGATGGTCGATATGATGACTGATGGAAGGCAATGGATGGAGGGCATATTT
>PYXC01002151.1:1385000-1412500 GCA_015244755.2 Tenualosa ilisha | reverse complement strand
AAACCCCCAAGGTAGGAACCCCTAACCCCCTGAGAGGTTCAGCCTAATCGACTGACCCCAGCACCCAAGTGCTTCATCTATAACGTCAAATGATTCACCTATAACTTGAAATGGGCTTCATCCCACACCAATAAACTCAGACACCCAGAAGAGTCCCAAAAAACTCACCCCAGTCCCAGCTGTCTGCACACCACCGCTGCATCCCTCTCGTCCCATTGGTCGTCACAGATGGACCCCCACCTTCCGTCGTGGAACACCTCCACCCTGCCTTCGAACTCCTCTTCTCCGCCAACCAGCCGCAGTGGCGGAGCACTTCCTGTTAGAGGTATAAAGGTCAAAGGTTTTAAACATCATAATGACTGCTTCTTCCCTGATTCACGTCGCTGCCGTGTCAAATGTGATCAGGTCTATTTTTGTCGGAGCTGTTCAATAAAATCCATTGGTGATTCCACAGGCTACTATGAAGTTTGCTGTGTGCTGTGCACTGCAAATGAATTTGCGGTGTTCAAAAGTGCTCTGCAATGATGTCAAGAGCTCGTGTGCAGAGGCCATTTGAACAAATTAACAAAACAAACCTTACTCCTTAACAGATCTCAACTCAACTCAACAACTTTGACAAGTATACAAAGTATTTCACACGTATCAGTTTACTAGGTGTTAAGTACCTATGTGTGTGTCTGCTTAAGATAACTCACGGCCCAAACAGAGTAAACTTTCCGGGGCCTAAACGAGGCTTGTGAAAATGAGCTCTCTGGATGGGTGTGATAAACGGGTGGGAGGTCTGTGAGCGTGTGGACGCGTTTGTCACTGCCATTTGGACCTTATTCATCACAGCAGAGGAGAGGCTAATGCATCATAGCCAGTCTGTCAGCTCAGGATCATGTATCACCAGTCCACAGCAGTGACAGAAACACTCTCATCCCCCTCACACATCTGCTCTCTCTCTCTCTCTCTTTCTCTCTCTCTCATTTGCTAGGTCTCTCCTATCTTTCAGTCCCTAACAGACACACAATCACACACACACACAGAAAGCCTTTTTCACCCATCAAACCTATCCATCACTTTCTGATTTTCAAATTCAGAGATGCTTTATTGGCATGAGAAGAAGGTATGTGTATCAGGACAAACACATACATACATACATACATACATACACACACACACACACTCCTAGCGCCTAAACCAGGCACTACAGGTACATATAGAAAATGTGGATGTGGAAAGTTCATATAAGGGATGTGTTTTGGTTGTGACAGAACATGATCAAGTATTTAATATTTTGTACATTTTTAAATGGGCCCTCTACAGCTGAATATAGCAAAATTTTACAAAATTATTTGTGCAAATATCATGGCATTACATTGGTGTTATCAATGTGACAAAAAGGCCAGTTTCCATGTAATTGCCCATAAACAGAAAACCAACCATTTACATTTACATCTATGCATTTAGTGGACACTAATCCAAAGCGACTTACAAAAGAGGATAATAATCAAGCTACAGCACAATGAAAAACTAACAAAGAGTGCATATTGCTAACCTAAAATTTGCAGTATTTTAAGTTGAGAGTGCAATAGTGCAAAAAAAGTGCAGTGTAGAGAGAGATTAAGAATAAGAGGTTAAGTGAATTCCTTAAGTGCATACAAATGTTTGCTCGGTTATTGCTAAACGATGGTCGTACAATGGTAGTATGATGCAGACAACGACCTCACGACTGACGCTCATCTACCGCATTACCTCATATCAGTTGCTCGCTCGAACTACGCCGTTGCGGAGGCAAAGAGAAATACTGTTGGTCAAGATAATGTTGGCCTATTTCACCAACATTACTGCAAGTGTGTGTGTTGTTTGTCATTACGGTGAATTTTTAAAAAGTCTGCACTCAGTCTGCCATGAAAGTAATTATTTTCCTCCAAACATTATTTATGATCTTAAAATGAAAATTATTATCCAAATGTGAATATTTTTCTCACTGCACTGAAATCATGCTTTGCTGTGTCTTCTGTCAAGATCCAATAGTCTTGAAGTAATGAAGGTGTTTTGTTATTTTGAAGTTGATGATTTGACTCCAGACCAATGAGTGATTTTTGCAATGCTAGTCAATGCTGTGTTAGACAAAAGGGTTTTCTTGTCATTGTAATTATAGACATAATACAAACAGCACACCTACAGAGCTCATTAAGAGCATTTATTGAGGTCAGCTAAAGAATTAAGAACAAAGAAGTGACGTGAAAATTGAACTTGAGCCCACTGTTTGACAACACTTGTTATTGCCACTTTTCCACCATGATTTTTACGTCGTTGTTGACTAAGCATGCCAACTAGTGTCACTCTCTGATGCAGAGCAAGTCTGTCAATGGATTTAATTCATTCCATTCTAAATGCCTGGTTGAATAAGGTAGACTGTGACTAGAAGGAGTAGGCTATCAGCTCCTCTCTTTTTTTTTTCTGAGTTCTGTCTAGGCACCGCATTGGCATACAATACAGACAAGTTTCTTTATACTGCCACCAGAAAGAACTACCAAGAACTACCAAATGATGCTGTACCCTGGCTGGAACGACTGCTCTCGTTCAAACCACCAATTTTTTCGGACGTGTTTTTGCGATTTATCGTTGGAACTAGCATTTTAGACACACCAAATTTGCAAATGATGGTTAAAACGACCACGATTACAATCGTTGTTAGCCAATGATGGTTTATATTTATGAAATTTTGGCAGAGCCTTTGGATTTTTGGGCTCAGAGGCAGGAACAAAAAACCTCTCTGCACCAGTCAGCACACCTTGACCTCTAGTCCACTTCACAACCAGCTGACTCGGCAGAATAACATCAAAAACAGACAGATGAATGAGGTCAGAGACAGCCAGAGTAAAAGATAGAGTGAGAGAGAGATACAGAGGCAGAGAGAGAGACAGAGAGAGAGAAAGAGAGACAGAGAGAGAGAGAAAGAGACAGAGACATAGAAAGAGAGAGAGAGAGAAAGAAAGAGACAGAGAAAAAGAGAGAGAGAGAAAGAGAGAGAGAGAGATAGATGTGGGTGAGCAAAGCTGCCTTGATTGCCAGGGGCAAGTGATTATCTAAAACTTATTCCCTCCAACTTCTCTCAAACTCTTGTTTTTTTGGGACTGTGCCAGGGCACCATCCATTTAATTAGCTTCTTCTCTCCCCTACATCACTCTGTCGCTTTTTTTTTTCTTTCTTCTCTCTGACATTCTGTCTCTTTTTTTCAGTCTGTGGATTTACTTAAAGGTAGTTTCCGAGCTGTGGTGCTGATTGCTGTGAGTCGTTCATTACTTTGGAGATTGGCCTAGATTGCACAGCAACTACAGAGCCAATAAACAAACAGCGCAATCATCAGAGAGAATGAGATTTACGGCTGCTCGCTTACTTTATCTCCTCAATTGCTTTTCTGCTCTCTTTCATGAACTTCCTTTCTCTCGCTCTTTTCCTTTTTTCTGCTTTTCTTTCATTCTGTCACTTGCTCTTTCTTGCTGTCGTACGTTTTTTGTTTTTTTGCTTTCTCTCTATCTCTCTTATGTTCTATTTTATTTCCTCGCTCTCCTTTTTGAATTTGCAAACAAGTAGAAAGTTACAGGGACAAAATGCAACAAAACAACGCATGTGCATGACACAAAACAGAGATGCTAATAAAACATTAACAACAGTTACAGAGGCGAAACAGTACTGCTGTACATGTTGACAAAATGAGGTGACAGACAGACATGTTTGACAGAAATAAACGGGAGGGCTATATGTGTGTGTTGGGGAGGCAAATGGGTGCGTGTGGGCTTTAGTTTCTCTCTCTAACACAGCCTCTCTCTTCATCCCTCGCTATCACTCACACCCTTCCTTTCCGTCTCTCTTTATCCCTCATTCTGTATCCCTCACAGCCTTTCTCTGACTCACAAGCAGGCATGTTTTGAGGCTGAGAATGTGTGTGTGTGTGTGTGTTTGTGTGTGTATGTGTGTGTGTGCGTCTGTGTATAAGTGTATTTTGTATGACTGCTCGGGAAGGTGAGAGGGAGCACTGACCTTCTGGTGGTGCACAAAACACAGCGGCCTCATTGCCATGGTTACAGTCGCTTGTAACAAACTTCCTACTCCGGCACTCGAGAAGGGACCTCTCGTTGCCACGGCAGCCCAAGCGCTCATAGTGAAAGAGGCCGGACCCAGAGCTGAAGTGAGAATTCCGCAGAGCCGTTCCAATCTCACTAAAGAGGGAATGCAAAGTGCAAGCACATTATTATTGACTGTTTTTGTCTCGTTTAAATGTGAACTAGCATTTTGAATTAAAGCTTTTTAAAAGACGAAGAGTGCCTTGGACTTCGTCCTTGAATACATGCCAGAACATTGTATCAGTCCCTAAAAGGTTTAATATGCTGCACACACACACACAAACACACACACACACATAAATGCATACATAGAGCCACAGAGACAGAAATATAGATTTAAATTCAAATTGACACGTGCACACTCACACACACTAAACACACTCACACACAACATACACACACAAAAATCTCAAGCCCAAGAGACTTCCTGTAGACAGCAAAGCCATTAACAGTGAGAGTAAAAGGAAAAAATGACAGCATATGAAAAAACAAATGAATAAAATCACACACACACACACACATACAAAATGTGCACACACACACACACACACACACAGACACACACAGACACACACACACATACAAAATGCGTACACACACACACACATACACACACACACACACACAAAAACACACACACACACACACACATGCAAACAGTCTGCACTCCTACCCAAGCTTCAGCTGTCTGCAGATGACACTGGCGTCACGGTCGGTCAGGTGTGTGTCACACACAGAGCCCCATTGGCCGTTCAGGTAGACCTCCAGACGGCCGCTCTTCGGGGACACACCCCCCACCAGCCGCACCGCACCTGCAGGAGTGTGTGAGAGTGTGTGTGTGTGTGCGTGTGTATGTGTGTGTGTGTGTGTGTGTGTGTGTGTGTGTGTAGTGGGGGGTGTTAAAGAGAGAGACAGGTGTTACAAAGACAGCAGGGAGAAAGCAAAGGTGAGAGGACATACAGGGAGAAAAAGGAGAAGATGAAGGAAAGACAGAGGGGACAGAGGAAAGAGAGAGAGAGAGAGAGAGGAGTCGGAGAGAGGGAGAGAGAGAGTTGAGAGAAAAATAGGTGATAGTGAAGTAAAGATGAGGGAGAGAGAGAACGAACAGCAAGAGAGAGAAGAGTTGGTGATGAGAACAGTGATGGAAAGAGAGAAAAAGAGCATGCAAAGAATAGAGGTAATATGGAGAGATGAGAGGGGAAGAGAAGAAGAAAGAAAAACCGTAGAAAGATTAGTTTTAACTAAGTGATCTCATAGCTTCCTATAAGTGCTGTGATCTCATCTCATATCCCCTATATGTCCATGCGTAGTCATTACTGTAAATGCTTATGTCCTGTGTGTGCATACCACCAGTACAGTACAGCTCCTATAAGGTATTTCCCTTGGCAATTACTGCAGGCTTCTTAAGATTACACTTTCAAAGAAACTGGAGGAAGACAAAGGACTTGGGAGGGGAAGCAGCATAGGGTCTCACAGAAGAACACACCACACACGCACACACACACACATTACATGGACAGGAGGAAATATAGACAAAGGCAAAGAGAGGAGGTGAAAGGTGGCAGAGAAAGATGGTCAATGAGGAGTAAGGAGGTGGTAGTGGAGGAGAGGAGTGGCGCTTGACAAAGACTGGCAGACAATGGAGAAAAGAAGAATAACACGTCAGACACAAAGAAAAGAAGGAGCGATGGGAAATGAAAGGGGGATTTGGCAAATGAATAGACTGACAGACAGAGAGATCAAAGGGTGAGCAGAGAGGGCAGAAAAGGGGATTGGTGACGTCAAACAGACAAACAGAAAGATTGAAGGGTTGCGAAGAAAAGCACAGGAAGTTGAGTCCTGGTGGAGTGGCAGGAGAGAGAAAGCACTGAGAGAAGAAGGGATGTTGAGGAATGAACAGATCGACAAGTAGAGAGGTGGAGAAGAGTGGAGAGGGCATATTGACAGAGGGATGGAGGGTAAGAGGGATGGAGAGAAAGAGAGAAAGAGAGAGAGAGAGAGAGAGAGAGAGAGAGAGAGAGGACACAGCTGTGTGAGGCGCAGCATGCACACAGAGACACTGACAGGTACAGAAGGTGTTTGAAAAAGAGCCAGTACACACACACACACACACACACACAGGCGTGCGCACACACAAATGCACTCACACATACGCACACACTCAAAAGCCATTGGCACACATACACTCACACTCACACTCACACAAACAAACAAACAAACAAACTCACAGGATGAAGACACACACACACACACACACACACACACACACACACACACACACACACACACACACACACACACACACACACACACACACACACATACAGTCACCTGGATGGTCTGACTACTGCAGCA
The DNA here is from genome assembly GCA_015244755.2 of Tenualosa ilisha. Classification (NCBI taxonomy): domain Eukaryota; kingdom Metazoa; phylum Chordata; class Actinopteri; order Clupeiformes; family Clupeidae; genus Tenualosa; species Tenualosa ilisha. Next base: position 1,406,030 of record PYXC01002151.1, on the reverse strand, counting down.
CTTAGAAACACATTTCATCTGAAACGACCCATTCAGAGGAGACATTATGACAAAAATGTAAACATTACCCTGACTTCCACTGGGCTAAAAATGACACCAAAGCCACTAATATGTGTTCTCTCTTTCAGCAGCAGTCAAATGGATGCTATTTTGGCACACAGCTTAAGAGATAGATACTAAAAATCAAGAAATCTAGACACCAAACCAAAAGAAAATAAGATCAATATTTATCTTGTAAAAGTAAACAGGAGGATAAAACGACAGTAAAAATAGTTGAAATCCAGCATCGAGGAAAATAAAAATTACTGACGGTGAAAATGGGCATAATTGGATGCCGTTAATGTCTGTTTGTTTTAAAAATTTCATTCCGAATGTTTTTTTTTTTATAAACAAATTTAATTACAGATCAATTAAAAAAACCAAAACAAAACAAAAAAACATCAGATGGTGTTTTATTCTCAACAGCTGAAAGTTGTAAAATGGAGGCAATGCTAAATTATCCATAGACTGGGAATCATAATATGTCATTATGTGTTGTAAACTGTACTTTTCTTTTGACTTTAGTTCTATAATTCCTTAACATAATTCCTTAACGCTTTCTTTGATTAATCTGTAGGTGACTTCTTTACTTTACCTCTTTACTTGTAATTCTGACATTATTTTCCAGTGTCTCTTATTCAACTGCTTAAGGCACTCAATTATTGTTTGTATTGTATTGTTACATTTTGGTTTTTAAATTTCTGAAGTGTGTGTGTGTGTGTGTGTGTGTGTGTGTGTGAGAGAGAGAGAGAGAGAGAGGGAGAGAAAGAGAAAAAAAGAGAGAGAGAGAGAGAGCTTGTGTTTGTGTGTCCAGAGCTCCAGAACATACCCTGGTGACAGTCACAGTAGGCCCAGCCGATGGCCCCTGAGCTCTGTCTGAAGAAGCACCATGGGTTGGACTCGCGGTCCGGGTTCCGGCAGTAGCTGTGGTCGCCCAGGCCTCGGCCCGGGTACTGCTGCACGTAGTCAGGGAACTCTGTCCATTTCAGGCAGGGCGAGCCTGAGTCCGTCTGGGAGACAGTTCCATTGTAGTAGCCCAGTTCAGTAAAGCCCTCAGAGCAGGAGAGAGGAGCTGTGGAGGACGACATTGAGACTGTTGATTATCTGACACACTTTATGTATGCTTATAATGTATGTGCACTAAATTTAGTCTAACTACACTAAAGGGAGGTAGCCTAACTGCACCAAATGTAGTCTAAGTGCACTAAATGTAGCCTAACTGCACTAAAGGGAGGTAGCCTAACTGCACCAAATGTAGCCTAACTGCACCAAATGTAGCCTAACTGCACCAAATGTAGCCTAACTGCACTAAAGGGAGGTAGCCTAACTGCACCAAATGTAGCCTAACTGCACTAAAGGGAGGTAGCCTAACTGCACCAAATGTAGCCTAACTGCACTAAAGGGAGGTAGCCTAACTGCACCAAATGTAGCCTAACTGCACTAAATGTAGCCTAACTGCACCAAATGTAGCCTAACTGCACTAAATGTAGCCTAACTGCACTAAATGTAGTCTAAGTGCACTAAATGTAGCCTGTCTCAAATGTCTTCCTATATATCTTAAATGTAGCATCACTTCAATCCATGGTGAAACGCTGTTTTGTCTCACTATATACAGTGTATATGGCTGAAATGACAATAAAACCCACTTGACTTGACTTGATCACAGGGATTTAAGTACAAGACATCTGAAGCAAACATAATAAGAGAGATGGAAAAATTGCAAACGCATCAGAAGATGGGGAAAAATCATAAGTAACCTGGACATCTACACTGCAGCAGGGCTAATGATAGAGCTCTGCCAGAACTGGCCCTAATGTGGCCCTGAACTGACAACTGAGTATTGCTGTTATTGGACTCGTGAGGACTTAATAGTATAGGGAAAGTACTGCAGTATGTTGAACAGACGAATGCTTTATCCACGCACTCAAGCAGGTAGAGAACCAGAACCTTGGACAGATCTATCAGACCTTGTCACACACAGATTGGTAAAGCATTGCAAAATAGGTAATAACTTCTGCAAGTTCCTGCACATCTGCACAGACATATTCCCCTGGTTCTTTTCTCCACGTCAGTGGACTGACGATCTGATTCTGTGTGGACCATTCATCAGGTCAAACAGAAATATTGCATGTGACAAGCCATATCCGTATAGACACACACACACACACACACACTATGTGCTAAAGCGGAAATGTGTGTATGAACCATGAAATGAAACATATTTAATGTGACAACACTCCCGAGTCTGAATTGCAAAATCATCACATCAAGAACATTCAAGTAGTCTAAAGAGACCTGGTGAGACTGAAAACTGTTGAGACTATTTCACACACACTTTTGGTTTACTATTTCAGATGAGGAAAAACAAAGTACTTGGAACCACACATACACACATTTAATTTACCATTACTATGCCTAATACCATCCCTTAATGTTACTTTTGGGACACTTAGGAAGTCAAAAAATGCTCCATTCATTTCTCTGTCAACTGTGACTGTGTGGCAAAGCCAACCTCCATGAGCACCACTGAATATACACACAAACCTCCTTACACTCTCCTCGTATCTTTCCCCCACCCAAAAGAATTAAGTGTCTCTGTTTCACATGGATAAGAACCAAAGCGACACAAAGGCATCACATGACATAAAGTGCTGAACCATGCCAATGGGGATTTCTTCACTCACAGAGCTTCTCTTTAAAAATTTATGGGATGGAATGGGGTGGGGTGGGAAGTAGTTCTAAGAATAACACTGTCTAAACATAGCTACACTCTTTGGTGATGTTTAGTACACAACAGTATAGAGTACTGGCCTGATGTACTGACAAAGTTGTTATGACAATGTTATTAACATGATATTGTGTAATAACTTATAATAACATACAGTAATAATAATAATGAAACATAACATAACACACAACAACTTGAAGTGTACAATAAAGTGCCTTGGTTTATTTCATCACTTGTGATGCAGTTTATTCTTCAGTGTGCGAGCAATTGGAGGATTAGTGATATCACACAACTAACTGTATGTTCAAGGCAGTAAAAACTGATAATCCTGAACAGATAACATAAAGGAATATGGCAGATAATATCTTGGTACGAGCGAGTACTGAATGCTGAGGTAATAACAGACCACTGAGTGAAAATCATTATAATAATTTCACTACAATACAGATTTGGAAAGACAGAATAACACTGTGGTATTTATGTTTTCTAACACCAATCAATCTCTATCCAGACAGAAAAACACACAATAACAACCCATTCCTATTTTGGAGGTTGCCTACTGTATTTTGAACTTCCCTCTAAAATGTTATAAGCTTTGATGCTTGCATCCATTAAATCAACAACCTTTGGCAATTTATCATCAGTATCATCAAGCGTGTTTGAGGCTGTCATTTTAGGGTAAAACAAACACCATAGTGTTTCTTTGATATTCATATGTCCCAGCAGTAGACTAACTGTTAGAAGTTCTGAGAGGGATAAACAGATGTGCTTAGTGCTGAATCAAGGTGGCACTGTCTTATGGTAACATGATACCACCTGACATTGATTTATTACCTAAACATTCTGCTCAATAGGCTGCTCTATACAAACACATTGCCAATTACATTCATAGTACATCCTTCCTGCAATATATCATTAATATATATTAACGTATATTTTATGTCTGCACTAATAACATAGTGAAAATATAGAGGAAAGGTATTTGTGATAAAATATGAGCATGTTATAAGCACACATACTGTCACACCTTTACTCAGTAAGCATTTCGGAGACAAAACATGTCCACGATAGATCCCAGAACTAGCAATATTTGGTTTAATCATTTCCAATTTTAGTTCCTTCTTGCTGCTAAGCGTTTAATTGAGCATACACTATCATCAGCCATAAAAAATGATTTAGCCGTTTTATTCAGACAGTTTATAGTATTATGCAAATGTGTCAAAAATGATCACAATTAGAGAAAGTGACATCAGACTGAGATTATCAACAATGCCATGGCACTCAAATATGTTCAGAATATCTTGGTATGACTGGCACAAGTAAAATGAAGGCCAAAGTTCAGTGTTCCACTTTATGCAAAATGCTAACCTAGAAATCAAGACATACTCTAGCGGTTGCAAATAGTATTGCACAGCAGTACATCTTGAGACGCACCATAGGACCTCAGTAGGTCTTCTACCAAGGCTAGGTAGGACCAATCACAATGTTCTATCTTTGTCGAGAGTCGTTGGGCAGGCTTAGCATGATGACGACAGGACTATGAGAAAACAACTGAAGATGGTTGTGGCCAAGGAACAATGGTAGTTTAAATTGGCTTTGGCATTGACTTTGGAAGAGTTAGACTTGGGCTTTTCTTTGAAAGCAGAAAAAGGCAAGATTAATAATTTCAAAAAAGCAGTATTTGCTCTTTTGCCGAAATTGCTCTGATTCGTTGTAGCGTTATCCTATTGCATGCCGGAGCAGTTTGAAAGACAACCGCTGATTCCGCCTCAAGGTTTGAGCCCGGTCTATCGGTTGTGTCCAGACTGTACATTTTGATGTTATAGTCTGGCTTGTCAGGATAGCAAAATGCAGCAGTTAAGGTCATATTTGCAATAAAAAATCAGATTGCCAGTTCTAGAATGGTGTAACTTATATTGGTACTAAATGGTATTAAATGTTCTGTACCATATCCTCTGGCAACTTCGAGTTAATAAAACGAACACAAAATGTCTTTATTATACAGCACAATTTCAACCTAGATGTGAACTGCCGTTTCTCTGCAATTATTTCCAGTGAATTGTTGTTCTTTGAATGAGCTATGATTTGAAAGAGTGACCTCTGATCCACATAAATTCAGGGTCAAGTGCACAAAGGTCACAGCCATGGGATCAATTATGCAACCACCCCCTTTTAATGCTCCTCGGTGAGACATAAATGCTTCAGCACTGCACCACGACGGGCAGCTTTATGAGTGTGGTAAATGTGTTAAAAAGAAGTACAGTGTACTGTCTATCCTTAAACACATATGCACACACACACATACACACACACACACACACACATACACACACAAGCGCAAAACACAATAATTGCTGGAAGATCATGCTCCTTTGAGTCTGTAAAAAAGACTCCATAAAGGCATTTTGTTTTTGATTTAGGTTGGCTTCACAAAGGCCAACTGCTGACTCTAAAGTACAGCCTTCAGACACTATGAAAGCCAGTGTGCAATTATCAGCCCATTGGCTAAAATTCAAAGGCGTCTTTGTCACCACTGCAACTTCCACCGCCACTGCCATGGTCACCCAAACTCAATTAAAAACAGCCATGATTTTTCCGAAGTGAAGCAAATGGCCAGTCAATTTATCACAGTCCAGTGCTAATCTCATATGGAAATCATATTCTCATGGGTGTACGGATGACTGAGAAAGGAGCTGTGAGTCAGTGTATGTGTGTGTGTGTGTGTGTGTGTGTGTGTGTGTTTGATCATGCGTGTGTGCGCATGCTTGTGTGTCTGAGTGTGTGTGTGTGTGTGTGTGTATGTGTGTGTGTGTGTGTGTGGGTGGGTGTGTGCGCGCAAGTGTGTGTGTGTGTGTGTGGGGGTGGGTGGGTGTGTGCGTGGGTGGGTGTGTGCGCGCATGTGTGTGTGTGGGTGTGTGTGTATGTGTGTGGGTGTGTGCGCACATGTGTGTGTGTAATCATCAGCATTTTATCCAGTGAAAAAAAAAGTAGACTTCCAGATAATTAGCTTGACAGCACTTTGTAAATCCCTCACTAAGAATCCACTGTAAGGACAAAACTGTCCAAATAAATCCCAGATAATCTCTTGTAGGCGCCATGAGGAGAAATCCTGATCCTGACCAAGTTGTAGTTGTACTTTTTCTTTCACCTTCCTCCCTCTTTACAATGGGGGTGGGGGTTGGGAGCCAGGAGCCCATTAAAGGTGCTTCTTCTGCAGCAGAAATCTGCCTGTTGGTTATCTCACAGCAGCATGCATTTGGCTGTCAAGACTTCCACCAGCCAGGCAGGCAGGCAGGCAGGCGGACAGGCAGGCAGACCTCCCTAACCCCTGTTTATTCCTCACACTCTTCCCTTCTTCCTCTCTTTTCTTTTTCCTCTCCATGCCTCCTCTCATCATCCCTCCATCCCTCTAACGATCCAGCTTTGATGCATGAGCCCAAGAGGAAGAAGAGGAAGCATGGAAGAGAAAGAGAAAGAGAAAGAGAGAGAGAGAGAGAGGGAGAGAGAGAAGAGGGGAGATGTGCTGGGCCTCTGGCCACAAGTGAGACTGAGCCAGCTGCAAAAGCAGCTCAGATTAGCGGGGTGGAGGAGATCCAAGAAGACCTCCAACCAGGTGATCCATATCCAGAAACATCACTCTCTTTTCCCCCACTGCTCATTTCCTCCTCTCCTCTCCTGCCTCTCTTTATCAATCTTTTTTGACCTCCCCATGTCCTCTCTCTTCAGCCCTACATTCACCCTCTATTCACCTCCCTATCCCTTCCTCTGTCTGTCCCACCATCTCTCTCTTTCCTCTCTACTATACCTTTCCCTCTCTCTCTCTCTCTCTCCACAATCCCACTCTATACTCTCCTCTCTCCTCTTTCGCTGTCTCTCGCTCTTTCTCTTTCTCTCTCTCTCACTCTTCAATCCCACTCTATACTCTCCTCTCTCCTCTTTCGCTGTCTCTCGCTCTTTCTCTCTCTCTCTCTCTCACTCTTCAATCCCACTCTATACTCTCCTCTCTCCTCTTTCGCTGTCTCTCGCTCTTTCTCTCTCTCTCTCTTTCTCACTCTTCAATCCCACTCTATACTCTCTCTCCTCCTTCGCCACTCTCTTTCTCTCTCTCTCTCTCTCCCTCTCTCTCTCTCTGTGCCAAAGCCCACTGCAGTTCTGTAGCCTCCCTCTGACCTGACCCACTTCAGCTTACGCTCGCTACCCAAAGAGGCTCAAGAGCGGACGGAGGGAGACTCTTTTAGGAGTCGAGAGATGTTTAAGAAGCGGTTTTACACAGTGATCTAACACTTTAAAGACTGAACCCACTCCCCTGCTATGATCAACGGTGCCCTGTCTGTGCTCAGGTGAATCCGCTGTGATGTTCACAATGCTCACCCAACCCTGCTGTCCAAACAGAGAGCCTGTGAGATGAAGCGACTTCTCCACCTCCACAACGTTTACACCTATTATACATACTGACTCTGAGAGACAGCGAACAGGATTCACTAATGTGTGATGGCGTGTTGATATCGTCCCTGATGTCTGCGCATACTGTAGGCCTACGCAAAGCTGTGTATATGTGTGTGTGTGTCAAAGAGTATTTGTGTTGAGAGAACTGCTTGCATCCACCGCTCTGGTCCTCCTCCCCTGAACAGCTGCGGGTTGCTGATAGGAAGCAGAAACACGTGCTCTCTTACTCCCACTGCATCTACGCACAGAGACCACAAAGCACGGAGTGTGTGTGTGTGTGTGCGGACGTGTGTGTGAGAGAGAGAGAGAGAGAGAGAGAGTGTGAACGAGAGAGAGAGAAATTTGAGAGGAAGATGATAAACGACTTTAGCTAAACGTATGTAGAGCGGACCACCGCAATCAAGGCGGAGCTAAATTACCAACATTAAATGCCACTATCCTGAACTCCACCCCCCACCACACACACCCACCTACATCCAGCCCTTTTCAACCCCTCCTCTCACTAACACAATACCAAAGTGGCCGTTTGAAATTAATAGCATTTCTTCTGGCCCTGGCCACAAAAAAAAAAACCCCTGGGGGGCCTGGGAGGAAATCGCCTGTTTCTCTCCCTCGCTCTTCTATTTAATTGGGTTCATCAAGACGATTGGTAGAGGGAGGCCTGATAAAAAAAAATTAAAAAAACACTCCGTCGTCAGGGATGGCAGTGAAAAACAACAAAGCGGCTTAATGCTTCCCCACCAAAAATGAGAGCGAGAGAGAGAGAGATGAGGTTTCTGTAATAGGCAATTTATGTATCAATTGATCTAGACGTGACAGTCTTGTCCCAAACTTTAATAGAGGTTCTATTTTCTTCTTTTTTTGGAGGAGAGTAAACAAAACGGCAGGTTAATAACTGACTGAGAGAAGATGAAAGGAAGCAATCAGAGACGGGAGATGAAAATTCTAATGATGAGGAAAAAATAGGAGCGACGGAAAGAGAGAGAGAAGAGAATCAGAGGAAGAGTGCAAAGTGTGAAGAATCAAAAAGAGGATGACGAGGGTCTGGCAATGAAGACCGGCAAGAGAACAAAAAAAAGAAAAAAAAAACATTGGATAAAAATATTTCTTTAGTCTCTTGTCTGAGCACGTGTTCTGTCCTAGTGAGCATGGAACAGTGGAACCAAACGCTGATCTGTCTGTGTTCTGTCCTAGTGGGTATGGAAGAGTGGAACCAAACGCTGATCTGTCTGTGTTCTGTCTTAGTGGGTATGGAACAGTGTTACACTGGAAAATTCCTTTCATGTTTCAAGCATAAAGAGCCTGATCTGAAACAAGCAGGAAAAAGACAAACATCAAATGGGTTATGCAAGCCATCCCTCAATCCACTTTCTTATTTCCCTTCATTAAATTCAAATATACTTTACAGGCTTGACAAATCATACACTGCCAACCCAATCACAGGAACAGCAGAATGTGAAATTAAAAGAAAAAAAATCTCTCTCTCCTTTTCTTTCTCTCACTCACCTCTACTTTCTTTCCATCTCTCCCTCCACTCCTTTTCCTCCATCTCTCTTTCTCCATTTCGCTCTCTCTTTCCCCCTTCTCTCCAGGGAGCGTGGTAGGCTATCATCTCCACGTCTCAAACGATCAATGCAGCTCACAGGTTTGGCTTCCCTCCAAGCACACATGAACTCATGATGAATCTCCATCACAGTTGACATTATGGAAATAGCATCAGGCTGAAAGCGTTTCATATATGTGATTTAGGAAGCATTTAAAAACGTGCCACAGATGCGTGTTTTCTGCACAGGGGCTAAAAGCTGCGGTAGGATGGAGGCTAGTTTGAGCGTATTTCTCCCTGGTACTGGCAGAACATATTAAGAAGGGCGGGGGGGCTGGGGTGATTGTGTGTGTGTGTGTGGGGGGGGGGGGGGGGGGGTTGAGTGTGAGTGTGTGTGTGTGTGTGTGTGTGTGTGTGTGTGTGTGTGTGTGTGTTTGGGGGGTGGTGGGGGGGCCGTGATAGGAGGCAGATCTGTGAGAGAGTTCCAGAGCTTTGGGAAATTCAAGCTGTCAAAATGGATGCCAGCCAAAGAAGAAGTGATGGGTGCAGACGTGATGGGTGCAGACGTGTGTATTTCAGATATGTGGGTCTGTCTGTGTATGTTTGTGTGTGTGTGTGTGTGTGTGTATGTGTGTACATAAGTATGAGTGCGTATGTGTGCGTGTGTGTGTGTATGTGTGTGGATATGTATCAAGTGCGGCAATAGCTGTATTTCATTTCAGAGGGCACTGTGTTCTGATATTACTTCAATCATTTCTCGAAAACACACACGCTGTTTATCCCAGCCTAGAATAACACACCAGGGCTGCACTGAAAATTGAGTTCAAACCCTAACCCCCCCCCCTCTCTCCCCCAGTCTTGTATTTCAGTGAAAAATACGCCGACTGATTGCAACTGAGGAAAATGATCTCCTCAAGTACGGGTTGCATATGGTAATAACTGCGCTAGACGATACCTTAAGATGAACACAAACAAGAGCCGCCAAGCCGACAATGCACTTCCAAATTACTTTGTCCAGTCATTGAAACTTCACAGAAGATGGGCATTCAGTAAAGGCAGTCACTTCAGATCATGATGGCTTTTTATTGGAGCTCCTGCTCTCCAACGACTGGATTAAATAGGCTCACCTTTCTGGCACCCAGTTCCCCCCCTGTGCTTCATGAGTTGGTGGTGGTGGTGGTGGTTGTGGTGGGGGTGGTGGGAATGTGGTGAGGTGTGGTGAGAGTTGCAGTTTGCAAAAGCAACACTGAAGTAGAAAAAAAAAAAGTGTGTGTGTGTGTGTGTGTATGTGTATGTGTATGTGTTCGGATCACTGGCGTGGCGAGTCCTTCGGATGCCAGCATTCAGCCGTCGCCACGGGAGTGCTCATTCTCTCACAGACCATAATCCATTTCCTCTGCACAATGAATATTTGATACGGCTCTATACACACACACACACAAACACCACTGAGCCTTACCACACAACTGGGAGTCTGTCTGTCTGTGTGTGTGTGTGTGTGTGTGTGTGTTTGTGTGTGTGTGGGTATGGAAGTGTGTGAGCCAAGCACAGTAAAAGGTGACAAAATGGCAACACGATATGCAATAACCATTTCTCCCTGCTCCAAAACAGTACACACATGCAGGGATTCTCATATTCACATTCACAATCCCACCAATGACTCCAGTGAAAAACACGCACATGAATGCGTCAGCTATCCAATTTGCTGTGTCATCAAGCCCTCTTGCTGCCATGACATTTGCTTGCTGGTTACTCTTGTCATTTGTTATGCCTTGTGTCTGAAAAACAACAAGGCTTTAGCCTTGCATTTGTCTCTATGCTGTTTATCAGTGTCTTATATATGAGTCGCTGAGTTGTGGTACTTATTAGACTGAGTAGTGTAGTTAAACTGAACCTATAGGTTATACATGAGTCACTGATATATGAGTTAAATTGAACTTATAGGTTATACATGAATCAGCAATATATGAGTTAAACTGAACCTATAGGTTATATATGAGTCACTGATATATGTGTTTAATTGAACTTATAGGTTATATATGGAGCACCTGTATGTGACCCCTTACGGCCAGGGTTGTGTTGATGATGTTGAGTAGCATGCAATCTCAGCACCTTTCATCTTCAAGGTTACACCTATATGCACCTGCGCCCTGAATACTGATAATGAGAAGAGAGGTCATTCCATCCCTCTCTGTCTTTCTCTTCTTTCGTGTTCTTTCAGTCTCTCTCTGTCATTCCATCCCTCTCTGTCTTTCTCTTCTTTCGTGTACAGTCTCTCTCTGTCATTCCATCCCTCTCTGTCTTTCTCTTCTTTCGTGTTCTTTCAGTCTCTCTCTGTCATTCCATCTTTCTCACTATCTCGTTAGCTAAATGTACATAGAAACCCTCTTTAGCTCGTTCTCCATTCATACTTTGCTCTCCTTCCATCACTCTAATACTTTGCCTTTTCCTTCTCTAATTTGTCATGGTCCATCTGCTTCTTGCGTTCTTTTTCTCTCTCTCTCTCTCCCTCCCTCTCTCTTTCTCACTCTCTCCCTCAGTTTCTCATTTGTTTTCTCAGCACACATACCTTGCTTTGCAGAAGGGGGAAATGAAAAAAGAGGCACCTTAAAAAACAAACTTCAAGAGAAATCTAAAGTTGACCTACTTTCATCAACTGATGTATTGTATGCCTTCAGGCAAAGGCACTTTTCTTCCTGATAATATTTTCATTCGAAAGGGGAACTGTGTTGAGCTCTAAAGCACCAATCGCTCAATCTTGGCAGCCACAGCTTCCGAGCTCTTCCATCTCTCTCTCTCGCTCTCCTTTTCTCTTTCTCTGCCCATCTTGTTGGCTTTCTTTCTACCCAACTCTAACTTCCCCCTTTCTTCCCATCTCTCTCTCTCTCTTTCTCTCTCTCTCTCTCTCCATGACTCTCTTTCTGCATCGCACCATCACCTTCATGCTTCCCATTCTCTTTCTTCCCTCATGTTCTCTCTCTCTGTCTCTCTACCTTCCATCTCTGTCTCTCTCTCTCTATCTTTCTGCATCTTTCTTCCCGGTCTCTCTTTCTGCACCCCTCACTTTCCATCTCTCTCTCTCTCTCCCTCTCTCTGTCTCTCACTCTCTCTCTCTCCTCAGGCTCTGCCCCACCCATCAGATTGGCTGGGTTTGTCTGGGCTGTTTATCATGCCTCCATGCCATCACATCAAAGCCTCTACGAGTCATTAGCACTTGGCCGCATCAATGCTGGGGAATATCAGGCCTTTAGCTTCATATGAGAAGAAGGAAGGAGACAGAGGGAGACAGAAAAACATAAAAGATAAAAATGCAAATGATCTGATCCGACAAGCTGGACAGAGGACAAAACCCAGACTATTAGTACACATCTATAGTATAGAACCCAAAGTGCTGGCATTTATCTTGATGCTAGAATCCAAAATGCATCAATGCACTTTGGTGTTAGAACCTAATATTTCAGTCAGTGCACACCTTAGTGTTGGAATCTAGACGTCCGGTGCTCATCTTGTGTTCGTGACACCTCTAAGGCCTCATTCACACAGCAACCAGCATGTTCGTAGTCCGTAAGCATTGCAGTCCATTTGTGGTGCATCTGCGGCTGTGTATTTACAACAGAAACTGTCTCCTGTGCAAACCGGTGGCCCAAGCTCTCGTTTAAAGTCTATGGAGATCCGTGTTATACCGTGCACGGTACGCTTGAAAAAATGGAACTCTTTCCTATTTCAGGTGAACAGCACTTGAGCTGCGTGGTGCCGCAGCGTGGAACACACGTGTGGTGTGCACTGTCTAATCTGTTAACATGCATTCTAAAACGAAAACGGACCAAACCATGTCCGCACCACGAGCGCACAGATTGTGGTGTGGATGAGGCGTAGGGTTCATCTTGCAAGATACAGATTGGTCTTGAATTCATTGAATTTAAACAAATAGGTCTCAATTTCAATTTAAACAAATAGGTCTCAAGGTAGACAGCGGCTGGGATGTGAGTTTGAAACAGCTAGTAGTGTACACACAACTTGGCATGACTGCTGTGTCGCCATGAAAATCAGCAGATTGGATGAATTAACTGCACTTAGTCTCTTTAAATACACAAGCCCAGATGGTCTTGATAGTAATTTTTAGGTTACTTCAGTAAACAGGAGACCAAGTCACACTTAGATATTGAATCGAGGAGTAGATTCATTCTGCTGTGCACAGCAGGAGAGAGGCAAGATACAGAGTGGCATAATACATCCGTGATCAGAGCGTCTCTGAAGAGGCGCATGAAAAACCCAAGATTAAGCAATCAAAGATAAGGATTGATGATGTCATAGTCCTACGATCTGTGCCCAACCCACCGACTGGGTCAGCATGACCCTGGACGCTCCACTTAATGACATGGCCTTCAGGAAGGAACAGCAGATCAGAAATGGAAACAATGACAATAATGAGACCTACACCATTAATGAGTAGCAGTAGTAATGAGCTTTGGAGGAAATACAGTTAATACAGTCTTGGCCTACAAGGATACTAATAACCCAGCTCTCCTGGAAACCCTAAACAATATTGATTCAAACATACTACACTATGCATGTCTCTGATACAAGTTCCATTGTCGACAACATAGTTTTAAGAAACCAAATTGTATTTTCTACCGTTTGTTTTCATTTATGTTCGTTCATCCTCCACCCCCCCCAAAATAGCTCTAAGCTTAGTGTTGCATCTCCCGTTCCAAAGCAAAGCAACAGTCAATCAACGGCTTGGATGTTCTCTCAATGGAAAATGCGGAGTGAAGAGTCACCCATGGTCTATTGTGGGATATTCTCACTCCTAGGGATGCGTAATTGCTATAATAGTTTGACCGGACCTAGTAGTTGTGTACTAGTTGAGAAAACATGAGAGCTTACCTGTATTTTGCACGGCATTCAGGTAGCTGTCATCACCATTCACCTGTAGGGGAGTGAGAAAGAAAGACAGCTCAGCATTTGACAGCATTAGAAGGTGAATTTGCCATGAGAACAAAGACAGATGGATGGGGGAGACGGCTGCCTTGTTGGGTTGTTTTTCTTTCTTTCTTCCTCTCTTTCTTTCTGTCTTTCTTTCGTTCAAAGGAGAGAGGAACAGGCTTTGTCTCGCAAATGTGACACACATTTAAACAGTGGCACGTACACACGTTCTTTCTCTCTCTCTCCTTCTCCCTCTGTTCTCTCTCTCTCTCTCTCCTGCTGCCTCCTGTCTCCTGTCTCCTCCCACGCACCTCCACGCCAGCAGGAGCCGCGCGTGGCGGCGGCAGCAGCAGCAGCGTTGAGTCGTCGCTGACAAGAGCATTACTCGAGAACACAGATAAAAATCCACTCCTATCTCTTTCCCTGCATCAGACATTTTATTCCCACTTCCCCATGATCCCCCCCGCCCCCGCCCCCCCAACCTCCATTTCCATATATAGTATACAGTATAGCAAAGCCGGAGAGTCTGGTGAGGGTGGGGGAACTGGTGGGATGGGTGTGTGGATGGACTTGGAAGGTGATTGAGGAGGTATCGTCCTCCGTGGCATTTGCCAAACAGATCTCTCTCTCTCTCTGACACTCCTTCTTTCTTCCTTTCGGAGTCCCTTAAGCAAAAGAGTACGGAAGTGCTAAGAAGAGAGTGGGAGTGTGTGAGGAAAACACATGGGTGCGTGTGTACACGAGTGCACACACACACACACACACACACACTCACTCAAACACAGGAACACACACACACACATGAATGCAAACACACAAGCACACACACACACACACACTCACTCACTCAGACACACACATACACATACCCTCTCCACTCTCTCTCTCTCTCTCTCTCTCTCACACACACACACACACACACACAGGAAGAGCAGTGGACTACAAAACTAGCTCAGAAATGATCCAAGCGTGGCCCAGATTCCTGCCAGATCTGGGCTAAATCAGTATATTAGCATAGCTAAAAAAACTCGAGAATAGATGTGTGACCAGATAATCTCTGCCTCTCGATGGCTCACCTTGCGCTCACCTCTTCTGCCAGAAGCTATCTTTTGTTTTTCTGGAAAGACCTCATTACCATATATGCCACCTCATTTGGAACGTGCTATTGAGGCTGACCTTGGTCTGGACCCCAGTGGGACCGAGCCAAGATCTTGGCCTGACTAAGAGCCTGATTACTTCAGCCGTGCCATTAAAAAACGCTTGACTCGTCCAGTACAGTGTATTGATGATTAGAGAAATTGCCACACGTCCAAAAAGTCTGCAAGGCAAGCTTGTGGTTGCCATGTGGGGATTAGGCTAAGTGATAGATCTGGGTAAGTTAAGACAGAAGGAAGTGGTAAACTTCCTAATAGAATTGTTTTGTTTTGTTGATTTTCTTTAGAGAATGAGCACTCCAGGCTCTTCTCAGGTTTACCGTTACTTTCGGCTTAACTTCCCCAGGCTTCCCACTTAATCACCTACTTGCAGTACCTGACTGTATAGTAGGTGCTACCCAATATGATGTAGGTATCCATATTCTTCGTCCAACTACAGCATAGATCTGGGCCAGCCGCCAACCTGGAGGGCATGTTCTGAGTCAAGTTCATTAAGGCAGAATCACAGAAACTTCTCAGGAGACGCTGCCATGGCGAGACAAAGGCTAATCGTGTTATGCACAGATAACAAGCTCCCGTTATGAGCTTTGCTATTTGTGTTGCTGTTGACATACCCTGGCCAGTTAAATTCTTAATTGAATCTGTCAATCTCGACGCGTGAAAACAGCTGGGACAGACAGCCTCCAGGAACGCGCTTGCAGCTGTGTGTGATTGCTGCTTTTTCTGGATGAGAGTAAAAAGAGATGCCTCACCTTGAAAGAGGACTATTTTTGATGGAAGGGAGTAGAAGTTCTAGCATTCACCAGATGTAGACAGTAAGAAAGGACACATAATTGCTTTTTTTTTTTGCAAAAAGGGTCATTCACAGAAATTACAGTGCTTAACATGTCAGCCTCGTCATTATCCAAGTGGGAGTGCAGTCATCGGCATAATGTCCTGACTTCCGCCGCAATACACAGCCGGTTTTTAGAGTGCATATATACCAAGGGGAGAGAGTGGGAGCAGAATTGCCCACTGGCAGTCCCAAAAGGGGAAAAGAAAATAACAAAATGGCAGCTGAGTGAAGGGATTCTTTTTCATAATCACACTGGTGTCTGCCTGTCAGCAATCAGAGAATGCTCTCTAGACTTTCAGACTGTCACTCCAAGGAAACTGTGCCTCAAGGAAACTGTGCATTTCTCTATTGTACAAGTATGTGTTGTAATTAGAGAGGGAAATTGATAAATTTAGTCCCTCTGAAAGATGCAAGCTAAGATATTTCCACGCGTGTATGAGTATCATTAGAACGCATAAGGGGAAATCTCGACACCCCTTCACCTCGGCAGGTAGTCTACCACTCGTTATCTCCCCACCACGCCGGTTTGCCTCCTACCCAGCTGTTCAGCACAGTTGTTTGCTGCAGCTGCAAAAGACAGTTGGAATAACCAGGTAAACTACAGAAGCAGCAAATGAATGTTTTATGATATCCCATTGACTTTACAGAAGCTATTAAGAGGGATTATCAGTACTGTAGCAACTAAATAAACACTTTGGGTTATGCAGGGTGAATTGCGGTTTTTGACTGACAAATTGATAGAAGAGTCTCTTTTTCTGGAGAAATATGTTGTGCGTTGTTCAACATTAGGTTTTTGTCAGCATGATATCAAAAGAAGATCTCTGGCTATCTGGGTTGTTAACTTGTGGTAAAAATTAAAATAAAAAATACTTTCAGATAAATAGACATTTATTATGTGCTCTTTTTAGCCTACATAATACACAACTAGGTAAAAAAAATATAGATGTGATATAAGCTGCTTCCGTCCACCTATGGTCACCTATTTAGGCTACTGTTGACCGCCATTAACCTGCCTAATGCTAACATATTCTATATCAATATCTGTGCCACGGCAATACTGTCAGTTTTGTCAGCTTTCTTTTGTTCACAAACCATGTGCTCCGAACGCAAGACAAAATGGTCGAAGTTTCTAAGGAACTGAATAGGTAAACTACACGTGCATTCTATCAGAACTGATTAAATTTGCTCAAATTAAGAAATGGCAGTTAGCAGTTACCGCCGGTTTTCATTCAACGCGTAACTGGAGGTGATCATCGGAGCGTCGGTTTCCACCTAACATCGTGTAAGGGGGGGAGGTGCCGTTCCTTAAATCCATTTTTACTGGTGGTAGCATAAGAATTGGTCTCATTTAGCAGTAAGAGTGAAATATACATTTCTGTTTTGAAAATGAGTCAATGATAGTAGGCTGGATTTTCATGAGTACATTTAAATTAGAAAATAAATACACGTTTAGTCCCTAACGACAGAATACCCTGCGTAGCATCTGAAAATTGTGGCTGTCATGATCACCCAGGAGAAATGGAATCCTGTTTGTAATATGCCTTAATTGAGAGCGCAAAGAGACAAAGCCTACCTCTGCGAGTGCCGGGAGACAGAAGCTGCAATACACGGCAATCAGAGCGAACATTTCCCACACTTTTGCATTCATCCCTATCTCTCTGTGTAGGTCAGTGTCATTGCCCGTGGTCGGAGCAGACTTGTCCCATCTCTTTGAGAACTCCGCGTTGGAGGCTACTGAAAAGGGTGTTTACGTCTCGGCACGAGAATGGGCACTGTTACAAGGCTTGTAATCACTGTAAATACGAGAGGGGTGCGGTTGAATGTCCCGTTAGATTCCGGTGATGAGGCGAGGCGCGGCAAGGTAATCGCCGTGCGTAGCAGTCCGGGTGGGCGATGCTTCCACGCTGTGCCGCAGGTTAATATTTGATGTCTGATCGCTGATGCGCGGAAGTGTCATACATACACACCCCTTCAGGCAGCGTGCGGGTGCGCCTGCTCCCTGTCTCCGGTGCACGCGGCTCCTTGTACAGAAATCTAATTGTGTATTGTGAATTGCGCCAGCCAACAAAACAGGGCGTCGCTACTGCGTCGCTGCGGATTCAAAACGAGGAGTATGGTCTCATAGACATCAAAAGAAAATATTGATTTAATTTCAAAACATGTAGGCTGTTTAGTAAAACCTTTCTTATTAATATGTGGGTGTCTACCCAAGGTTACATGACACTTTGTTTGATAACAAAGAAGAAAAATGACATTTATAGATTTTAGATTTTACTTTAGTAGTGGGCAAGTAATAATGTCACAATGTGAGTGGAAGGTTCAATAAAGGCTACTTTAAATGGAAAAATCAGAGGTTTGTCAGAGGTTCCATGTTTTTCTCTCTGTAATAATAATAATAATAATGGATTTTCTTATGTAGAGTGGGCATGGTTAAATGTAGAATTATTATCACTAGGAAAATTCAAGAAAACAAACACATCTCACCATCTAGATTAGCTGCCACACAGAACCTTGTGGGTTACAATGCATTGACCTGATAATTTCTCAGACTATGCTTCTTTTGTTTACTGTTTTGGAGTTGGTGGTCCAAAACTGATCCGTTTTATGAGACATTTCAGCTCTACTGGAATGGTTTTTGAAGTCTTCGAAGACTTCGAGGACAAGTATAGGCTGATGGTTAAATCCTTGACAATGACAATACAATGGAAGACTGTGAACAAAACAGAATCCCATCAACACACACACACACACATACACACACACGCACACACACACATACGCACATATATATACACACACACACACACAGAGAGAGAGTGAGAGAGAATGGGGGCAGTAAAGGGATTTTTGAACAAGTAAATAGCAAGCTGTTAAATATGATTATTTTCTAATATTGCAGACAGGCTACACCAAACATCCAAAGTCATGACTCATCTTCATAATTGCTGTAAATATGCTGCACAAGCCTTGCCCAGATTCACTACATTTGGTATCAAATGACGTCCAACAGGCAAACCCAGAGAGAAAGAGAGAGAGAGAGAGAGATTTCAGAGGCAAATGTTTAGAGGTCATTGTTCTAGTCACTGCATGTCGCTAAATTGGTGTGTAATCAAAGTGTACAAAAATCAAGTGATGAAAGTCATTCAATGGGAAGATTTTTTTCTCCAAATTTTCTCACAATTTTTTCACCACATCTTCCCAACACATACTTTGATAAATAAGATTTAGAACATTCAAGGATGACAGGCCAATCCAAACCCCATCACATTCTATTTTAATTTTCAATTTTAAACTTAAATACTCTTCAGTACAGTTGCCCCTCTGGCCAATCTCCCCTGAGGCATGGCAGCCCAGGGAGGCCCTGCTAATTTATTAAAGTATGCAGGCTTCGCATCATTAGCTTCGCTCTCTAATGGTGGCAGACACGAGGGTAGGGAATGACTTTGAACAGACTGGCCTCCTACAGAGGAATATGGTGCCAGTACAGTACTCTCCATATAATGTAGGTAAAGATAAAATTAGTGTATGTGGCCTTCAGGGGTCTGACAGGGATCTGACAGGGATCTGACAGGGGGTCTTTTACTATGTGGAGGTGTCTATGTGTGTACATGTTTATGTGTTACTATATAGACAAAAGCTATGTGAGACCATCACACCCACAAGAACTTCATTGACCCTTCTAAGCTACATATGACTGTAGGGTTAAGACTACCTAAATTAAGTTGTCATTGACAATCCTGGGAGACATTGCAATACTTATGTCTATACTGTGTCTATGTGTGTGTGTGTGAGAGAGAGAGCGAGACAGTGTTTGTCTGCATGTAATCCATTGTTGCCTGTATGCTGCATGTGCATGTTTTCCAGTATTTGTGTGTGTGTATGTGTGTGTGTGTGTTTGTATGGTTTTAAAACAACTCCAAAAACACAACAGCTACCTCTATATTAAGGTCGGCTCAACCAGATGGTAAAGCCCCAATTTGGACCTCTGCTTAAAATGTGTGACGATGGCTCAATTTACAATCCGGGCCATGTGGCAAAGACCGAAAAAGTGTCCTGTCGTCAAAGCATTTGGCAGAGGTAAGAGCCTACAGAGAGGTCGAAAACTCATTTTGTGAGGGATGATTGTTTCAACTCCCCCTCAATCTCCCATTCCAACCATATCACCTCAGCTCCGTAGTTCTCCTGTGTTCGCCATATAACGTTGTAAAATCTCTGTAAATAACATTTAAGCAGTTTACAATTGCTATGTATTTCACACTGTACTCACTGAGCTGTGGACAAGGATTTAGCCATTGACCAGTTTGAATCCTACCCATAATGAGGTGTTGTTTTGTTGCAACGTGACAAAAGACTTTGCTGAAAAGGAAGCAGAAAGTTACAAGGGTCTTTGCTTATGTGGAGAATGTCATGAGTCATCGTTTGACTTTGATTCACTAACTGTCCTCAGCTCGGCACTGCCAAGAACTCAGCCGATACAATCACTTTCAATGTAATTTGGATCGACATGCATTAGCCCTTTCCCTAGCTGAACTGAAATTCAGTGGAACAGTCCAAAACCGAAACAAATGCAGTTTTTTTGCATTTTTGTCAGAGCCAGACAACCAATCTTCTCCTTTTAATCTCCATCATCTATTAATCAGCTGTCAGATCCATTGCTTTGGGATACCAAAGGAAGTCAGAGACACAGTAGTTATCAATAAAGTCCATGTGCTTGTGCCTTTTATGCGTTTGTTGTAAACACAGAAATGTGATTAGAATGCTCCCAACATCTCAAATTCTGGAAAGACTTGCAAAAGACACACACCTCTAGTAGCCTGGAAATTGTGGGTTTGAATCCCGTCTGCCACTGTTGTGCCCGTGAGCAAGGCATTTAACTCTTGCTCTAGGGGAGACTGGCCCCGAACTAACTGATAGTTGACAAATGTGAGTCGCTTTGGATAAAACCATCAGCTAAATGCATGAATGTTTGTAAATGTACCTCCGCAAAGAGATGATACAACAAAGAAGCTTTTTTGTCTGACTGGGTTCCAGTGGACTTTGAAAAACATTTCTACACAAGATGCTTACAGAGACTGCTGTATGGTGTTCAATATCTGTTACCTGTTGTTTAGAATGAATTATGCTGGTCTTGAACATTTCAAAAGTTTGTAAGAAGTAGCTTGGACAATTGTCTCTCTTGGTACTTAAACTGAATTCTAAATAACTCCAGTGATCTTTTCTCCTGTATTTAAAATATCTCTTTGTGTACTTTCTTCATTTGTTTCTGATGCACACCCCTCATACTTAGCTCTTTCTTGTCCAAATATTTGTTCTAGATGTTACAAAGGGGATGCAAATTCGGGAGCTGAATCATTACAGT
>PYXC01002151.1:1375000-1382500 GCA_015244755.2 Tenualosa ilisha | reverse complement strand
TCCAATCCCATTACCCCCCTGCCTCGAGCCAATCTCACTAAAGACAGTTGGTATGGAAACGGCTTGGGGAAATCACTAGTGATGAGGATCACCCCCCCGCAACACACACACACACACACACACACACACACACACACACACACACCACACACACACACACACACTTATCTATTTGTTGGGCTGTTTGAATTCATCTGCCCAGGATAAGATAAATCAAAGGCAAAAGAAATGAAAATGTTCATTATCGTGAGCGTGGGTTTCCTGCGCGGAATCATTTAAAACAGTATTAGGAAATGCATTATCAGAGCATAAGTTTTCTGTTTTAAAAATGTCTATCAACGTTTGGAATGTTCTATTATCTCAACCCTACGCTATTTCAGACACTCTCACACAGAAGCATTAAAAAGGTCTTGATGACACACTGGTTCTCTTAATATCTTTTATGGGTTTCTGCTATACAGTGGTAGAGACTGCTGAGAAAAGCATATAGGCATCCATGCATTATGGGACTCATTTTACATATTTATTATTCATGTCTAAGACTAAAGACTTTATTAATGTCACGACAGAGAATAAATTAAAAGAGAGGGAGTCACCAGTACTCCAAAATGATTTGTAGATGGTCTAATAAGCTGGAAACAGGCCCAGTAAGAAGCTAAATCTCTGAGATTGTTTCAAGTTGTTTTGAGACAAACTAGGATATGGCCCAAGGTGCTGTTGGGGGGGAAACTCTGTCTGATAACGTCTGACCATGTCGAGTGATTAATGCTTCATTTAGACACCTTTTTCTCCGCTGATGATGAAACTGAATCTCATCTCGTCAGCGGAACCGACCCACTGCGATGCAGCAGATCGTTTATCGCCGAGGTGCCGCGAGCGCAGGATGGTTCTCCGAGATAGCGCTCAAAGTGGGACACTTCAAAAAGCCATTCGCGCAGCGTAATCAGATGTTCCAGGGCTAATGAGAACGCCTCAGCCCTGGTTCCATCAACTCTAACCACAGCGCTGATGCAAAATGACAGGAAAGGTTGATTTTTTGGAAAGATAAAAATACATGGAAAGAGTGAGGAGGGAGAGAGAGAGAGAAAGAGAGAGAAGAGTAAGCATGTAAACATTCATCATATTCTACAGGCCTGAATCTGGGTCAATCTTCATATCCCCAAAGGTGGAGAGAGGAGAGAGCAGAGCTTCCAGTTAATTGTGCAAGATGAGTCAAGACTTGATGTTTTAATTAAAAGTGTGCAAGAGAAGGAGGTCGGGAGAGAATAGAGATTTAAGAGGTGGCAATCAAAACTGAGTGAGACGCTTGATTCATTAGCCCATTCCCTGTACATCAAAACCTGGGCTTAACTCTTTAGCACTGATGAAGCTAATGAGGAGATGAGAAGTGTGGAGTGGAGAGGAGAGTGTGTGAGTGAGTGAGAGAGAGAGAAGAGAGAGAGAAAGAGAGAGAGAACATCTAATCTACATGTATATTTTATTTAATCTTATTCTTACCATCATATCAAAACATGCTCATGGCTTTGACAATAACCTTATTTGATAAAACACTTACTCGAGCCTGTTTCAATTTGACTGGACTGAGCGAGAATGAGAGAGTGTGTGTGTGTGTGTGTGGGGGGGGGGGGGGGTGCACAGGAGGAGCAGCAGTTTGATATGTGAAAGCTTGACAACAGTGCTGAGGAAGGACTATTTGTGCCTTCCCAACAAATCAGCATGTGCGTCTCACTCTGGTCTACCATCCTGCTGAGTGGCCGTTTGTGGCAGAAGTGACAGAAAGATCAAATCCAACACACCAAGGGGAGGTGGGCTTGGGAAGTAACCCACATATCGCATGTAATTATAGTCATAGATCAGTTCACAGATGCCAATAAATTAACCCCCTAGTTAGTAAAATCAGAGAGAAGTCAAGTAAACTATTACGGAGGCAATATGGAATTTTTCTGCTGTGCTTTTGAGGTTGGTCTCTACATGAAATGGGCCATCTAGATAAAGACTCGTTCTGTCTCCCTCTGTGTGGGTGTGTGTGTGTGAGTGAGAGTGCGAGTGAGAGAGGGTATAAAGACAGGAGAATAAACATAGGGGAGATGGGGAGACAATAAGCTCAACAGAATGTAACAAGTCAACAGTAAAACAGTTATTCAGTTCCTCACTGTAAGAGTGTATGCTGCCTCCTGCTGGCCGCCATCAATTAGTACAATTAATCAAACGGTGCTTTGTGTTTAAGGGACTTATCGCTGCTTTTTTGGCACTTCTTCCTGGAAGGTCAGCCCTCCTTCAAATAGAATGATTATAACGCACTACCGCCGTTATATTTCGGACCGTATCGTTCCTGTTTTGACAATAAGCTTAGTCTACAACATTAAATTTACTGTCTAGCTAATTATGCCTTCCATGATCAATTTGTTCAAAATCTTGCTAGGTGCAGTAGCCTACTTACAACATAATTCACTTTAGATATGGTAGAAATTCTGGAAGTGTTTTACGCAAGAACTTTGCAAGAAAACAGTTGTCAAAATACCAGGCCACCAAGAGTAGTGGCCAACTTAATCACTCCAGCTGTCTTTGACGACAGGACACACCTATAACCCCAAGTTGTAATTGGATCAGTGGAAACAAAGTTGCGCGTGGTGCCGAAGTCCATTGTTCGGAGTGCCATTCATCACCGGAAATCCCGCCTTTATGGTGACGTTAGTTGAGCAGCACACACGGTCCTCGAATAAAAAGTGACAGTGACCTTGATTGGCGACTGTTTTAGCCAATCCCTAAAGAGGATAATGCAACTATGGCGATTGTGCACTGTTTGCTGATTTGCAACCCGCCGAAATAGCAGCGAAGAAGAAGGAGACCATCGCCCGTTTCGCCATGGACTGTTCTAGGATCAGTATAGTAGAAAAACAACATTAACCGGAGAGCGGTAAGTAAGAAAAGCTGTCAGTAAGTTACATCTGGATCAAGGTTAGCAGTGTTATTGTAACCTCGGCATTCTCAATGACTTTGATACACCGTTTACAGTGAAACAGGATCGCAACACATTCCAAACATAGCAGTGCCCTACAAAGCCTTCGGCCTAGCTACTGTTTACAACATTAAGTGGACATTGTTGATTGTTTGATTAGTTCCTTCTCCAGAGTGTGATCGTTCATTGCACGATGAATAAGAAAGACCACAGAAAGAAAAAAGTTTTGATAGAGACCCATTTTCTTACTTAATCAAATTTGTAACTTTAGTTGCCGAATTCGCTTGCTGGTCACCTTGCCATAACAGGGCGTTCTGTGCAAAGAATACGCACGACCGCCTCTCTAAACTTATGTTCGTCACACTTGTAAGGCAGTGAATAGTCGACTCTGACTCTATCTGTAAAGGCTGAAGCACAGGCGTTACACTTTGCTGATCGATTTTCCGAGTGATATTCAACACAAGTGAAATATACACAGAGTCTCTTTGAAACGTTTACAGTTGCAATGTTTGCAACTGTAGTTTTTTTCTTAGCTGGATGCTGCATTGTTTTGTTACAGGTGCTGATAGAGGGGGAAAGGACTACACAATATGTGAATGGAGTGTGATGGAGAACTAAAGTGAAGCAATGATCCATTAATCAGCACCAAAAAAGCAGCACCAAATGTCCACTAAACCATAGTGGGGTGTTAGTTCAGTCAGTTCAACAAAACTCCAAACCTCGGTGTCAATAATGGAGCCCAATTCTGGAATCCATATATCCTCCATCCCCACCACAAACAATTTAGTCCAGGTGTCAGTCTCTGACAGCATACCTGTAAGCATATACCAGGACCAAGGCCAAAGCACTGGCCACAGTGCATTGGCACCAGCTGTGGTCATGCAAACCTTAGCACAAGTTACTCAGGATGGGCAGCCACAAGTGGCAGCAGCCCCTCCCATGGAAGGGGTAGTGGAAGTCCAGAGTGAGCCTGCCAGGGTGGGCATCCCTGTGCATGAGCTGCCCTTTGCGGAGGTGGCCTCACTGCTGGACCCCAACATGAAGAGCTCCAAGGCGCGCAAGTACCAGATCTACTACGACGAGGTGAAGCGGCGTCTGGAGCCACCCGAGAAGATGTCGCTGCGCTCGCTGGCGGCCTACACCCGGGTGAGCCGCGGGCCAGCCAGCAAGAGGACGCTGTTGGAATCGCTCAATGTTCTGGGCCTCTCCCCGAGCACCAATACGGCTGTGTCCAGCTCTTTCTCTAAACTCACAGAAGGTATGTGTGCTTCGCCATCAGGAGTTTGGTCTTCCCATAGGTTCCAAAGTCAATCACCACTTTAAGCCTGGTGGCACACATTCTGATGGAAAATAGTACACTAATATTTTATTTCATTTCTGTAATAAAAAACACATCATGGAATTTACATTATTTGGAATTCTTTGAAAATCTAGAATTGTCTATGGATTGACCCATAGTTCTCAAAGATTTCTGTTCTACATTCTGTCAGGAGACACCACAGCATTGTGCAAGGACATGAAGGACTTTGCGTTCCAGTACGTGGACTATGAGAACATGGCCAAACAGCTGATGCCTGAGTCTAACCATGTACAGCACTGGTCAAAGATCATTGAGACAAGGTAAAGGACCTATTTTGCATATGGAAATGTGACCTTTTGCTCGTCAAGGTAGTCATGATCGAGCAACATCAGAACCTTAGCAAGCTATTCTGTGTAGACTGTAAGACCTGTTGAAGATATACAGTGCCCTTTAAATTTATTGACACCCCTGGTTAAAGTAAGTGAAAAGATTTTTTGCCAATGAAACAGGAAGTCAGAGAATGTTGTATATAAAAGAAGCTAAATAAAAAAACATCAGTTGCATTTTTACAAGGTTTTTACAAGGTTTTCTGTGGTTGACAGTTATTGTAACAAAAAAAAAAAAAAAAAAAAATTAGAATTCTTTTTTTGTTTTGTTCATTTTGTCTTTGTGAGGTATTTTTGTGTTCTGTTTGTGCTGAGTGTGATTTCTTTTCAAGGGTGGGCAATTTTTCCACTTTTTTTATTGACCCTGTTGCATGTCCCTCCCTTTTTACTAGGAATTACCTGGAGGAGATGAGGAAGTGCTTCCATGATCCGGTCAACAGCAAATCCTTTGCCAACGCCACACATGGCCTGGGCACGGGAATGCTGGACGTGGCTCTAGACATGGTGGACAGCGTTATTGAGCGTCAGATCCGCATCCTCTCAGGCAACGCTGAGCCCAAGTCCGAGACGACGGTACAGAAGGTTCGCAAGCGCATGAGGAAGCCACGCACACCCAAGGACAACAGCAAACACCCCCGGGACGGCAAATCCCGAGGGAGAGGAGGCAAAAGCAGAGCTGGCCCCAGTGCTGATGTTGAGGACATGGCTGACACTGACACCCAAAACAGGAAACAGATGCAATTAGACCCCAGCACCGCCACAGAGAGCCAGGAGCCCGCTTCCATGGAGAGCAGTGTTCTCACCTTGGTCTCTGTGGGTTACGAAACCATCTCCAGTGGCCTTGGTGCCACGACAGGCATAGCATAGCCTAGCCATGGACGTGCCAACCTGTAAGGACACTAAAAATAGTGACCAAACCATAGGCTCTGCTGTTGTCGCGGGTAGTTTGAAAGGTTAGTTTCACGTTGCCGTAGGTGTCTGAGTCTGTCTGAGGGCTACAGACTTTTCGTCATGTGATCAAAATGACGCTACACAGTCAGGAAGCTCTACTTCCTCACAACAAAATGTTTGTGTGAAGCACTGTGAGTTTGGAACGCACTGCTTAAAATTGGTCTGAAGCACTGTTTTTTCTGTTCTGTTTTAGATTTGGTAAAACCATGTAGAAAAAGAGAGGATATTCCTCTTGTGAGTTTTTTTTATTGTTATTGTGTCCTAGGGTTTTAAAATGATTTTTATGTTGAAAAAAGTTGTGTTGAACTATATCTAGGGGGTTGTTACTGACTGTAATGTGGTAAAAGACAACAGGACAACTTGAATACTTGTATTAAATGCATTAAGCATTTTTATATATTCATTTTTCTTATTTGTGTTTATTTTAAACACTAAATTGAAAATGACTTTATTCCTTATTTTGTTTTGGCAGATTTAATCATCATTGTTCACATATTCTCCCCAATGCCTTTACTGTATAGTGTAACCTAGGAATATAGTATAAACTAAGAAACTCTCTTTTGAAAGCATAGAAAGAAATTGGATGCATAGAAATGATTGTAGCACATGTGTGAGTGTTTGGGATGGTCAGAGAGCGTCTAATCCTAATGTCCCACCTAACCCTAAACCCTGAACCATCAAAAACCGAATTTGGCATGAACAACCTATCAAGAAGTCGATTTATGCCAGTTAAGGCTTTGAGGTCTTATAGCTTAGAGGGGACATTGAGTTTCAGCCCGTTTGTTCTGCTGGCAGACTGGAGACTCAGAGAGGTGATCTGAATGATTGATTAGTTTTGGGAGAAACACTGCTGGCATAGCACATGGAGGGCAGGCCCGACAAAACGCCCCAGGGTTACTACAGACGTCATTAGGTGCAGTAGATCTCCTCCCTGTTGAGTGCTGTCTACTCTCCCTGTCTCTCTGTCTTTGTTTCCTTTTCTCTGCCCTCCATACACACACACAAGGCCGACCGATTAATTGATAAGTCATGAATTGTGAAATTTCAGAAAGATAATACAGCTTTTTCTTTTTTTTTTTATTTGAAATTTTCGATATAATATAATATAATATAATCCTTACCACCATTTAGCCACCAAAATAGTCCAACAATTTATTCCAATAGTCCAATGATTTATTGTAAAAAATTGATGAGATTTGCATCAGTGTTTTTTGATCAGTTCAGCTTTAACAATACTAAGATAATGCTGATAATTGTGATATGTCTTGTCACTATAAATTATGGATATTATGGCATACCTAATGCACACAAACACAAAACAAACAATTTAATACACACAAGCAAAAAACAACCATGATGAAGACAAGATTTATTTTTATCATCCATTATTTGTAAATAATGACAAAAAAATGACGACAAAATATTGATAATAATCACATACTACCTTCCTGAAAAGGGAGCATGCTTTCAAGGTTACATTACTAATTAACAACACATTAACAAATATGCTTGTATGACATTTATCATTTAACTATGTACTGTATACAAACATTTATTTTAAAACATATCAGTAATGACACATTAATGCTCAAAGAAAACAGTGAATGCCAATGAAGACCAGTGCCTGTCTTTTCTATGCCTGTCTGCCCATTCTGAGAAGATTACTAACTTAAATGGGACAGGTGTTTATATTGGAGAGAATTATTATACTTCAGGATTGCTTCTAACTTGGCAGGCTTTCACCAAGTCGTAGGTTTAGGCACGTTTGTCACCCAGTGGGTTCCTGACAAGCAAGGAGCTTTGTGGAGATTTAGGATTTGCTCTGCATTAGTGCGAGTAGTGAGAGAGGGGGGGGCGGGGAGGGAGGGAGCGAGGGAGGTTACTGTCTTGAAGGAGGTGAAGGA